>JAUJYP020000543.1:10290000-10293823 GCA_030674075.2 Linum usitatissimum
TAGGGTTTAGGGTTTAGGGTTTAGGGTTTAGGGTTTAGGGTTTAGGGTTTAGGGTTTAGGGTTTAGGGTTTAGGGTTTAGGGTTTAGGGTTTAGGGTTTAGGGTTTAGGGTTTAGGGGTTTAGGGTTTAGGGTTTAGGGTTTAGGGTTTAGGGTTTAGGGTTTAGGGTTTAGGGTTTAGGGTTTAGGGTTTAGGGTTTAGGGTTTAGGGTTTAGGGTTTAGGGTTTGGGGTTTAGGGTTTAGGGTTTAGGGTTTAGGGTTTAGGGTTTAGGGTTTAGGGTTTAGGGTTTAGGGTTTAGGGTTTAGGGTTTAGGGTTTAGGGTTTAGGGTTTAGGGTTTAGGGTTTGGGGTTTAGGGTTTAGGGTTTAGGGTTTAGGGTTTAGGGTTTAGGGTTTAGGGTTTAGGGTTTAGGGTTTAGGGTTTAGGGTTTAGGGTTTAGGGTTTAGGGTTTAGGGTTTAGGGTTTAGGGTTTAGGGTTTAGGGTTTAGGGTTTAGGGGTTTAGGGTTTAGGGTTTAGGGTTTAGGGTTTAGGGTTTAGGGTTTAGGGTTTAGGGTTTAGGGTTTAGGGTTTAGGGTTTAGGGTTTAGGGTTTAGGGTTTAGGGTTTAGGGTTTAGGGTTTAGGGTTTAGGGTTTAGGGTTTAGGGTTTAGGGTTTAGGGTTTAGGGTTTAGGGTTTAGGGTTTAGGGTTTAGGGTTTAGGGTTTAGGGTTTAGGGTTTAGGGTTTAGGGGTTTAGGGTTTAGGGTTTAGGGTTTAGGGTTTAGGGTTTAGGGTTTAGGGTTTAGGGTTTGGGGTTTAGGGTTTAGGGTTTAGGGTTTAGGGTTTAGGGTTTAGGGTTTAGGGTTTAGGGTTTAGGGTTTAGGGTTTAGGGTTTAGGGTTTAGGGTTTAGGGTTTAGGGTTTAGGGTTTAGGGTTTTAGGGTTTAGGGTTTAGGGTTTAGGGTTTAGGGTTTAGGGTTTAGGGTTTAGGGTTTAGGGTTTAGGGTTTAGGGTTTAGGGTTTAGGGTTTAGGGTTTAGGGTTTAGGGTTTAGGGTTTAGGGTTTAGGGTTTAGGGTTTAGGGTTTAGGGTTTAGGGTTTAGGGTTTAGGGTTTAGGGTTTAGGGTTTAGGGTTTAGGGTTTAGGGTTTAGGGTTTAGGGTTTAGGGTTTAGGGTTTAGGGTTTGGGGTTTAGGGTTTAGGGTTTAGGGTTTAGGGTTTAGGGTTTAGGGTTTAGGGTTTAGGGTTTAGGGTTTAGGGTTTAGGGTTTAGGGTTTAGGGTTTAGGGTTTAGGGTTTTAGGGTTTAGGGTTTAGGGTTTAGGGTTTAGGGTTTAGGGTTTAGGGTTTAGGGTTTAGGGGTTTAGGGTTTAGGGTTTGGGGTTTAGGGTTTAGGGTTTAGGGTTTAGGGTTTAGGGTTTAGGGTTTAGGGTTTAGGGTTTAGGGTTTAGGGTTTAGGGTTTAGGGTTTAGGGTTTAGGGTTTAGGGTTTAGGGTTTAGGGTTTAGGGTTTAGGGTTTAGGGTTTAGGGTTTAGGGTTTAGGGTTTAGGGTTTAGGGTTTAGGGTTTAGGGTTTAGGGTTTAGGGTTTAGGGTTTAGGGTTTAGGGTTTAGGGTTTAGGGTTTAGGGTTTAGGGGTTTAGGGTTTAGGGTTTAGGGTTTAGGGTTTAGGGTTTAGGGTTTAGGGTTTAGGGTTTAGGGTTTAGGGTTTAGGGTTTAGGGTTTAGGGTTTAGGGTTTAGGGTTTAGGGTTTAGGGTTTAGGGTTTAGGGTTTAGGGTTTAGGGTTTAGGGTTTAGGGTTTAGGGTTTAGGGTTTAGGGTTTAGGGTTTAGGGTTTAGGGTTTAGGGTTTAGGGTTTAGGGTTTAGGGGTTTAGGGTTTAGGGTTTAGGGTTTAGGGTTTAGGGTTTAGGGTTTAGGGTTTAGGGTTTAGGGTTTAGGGTTTAGGGTTTAGGGTTTAGGGTTTAGGGTTTAGGGTTTAGGGTTTAGGGTTTAGGGTTTAGGGTTTAGGGTTTAGGGTTTAGGGTTTAGGGTTTAGGGTTTAGGGTTTAGGGTTTAGGGTTTAGGGTTTAGGGTTTAGGGTTTAGGGTTTAGGGTTTAGGGTTTGGGGTTTAGGGTTTAGGGTTTAGGGTTTAGGGTTTAGGGTTTAGGGGTTTAGGGTTTAGGGTTTAGGGTTTAGGGTTTAGGGTTTAGGGTTTAGGGTTTAGGGTTTAGGGTTTAGGGTTTAGGGTTTAGGGTTTAGGGTTTAGGGTTTAGGGTTTAGGGTTTAGGGTTTAGGGTTTAGGGTTTAGGGTTTGGGGTTTAGGGTTTAGGGTTTAGGGTTTAGGGTTTGGGGTTTAGGGTTTAGGGTTTAGGGTTTAGGGTTTAGGGTTTAGGGTTTAGGGTTTAGGGTTTAGGGTTTAGGGTTTAGGGTTTAGGGTTTAGGGTTTAGGGTTTAGGGTTTAGGGTTTAGGGTTTAGGGTTTAGGGTTTAGGGTTTAGGGTTTGGGGTTTAGGGTTTAGGGTTTAGGGTTTAGGGTTTAGGGTTTAGGGTTTAGGGTTTAGGGTTTAGGGTTTAGGGTTTAGGGTTTGGGGTTTAGGGTTTGGGGTTTAGGGTTTAGGGTTTGGGGTTTAGGGTTTAGGGTTTAGGGTTTAGGGTTTAGGGTTTAGGGTTTAGGGTTTAGGGTTTAGGGTTTAGGGTTTGGGGTTTAGGGTTTAGGGTTTAGGGTTTAGGGTTTAGGGTTTAGGGTTTAGGGTTTAGGGTTTAGGGTTTAGGGTTTAGGGTTTAGGGTTTAGGGTTTAGGGTTTAGGGTTTAGGGTTTAGGGTTTAGGGTTTAGGGTTTAGGGTTTAGGGTTTAGGGTTTAGGGTTTAGGGTTTAGGGTTTAGGGTTTAGGGTTTAGGGTTTAGGGTTTAGGGTTTAGGGTTTAGGGTTTAGGGTTTAGGGTTTAGGGTTTAGGGTTTAGGGTTTAGGGTTTAGGGTTTAGGGTTTAGGGTTTAGGGTTTAGGGTTTAGGGGTTTAGGGTTTAGGGTTTAGGGTTTAGGGTTTAGGGTTTAGGGTTTAGGGTTTAGGGTTTAGGGTTTAGGGTTTAGGGTTTAGGGTTTAGGGTTTAGGGTTTAGGGTTTAGGGTTTAGGGTTTAGGGTTTAGGGTTTAGGGTTTGGGGTTTAGGGTTTAGGGTTTAGGGTTTAGGGTTTAGGGTTTAGGGTTTAGGGTTTGGGGTTTAGGGTTTAGGGTTTAGGGTTTAGGGTTTAGGGTTTAGGGTTTAGGGTTTAGGGTTTGGGGTTTAGGGTTTAGGGTTTAGGGTTTAGGGTTTGGGGTTTAGGGTTTAGGGTTTAGGGTTTAGGGTTTAGGGTTTGGGGTTTAGGGTTTAGGGTTTAGGGTTTAGGGTTTAGGGTTTAGGGTTTAGGGTTTAGGGTTTAGGGTTTGGGGTTTGGGGTTTAGGGTTTAGGGTTTGGGGTTTAGGGTTTAGGGTTTAGGGTTTAGGGTTTAGGGTTTAGGGTTTAGGGTTTAGGGTTTAGGGTTTAGGGTTTAGGGTTTAGGGTTTAGGGTTTGGGGTTTAGGGTTTGGGGTTTAGGGTTTAGGGTTTAGGGTTTAGGGTTTAGGGTTTAGGGTTTAGGGTTTAGGGTTTAGGGTTTGGGGTTTAGGGTTTAGGGTTTAGGGTTTAGGGTTTAGGGTTTAGGGTTTAGGGTTTAGGGTTTGGGGTTTAGGGTTTAGGGTTTAGGGTTTGGGGTTTAGGGTTTAGGGTTTAGGGTTTAGGGTTTTAGGGTTTAGGGTTTAGGGTTTAGGGTTTAGGGTTTAGGGTTTAGGGTTTAGGGTTTAGGGTTTGGGGTTTAGGGTTTAGGGTTTAGGGTTTGGGGTTTAGGGTTTAGGGTTTAGG
>JAUJYP020000544.1:0-102648 GCA_030674075.2 Linum usitatissimum
AAAAGTAAATTTTCATTATGGTACCTCTATAAATAAGGGTCATATGAAGTTTTCAAATCACTTTTACTCGGTGTTATGTTAGTGTTGAACAAAATAGTTTTTTTTAACTTCATTTGACTTCTTATTTAAAATGCCGAACATGGTGAAACTTCAATTTTGAGTCATTCCGAGCATGGCTGCCGAATATTAGTCAATTTGAAATGTTTAATTTTTGTGTGAAAATGGACAATTTCCAAAAGGAAAACCTATGGCAATGAACCATTTTGACATGAAAATTTGAAAATTTTTAAATCGGCTATTATTTTACATACATGTTGGAGACTGCTTAAAAGTCAAGATTCATTATGGTACTTCTATAAATAATGGTCAAATGAAGTTAAAAATAACTTTTACTCGGTGTTATGTTAGTGTTGAACAAAATAGTTTTTTTAACTTCATTTGACTATTATTTAAACTGCTTAACATGGTGAAACTTCATTTTTTAGTCATTCCGAACATGCCTGCCAAATATTAGTCAATTAGAAATGTTTCAATTTTTGTGTGAAAATGTTCTATTTCGAAAGGGAACACCTATGGCAATGAACCATTTTGACATGAAAATTTCAAAATTTTCAAATCGGCTAATATTTTACATGCATGTTGGAGACTACTAAAAAGTAAATTTTCATTATGGTACTTCTATAAATAATGGTCAAATGATGTTTTCAAATTACTTTTCTTCGGTGTTATGTTAGTGTTGAACAAAATAGTTTTTTTAACTTCATTTGACTATTATTTAAACTCGCTTAACATGGTGAAACTTCATGTTTTAGTCATTCCGAACATGCCTCGCCAAATATTAGTCAATTTCAAATGTTTCAATTTCTGTGTGAAAATTGTCAATTTCCAAAGGGAACACCTATGGCAATAAACCATTTTGACATGAAAATTTCCAAATTTTCAAATCTGCTATTATTTTATATGCATGTTGGAGACTACTTAAAACTCAAATTTCATTATGGTACCTATATAAATAATGGTCAAATGAAGTTAAAAATAACTTTTACTCCGTGTTTTTTTAGTTGTGAACAAAATAGTGTTTTTAACTTCATTTGACTATTATTTAAACTGCTTAACATGGTGAAACTTCATTTTTAAGTCATTCCGAACATGCCTGCCAAATATTAGTCAATTAGAAATGTTTCAATTTTTGTGTGAAAATGTTCAATTTCGAAAGGGAACACCTATGGCAATGAACCATTTTGACATGTAAATTTCAAAATTTTCAAATCGGCTAATATTTTACATGCATGTTGGAGACTACTATAAAGTAAATTTTCATTATGGTACTTCTATAAATAATGGTCAAATGAAGTTTTCAAATCACTTTTACTCGGTGTTATGTTAGTGTTGAACAAAATAGTTTTTTTAACTTCATTTGACTTTTATTTAAAATGCTTAACATGGTGAAACTTCAATTTTGAGTCATTCCGAGCATGCCTGCCGAATATTAGTCAATTTGAAATGTTTAATTTTTGTGTGAAAATGGTCAATTTCCAAAAGGAAAACCTATGGCAATGAACCATTTTGACATGAAAATTTGAAAATTTTTAAATCGGATATTATTTTACATGCATATTGGAGACTGCTTAAAAGTCATGATTCATTATGGTACTTCTATAAATAATGGTCAAATGAAGTTAAAAATCACTTTTACTCGGTGTTATGTTAGTGTTGAACGAAATAGTTGTTTTTAACTTCATTTGCCTATTATTTAAAATGCTTAACATGGTGAAACTTCATTTTTTTAGTCATTCCGAACATGCCTGCCAAATATTAGTCAATTTGAAATGTTTCAATTTTTGTGTGAAAATGTTCAATTTCCAAAGGGAACACCTATGGCAATGAACCATTTTGACATGAAATTTTCAAAATTTTCAAATCGGCTAATATTTTACATGCATGTTGGAGACTACTAAAAAGTAAATTTTCATTATGGTACCTCTATAAATAAGGGTCAAATGAAGTTTTCAAATCACTTTTACTCGGTGTTATGTTAGTGTTGAACAAAATAGTTTTTTTAACTTCATTTGACTTTTATTTAAAATGCTGAACATGGTGAAACTTCAATTTTGAGTCATTCCGAGCATGCCTGCCGAATATTAGTCAATTTGAAATGTTTAATTTTTGTGTGAAAATGGACAATTTCCAAAAGGAAAACCTATGGCAATGAACCATTTTGACATGAAAATTTGAAAATTTTTAAATCGGCTATTATTTTACATACATGTTGGAGACTGCTTAAAAGTCAAGATTAATTATGGTACTTCTATAAATAATGGTCAAATGAAGTTAAAAATCACTTTTACTCGGTGTTATGTTAGTGTTGAACGAAATAGTTGTTTTTAACTTCATTTGCCTATTATTTAAAATGCTTAACATGGTGAAACTCATTTTTTAGTCATTCCAACATGCTCGCCAAATATTAGTCAATTTGAAATGTTTCAATTTTTGTGTGAAAATGTTCAATTTCCAAAGGGAACACCTATGGCAATGAACCATTTTGACATGAAAATTTCAAAATTTTCAAATCGGCTAATATTTTACATGCATGTTGGAGACTACTAAAAAGTAAATTTTCATTATGGTACTTCTATAAATAATGGTCAAATGAAGTTTTCAAATCACTTTTACTCGGTGTTATGTTAGTGTTGAACAAAATAGTTTTTTTAATTTCATTTGACTTTTATTTAAAATGCTTAACATGGTGAAACTTCAATTTTGAGTCATTCCGAGCATGCCTGCCAAATATTAGACAATTTGAAATGTTTAATTTTTGTGTGAAAATGGTCAATTTCCAAAAGGAAAACCTATGGCAATGAACCATTTTGACATGAAAATTTGAAAATTTTTAAATCGGCTATTATTTTACATGCATGTTGGAGACTGCTTAAAAGTCAAGATTCATTATGGTACCTCTATAAATAATGGTCAAATGAAGTTAAAAATCACTTTTACTCGGTGTTATGTTAGTGTTGAACAAAATAGCTTTTTTAACTTCATTTGACTATTATTTAAACTGCTTAACATGGTGAAACTTCATTTTTTAGTCATTCCGAACATGCCTGCCAAATATTAGTCAATTAGAAATGTTTCAATTTTTGTGTGAAAATGTTCAATTTCGAAAGGGAACACCTATGGCAATGAACCATTTTGACATGAAAATTTCAAAATTTTCAAATCGGCTAATATTTTACATGCATGTTCGAGACTACTAAAAAGTAAATTTTCATTATGGTACTTCTATAAATAATGGTCAAATGATGTTTTCAAATTACTTTTACTCGGTGTTATGTTAGTGTTGAACAAAATAGTTTTTTTAACTTCATTTGACTTTTATTTAAAATGCTTAACATGGTGAAACTTCAATTTTGAGTCATTCCGAGCATGCCTGCCGAATATTAGTCAATTTGAAATGTTTAATTTTTGTGTGAAAATGGTCAATTTCCAAAAGGAAAACCTATGGCAATGAACCATTTTGACATGAAAATTTGAAATTTTTTAAATCGGCTATTATTTTACATGCATGTTGGAGACTGCTTAAAAGTCAAGATTCATTATGGTACTTCTATAAATAATGGTCAAATGAAGTTAAAAATCACTTTTACTCGGTGTTATGTTAGTGTTGAACGAAATAGTTGTTTTTAACTTCATTTGCCTATTATTTAAAATGCTTAACATGGTGAAACTTCATTTTTTAGTCATTCCGAACATGCCTGCCAAATATTAGTCAATTTGAAATGTTTTAATTTTTGTGTGAAAATGTTCAATTTCCAAAGGGAACACCTCGTGGCAATGAACCATTTTGACATGAAATTTTCAAAATTTTCAAATCGGCTAATATTTTACATGCATGTTGGAGACTACTAAAAAGTAAATTTTCATTACGGTACTTCTATAAATAATGGTCAAATGAAGTTTTCAAATCACTTTTACTCGGTGTTATGTTAGTGTTGAACAAAATAGTTTTTTTAACTTCATTTGACTTTTATTTAAAATGCTTAAGATGGTGAAACTTCAATTTGAGTCATTCCGAGCATGCCTGCCAAATATTAGTCAATTTGAAATGTTTAATTTTTGTGTGAAAATGGTCAATTTCCAAAAGGAAAACCTATGGCAATGAACCATTTTGACATGAAAATTTGAAAATTTTTAAATCGGCTATTATTTTACATGCATGTTGGAGATCGCTTAAAAGTCAAGATTCATTATGGTACCTCTATAAATAATGGTCAAATGAAGTTAAAAATCACTTTTACTCGGTGTTATGTTAGTGTTGAACGAAATAGTTTTTTTTAACTTCATTTGCCTATTATTTAAAATGCTTAACATGGTGAAACTTCATTTTTTAGTCATTCCGAACATGCCTGCCAAATATTAGTCAATTTGAAATGTTTCAATTTTTGTGTGAAAATGTTCAATTTCCAAAGGGAACACCTATGGCAATGAACCATTTTGACATGAAATTTTCAAACATTTCAAATCGGCTAATATTTTACATGCATGTTAGAGACTACTAAAAAGTAAATTTTCATTATGGTACCTCTATAAATAATCGTCAAATGAAGTTTTCAAATCACTTTTACTCGGTGTTATGTTAGTGTTGAACGAAATAGTTTTTTTAACTTCATTTGCCTATTATTTAAAATGCTTAACATGGTGAAACTTCATTTTTTAGTCATTCCGAACATGCTCGCCAAATATTAGTCAATTTGAAATGTTTCAATTTCGTGTGAAAATTGTCAATTTCCAAAGGGAACACCTATGGCAATAAACCATTTTGACATGAAAATTTCCAAATTTTCAAATCGGCTATTATTTTATATGCATGTTGGAGACTACTTAAAAGTCAAATTTCATTATGGTACCTATATAAATAATGGTCAAATGATGTTAAAAATAACTTTTACTCGGTGTTATGTTAGTGTTGAACAAAATAGTTTTTTCAACTTCATTTGACTATTATTTAAAGCGCTTAACATGGTGAAACTTCATTTTTTAGTCATTCCGAACATGCTCGCCAAATATTAGTCAATTTGAAATGTTTCAATTTTTGTGTGAAAATGTTCAATTTCCAAAGGGAACACCTATGGCAATGAACCATTTTGACATGAAAATTTAAAAATTTTCAAATCGGCTAATATTTTACATGCATGTTGGAGACTACTAAAAAGTAAATTTTCATTATAGTACTTCTATAAATAATGGTCAAATGAAGTTTTCAAATCACTTTTACTCGGTGTTATGTTAGTGTTGAACAAAATAGTTTTTTTAACTTCATTTGACTTTTATTCAAAATGCTTAACATGGTGAAATTTCAATTTTGAGTCATTCTAGCATGCACCTCGCCAAATATTAGTCAATTTGAAATGTTTAATTTTTGTGTGAAAATGGTCAATTTCCAAAAGGAAAACTATGGCAATGAACCATTTTGACATGAAAATTTGAAAATTTTTAAATCGGCTTTTATTTTACATGCATGTTGGAGCTCGCTTAAAAGTCAAGATTCATTATGGTACCTCTATAAATAATGGTCAAATGAAGTTAAAAATCACTTCTACTCGGTGTTATGTTAGTGTTGTACGAAATAGTTTTTTTTAACTTCATTTGCCTATTATTTAAAATGCTTAACATGGTGAAACTTCATTTTTTAGTCATTCCGAACATGCCTGCCAAATATTAGTCAATTTGAAATGTTTCAATTTTTGTGTGAAAATATTCAATTTCCAAAGGGAACACCTATGGGAATGAACCATTTTGACATGGAATTTTCAAAATTTTCAAATCGGCTAATATTTTACATGCATGTTGGAGACTACTAAAAAGTAAATTTTCATTATGGTACCTCTATAAATAATGGTCAAATGAAGTTTTCAAATCACTTTTACTCGGTGTTATGTTAGTGTTGAACAAAATAGTTTTTTTTACTTCATTTGACTATTATTTAAACCGCTTAACGTGGTGAAACTTCATGTTTTAGTCATTCCGAACATGCTCGCCAAATATTAGTCAATTTGAAATGTTTCAATTTCCGTGTGAAAATTGTCAATTTCCAAAGGGAACACTTATGGCAATAAACCATTTTGACATGAAAATTCCTAAATTTTCAAATCGGCAATTATTTTATATGCATGTTGGAGACTACTTAAAAGTCAAATTTCATTATGGTACCTATATAAATAATGGTCAAATGAAGTTAAAAATAACTTTTACTAGTTGTTATGTTAGTGTTGAACAAAATAGTCTGTTTAACTTCATTTGACTTTTATTTAAAATGCTTAACATGGTGAAACTTCAATTTTGAGTCATTACAAGCATGCCTGCCAAATATTAGTCAATTTGAAATGTTTCAATTTTTGTGTGAAAATGGTCAATTTCCAAAAGGAAAACCTATGGCAATGAACCATTTTGACATGAAAATTTCAAAATTTTTAAATCGGCTATTATTTTACATGCATGTTGGAGTCCGTTTAAAAGTCAAGATTTATTATGGTACCTCTATAAATAATGGTCAAATGAAGTTAAAAATCACTTTTACTCGGTGTTATGTTAGTGTTGAACGAAATAGTTGTTTTTAACTTCATTTGCCTATTATTTAAAATGCTTAACATGGTGAAACTTCATTTTTTAGTCATTCCGAACATGCTCGCCAAATATTAGTCAATTTGAAATGTTTCAATTTTTGTGTGAAAATATTCAATTTCCAAAGGGAACACCTATGGGAATGAACCATTTTGACATGGAATTTTCAAAATTTTCAAATCGGCTAATATTTTACATGCATGTTGGAGACTACTAAAAAGTAAATTTTCATTATGGTACCTCTATAAATAATGGTCAAATGAAGTTTTCAAATCACTTTTACTCGGTGTTATGTTAGTGTTGAACAAAATAGTTTTTTTTACTTCATTTGACTATTATTTAAACTGCTTAACGTGGTGAAACTTCATGTTTTAGTCATTCCGAACATGCCTGCCAAATATTAGTCAATTTGAAATGTTTCAATTTCTGTGTGAAAATTGTCAATTTCCAAAGGGAACACTTATGGCAATAAACCATTTTGACATGAAAATTCCTAAATTTTCAAATCGGCAATTATTTTATATGCATGTTGGAGACTACTTAAAAGTCAAATTTCATTATGGTACCTATATAAATAATGGTCAAATGAAGTTAAAAATAACTTTTACTAGTTGTTATGTTAGTGTTGAACAAAATAGTCTGTTTAACTTCATTTGACTTTTATTTAAAATGCTTAACATGGTGAAACTTCAATTTTGAGTCATTACAAGCATGCTCGCCAAATATTAGTCAATTTGAAATGTTTCAATTTTTGTGTGAAAATGGTCAATTTCCAAAAGGAAAACCTATGGCAATGAACCATTTTGACATGAAAATTTCAAAATTTTTAAATCGGCTATTATTTTACATGCATGTTGGAGTCGCTTAAAAGTCAAGATTTATTATGGTACCTCTATAAATAATGGTCAAATGAAGTTAAAAATCACTTTTACTCGGTGTTATGTTAGTGTTGAACGAAATAGTTGTTTTTAACTTCATTTGCCTATTATTTAAAATGCTTAACATGGTGAAACTTCATTTTTTAGTCATTCCGAACATGCCTGCCAAATATTAGTCAATTTGAAATGTTTTAATTTTTGTGTGAAAATGTTCAATTTCCAAAGGGAACACCTGTGGCAATGAACCATTTTGACATGAAATTTTCAAAATTTTCAAATCGGCTAATATTTTACATGCATGTTGGAGACTACTAAAAAGTAAATTTTCAATACGGTACTTCTATAAATAATGGTCAAATGAAGTTTTCAAATCACTTTTACTCGGTGTTATGTTAGTGTTGAACAAAATAGTTTTTTTAACTTCATTTGACTTTTATTTAAAATGCTTAACATGGTGAAACTTCCATTTGAGTCATTCCGAGCATGCCTGCCAAATATTAGTCAATTTGAAATGTTTAATTTTTGTGTGAAAATGGTCAATTTCCAAAAGGAAAACCTATGGCAATGAACCATTTTGACATGAAAATTTGAAAATTTTTAAATCGGCTATTATTTTACATGCATGTTGGAGACCGCTTAAAAGTCAAGATTCATTATGGTACCTCTATAAATAATGGTCAAATGAAGTTAAAAATCACTTTTACTCGGTGTTATGTTAGTGTTGAACGAAATAGTTTTTTTTAACTTCATTTGCCTATTATTTAAAATGCTTAACATGGTGAAACTTCATTTTTTAGTAATTCCGAACATGCTCGCCAAATATTAGTCAATTTGAAATGTTTCAATTTTTGTGTGAAAATGTTCAATTTCCAAAGGGAACACCTATGGCAATGAACCATTTTGACATGAAATTTTCAAAATTTTCAAATCGGCTAATATTTTACATGCATGTTGGAGACTACTAAAAAGTAAATTTTCATTATGGTACCTCTATAAATAATCGTCAAATGAAGTTTTCAAATCACTTTTACTCGGTGTTATGTTAGTGTTGAACGAAATAGTTTTTTTAACTTCATTTGCCTATTATTTAAAATGCTTAACATGGTGAAACTTCATTTTTTAGTCATTCCGAACATGCTCGCCAAATATTAGTCAATTTGAAATGTTTCAATTTTCGTGTGATAATTGTCAATTTCCAAAGGGAACACCTATGGCAATAAACCATTTTGACATGAAAATTTCCAAATTTTCAAATCGGCTATTATTTTATATGCATGTTGGAGACTACTTAAAAGTCAAATTTCATTATGGTACCTATATAAATAATGGTCAAATGATGTTAAAAATAACTTTTACTCGGTGTTATGTTAGTGTTGAACAAAATAGTTTTTTCAACTTCATTTGACTATTATTTAAACTGCTTAACATGGTGAAACTTCATTTTTTAGTCATTCCGAACATGCCTCGCCAAATATTAGTCAATTTGAAATGTTTCAATTTTTGTGTGAAAATGTTCAATTTCCAAAGGGAACACCTATGGCAATGAACCATTTTGACATGAAAATTTCAAAATTTTCAAATCGGCTAATATTTTACATGCATGTTGGAGACTACTAAAAAGTAAATTTTCATTATAGTACTTCTATAAATAATGGTCAAATGAAGTTTTCAAATCACTTTTACTCGGTGTTATGTTAGTGTTGAACAAAATAGTTTTTTTAACTTCATTTGACTTTTATTCAAAATGCTTAACATGGTGAAATTTCAATTTTGAGTCATTCTAGCATGCCTGCCAAATATTAGTCAATTTGAAATGTTTAATTTTTGTGTGAAAATGGTCAATTTCCAAAAGGAAAACTATGGCAATGAACCATTTTGACATGAAAATTTGAAAATTTTTAAATCGGCTTTTATTTTACATGCATGTTGGAGACTCGCTTAAAAGTCAAGATTCATTATGGTACCTCTATAAATAATGGTCAAATGAAGTTAAAAATCACTTTTACTCGGTGTTATGTTAGTGTTGAACAAAATAGTCTGTTTAACTTCATTTGACTTTTATTTAAAATGCTTAACATGGTGAAACTTCAATTTTGAGTCATTACAAGCATGCCTGCCAAATATTAGTCAATTTGAAATGTTTCAATTTTTGTGTGAAAATGGTCAATTTCCAAAAGGAAAACCTATGGCAATGAACCATTTTGACATGAAAATTTCAAAATTTTTAAATCGGCTATTATTTTACATGCATGTTGGAGTCTCGCTTAAAAGTCAAGATTTATTATGGTACCTCTATAAATAATGGTCAAATGAAGTTAAAAATCACTTTTACTCGGTGTTATGTTAGTGTTGAACGAAATAGTTGTTTTTAACTTCATTTGCCTATTATTTAAAATGCTTAACATGGTGAAACTTCATTTTTTAGTCATTCCGAACATGCCTGCCAAATATTAGTCAATTTGAAATGTTTCAATTTTTGTGTGAAAATATTCAATTTCCAAAGGGAACACCTATGGGAATGAACCATTTTGACATGGAATTTTCAAAATTTTCAAATCGGCTAATATTTTACATGCATGTTGGAGACTACTAAAAAGTAAATTTTCATTATGGTACCTCTATAAATAATGGTCAAATGAAGTTTTCAAATCACTTTTACTCGGTGTTATGTTAGTGTTGAACAAAATAGTTTTTTTTACTTCATTTGACTATTATTTAAACTGCTTAACGTGGTGAAACTTCATGTTTTAGTCATTCCGAACATGCCTGCCAAATATTAGTCAATTTGAAATGTTTCAATTTCTGTGTGAAAATTGTCAATTTCCAAAGGGAACACTTATGGCAATAAACCATTTTGACATGAAAATTCCTAAATTTTCAAATCGGCAATTATTTTATATGCATGTTGGAGACTACTTAAAAGTCAAATTTCATTATGGTACCTATATAAATAATGGTCAAATGAAGTTAAAAATAACTTTTACTAGTTGTTATGTTAGTGTTGAACAAAATAGTCTGTTTAACTTCATTTGACTTTTATTTAAAATGCTTAACATGGTGAAACTTCAATTTTGAGTCATTACAAGCATGCCTGCCAAATATTAGTCAATTTGAAATGTTTCAATTTTTGTGTGAAAATGGTCAATTTCCAAAAGGAAAACCTATGGCAATGAACCATTTTGACATGAAAATTTCAAAATTTTTAAATCGGCTATTATTTTACATGCATGTTGGAGTCTGCTTAAAAGTCAAGATTTATTATGGTACCTCTATAAATAATGGTCAAATGAAGTTAAAAATCACTTTTACTCGGTGTTATGTTAGTGTTGAACGAAATAGTTGTTTTTAACTTCATTTGCCTATTATTTAAAATGCTTAACATGGTGAAACTTCATTTTTTAGTCATTCCGAACATGCCTGCCAAATATTAGTCAATTTGAAATGTTTTAATTTTTGTGTGAAAATGTTCAATTTCCAAAGGGAACACCTGTGGCAATGAACCATTTTGACATGAAATTTTCAAAATTTTCAAATCGGCTAATATTTTACATGCATGTTGGAGACTACTAAAAAGTAAATTTTCAATACGGTACTTCTATAAATAATGGTCAAATGAAGTTTTCAAATCACTTTTACTCGGTGTTATGTTAGTGTTGAACAAAATAGTTTTTTTAACTTCATTTGACTTTTATTTAAAATGCTTAACATGGTGAAACTTCCATTTGAGTCATTTCGAGCATGCTCGCCAAATATTAGTCAATTTGAAATGTTTAATTTTTGTGTGAAAATGGTCAATTTCCAAAAGGAAAACCTATGGCAATGAACCATTTTGACATGAAAATTTGAAAATTTTTAAATCGGCTATTATTTTACATGCATGTTGGAGACTGCTTAAAAGTCAAGATTCATTATGGTACCTCTATAAATAATGGTCAAATGAAGTTAAAAATCACTTTTACTCGGTGTTATGTTAGTGTTGAACGAAATAGTTTTTTTTAACTTCATTTGCCTATTATTTAAAATGCTTAACATGGTGAAACTTCATTTTTTAGTAATTCCGAACATGCATGCCAAATATTAGTCAATTTGAAATGTTTCAATTTTTGTGTGAAAATGTTCAATTTCCAAAGGGAACACCTATGGCAATGAACCATTTTGACATGAAATTTTCAAAATTTTCAAATCGGCTAATATTTTACATGCATGTTGGAGACTACTAAAAAGTAAATTTTCATTATGGTACCTCTATAAATAATCGTCAAATGAAGTTTTCAAATCACTTTTACTCGGTGTTATGTTAGTGTTGAACGAAATAGTTTTTTTAACTTCATTTGCCTATTATTTAAAATGCTTAACATGGTGAAACTTCATTTTTTAGTCATTCCGAACATGCTCGCCAAATATTAGTCAATTTGAAATGTTTCAATTTTCGTGTGATAATTGTCAATTTCCAAAGGGAACACCTATGGCAATAAACCATTTTGACATGAAAATTTCCAAATTTTCAAATCGGCTATTATTTTATATGCATGTTGGAGACTACTTAAAAGTCAAATTTCATTATGGTACCTATATAAATAATGGTCAAATGATGTTAAAAATAACTTTTACTCGGTGTTATGTTAGTGTTGAACAAAATAGTTTTTTCAACTTCATTTGACTATTATTTAAACTGCTTAACATGGTGAAACTTCATTTTTTAGTCATTCCGAACATGCTCGCCAAATATTAGTCAATTTGAAATGTTTCAATTTTTGTGTGAAAATGTTCAATTTCCAAAGGGAACACCTATGGCAATGAACCATTTTGACATGAAAATTTCAAAATTTTCAAATCGGCTAATATTTTACATGCATGTTGGAGACTACTAAAAAGTAAATTTTCATTATAGTACTTCTATAAATAATGGTCAAATGAAGTTTTCAAATCACTTTTACTCGGTGTTATGTTAGTGTTGAACAAAATAGTTTTTTTAACTTCATTTGACTTTTATTCAAAATGCTTAACATGGTGAAATTTCAATTTTGAGTCATTCTAGCATGCTCGCCAAATATTAGTCAATTTGAAATGTTTAATTTTTGTGTGAAAATGGTCAATTTCCAAAAGGAAAACTATGGCAATGAACCATTTTGACATGAAAATTTGAAAATTTTTAAATCGGCTTTTATTTTACATGCATGTTGGAGACTGCTTAAAAGTCAAGATTCATTATGGTACCTCTATAAATAATGGTCAAATGAAGTTAAAAATCACTTCTACTCGGTGTTATGTTAGTGTTGTACGAAATAGTTTTTTTTAACTTCATTTGCCTATTATTTAAAATGCTTAACATGGTGAAACTTCATTTTTTAGTCATTCCGAACATGCCTGCCAAATATTAGTCAATTTGAAATGTTTCAATTTTTGTGTGAAAATATTCAATTTCCAAAGGGAACACCTATGGCAATGAACCATTTTGACATGAAATTTTCAAAATTTTCAAATCGGCTAATATTTTACATGCATGTTGGAGACTACTAAAAAGTAAATTTTCATTATGGTACCTCTATAAATAATGGTCAAATGAAGTTTTCAAATCACTTTTACTCGGTGTTATGTTAGTGTTGAACAAAATAGTTTTTTTTACTTCATTTGACTATTATTTAAACTGCTTAACGTGGTGAAACTTCATGTTTTAGTCATTCCGAACATGCTCGCCAAATATTAGTCAATTTGAAATGTTTCAATTTTCGTGTGAAAATTGTCAATTTCCAAAGGGAACACTTATGGCAATAAACCATTTTGACATGAAAATTCCTAAATTTTCAAATCGGCAATTATTTTATATGCATGTTGGAGACTACTTAAAAGTCAAATTTCATTATGGTACCTATATAAATAATGGTCAAATGAAGTTAAAAATAACTTTTACTAGTTGTTATGTTAGTGTTGAACAAAATAGTCTGTTTAACTTCATTTGACTTTTATTTAAAATGCTTAACATGGTGAAACTTCAATTTTGAGTCATTCCGAGCATGCCTGCCAAATATTAGTCAATTTGAAATGTTTCAATTTTTGTGTGAAAATGGTCAATTTCCAAAAGGAAAACCTATAGCAATGAACCATTTTGACATGAAAATTTCAAAATTTTTAAATCGGCTATTATTTTACATGCATGTTGGAGTCTGCTTAAAAGTCAAGATTCATTATGGTACCTCTATAAATAATGGTCAAATGAAGTTAAAAATCACTTTTACTCGGTGTTATGTTAGTGTTGAACGAAATAGTTGTTTTTAACTTCATTTACCTATTATTTAAAATGCTTAACATGGTGAAACTTCATTTTTTAGTCATTCCGAACATGCCTGCCAAATATTAGTCAATTTGAAATGTTTCAATTTTTGGGTGAAAATTGTCAATTTCCAAAGGGAACACCTATGGCAATAAACCATTTTGACATGAAAATTTCCAAATTTTCAAATCGGCTATTATTTTGTATGCATGTTGGAAACTAATTAAAAGTCAAGTTTCAATATGGTACCTATATAAATAATGGTCAAATGAAGTTAAAAATAACTTTTACTAGTTGTTATGTTAGCGTTGAACAAAATAGTTTGTTTAACTTCATTTGACTATTATTTAAAATGCTTAACATGGTGAAACTTCATGTTTTAGTCATTCCGAACATGCCGCCAAATATTAGTCAATTTGAAATGTTTCAATTTTTGTGTGAAAATTGTCAATTTCCAAAGGGAACACCTACGGCAATAAACCATTTTGACATGAAAATTTCCAAATTTTCAAATCGGCTATTATTTTATATGCATGTTGGAAACTAATTAAAAGTCAAGTTTCAATATGGTACCTATATAAATAATGGTCAAATGAAGTTAAATATAACTTTTACTAGTTGTTATGTTAGTGTTGAACAAATTAGTTTATTAAACTTCATTTGACTTTTATTTAAAATGCTTAACATGGTGAAACTTCAATTTTGAGTCATTCCGAGCATGCTTTCCAAATATTAGTCAATTTGAAATGTTTCAATTTTTGTGTGAAAATGGTCAATTTCCAAAGGGAAAACCTATGGCAATGAACCATTTTGACAGAAAATTTCTACATTTTTAAATCGACTATTATTTTACATGCATGTTGGAGACTGCTTAAAAGTCAAGATTCATTATGGTATCTCTATAAATAATGGTCAAATGAAGTTAAAAATCACTTTTACTCGGTGTTATGTTAGTGTTGAACGAAATAGTTGTTTTTAACTTCATTTGACTATTATTTAAAATGCTTAACATGGTGAAACTTCATGTTTTAGTCATTCCGAACATGTACGCCAAATATTAGTCAATTTGAAATGTTTCAATTTTTGTGTGAAAATTGTCAATTTCCAAAGGGAACACCTATGGCAATAAACCATTTTGACATGAAAATTTCCAAATTTTCAAATCGGCTATTATTTTGTATGCATGTTGGAAACTAATTAAAAGTCAAGTTTCAATATGGTACCTATATAAATAATGGTCAAATGAAGTTAAAAATAACTTTTACTAGTTGTTATGTTAGCGTTGAACAAAATAGTTTGTTTAACTTCATTTGACTATTATTTAAAATGCTTAACATGGTGAAACTTCATGTTTTAGTCATTCCGAACATGCCTGCCAAATATTAGTCAATTTGAAATGTTTCAATTTTTGTGTGAAAATTGTCAATTTCCAAAGGGAACACCTACGGCAATAAACCATTTTGACATGAAAATTTCCAAATTTTCAAATCGGCTATAATTTTATATGCATGTTGGAAACTAATTAAAAGTCAAGTTTCAATATGGTACCTATATAAATAATGGTCAAATGAAGTTAAATATAACTTTTACTAGTTGTTATGTTAGTGTTGAACAAATTAGTTTATTAAACTTCATTTGACTTTTATTTAAAATGCTTAACATGGTGAAACTTCAATTTTGAGTCATTCCGAGCATGCTTTCCAAATATTAGTCAATTTGAAATGTTTCAACTTTTGTGTGAAAATGTTCAATTTCCAAAGGGAACACCTATGGCAATGAACCATTTTGACATGAAAATTTCAAAATTTTCAAATCGGCTAATATTTTACATTCATGTTGGAGACTACTAAAAATTCAATTTTCATTATGGTACCTCTATAAATAATGGTCAAATGAAGTTTTCAAATCACTTTTAGTCGGTATTATGTTAGTGTTGAACAAAATAGTTTTTTTAACTTCATTTGACTATTCTTTAAACTGCTTAACATGGTGAAACTTCATGTTTTAGTCATTCCGAACATGCCTGCCAAATATTAGTCAATTTGAAATGTTTCAATTTCTCGTGTGAAAATTGTCAATTTCCAAAGGGAACACCTATGGCAATAAACCATTTTGACATGAAAATTTCCAAATTTTCAAATCGGCTATTATTTTATATGCATGTTCGAGACTACTTAAAAGTCGTCTTTCATTATGGTACCTATATAAATAATGGTCAAATGAAGTTAAAAATAACTTTTACTAGTTGTTATGTTAGTGTTGAACAAAATAGTTTGTTTAACTTCATTTGACTTTTATTTAAAATGCTTAACATGGTGAATCTTCAATTTTGAGTCATTCCGAGCATGCCTGCCAAATATTAGTCAATTTGAAATGTTTAATTTTTGTGTGAAAATGGTCAATTTCCAAAAGGAAAACTATGGCAATGAACCATTTTGACATGAAAATTTGAAAATTTTTAAATCGGCTTTTATTTTACATGCATGTTGGAGACTGCTTAAAAGTCAAGATTCATTATGGTACCTCTATAAATAATGGTCAAATGAAGTTAAAAATCACTTCTACTCGGTGTTATGTTAGTGTTGAACGAAATAGTTGTTTTTAACTTCATTTACCTATTATTTAAAATGCTTAACATGGTGAAACTTCATTTTTTAGTCATTCCGAACATGCACTCGCCAAATATTAGTCAATTTGAAATGTTTCAATTTTTGGGTGAAAATTGTCAATTTCCAAAGGGAACACCTATGGCAATAAACCATTTTGACATGAAAATTTCCAAATTTTCAAATCGGCTATTATTTTGTATGCATGTTGGAAACTAATTAAAAGTCAAGTTTCAATATGGTACCTATATAAATAATGGTCAAATGAAGTTAAAAATAACTTTTACTAGTTGTTATGTTAGCGTTGAACAAAATAGTTTGTTTAACTTCATTTGACTATTATTTAAAATGCTTAACATGGTGAAACTTCATGTTTTAGTCATTCCGAACATGCTGCCAAATATTAGTCAATTTGAAATGTTTCAATTTTTGTGTGAAAATTGTCAATTTCCAAAGGGAACACCTACGGCAATAAACCATTTTGACATGAAAATTTCCAAATTTTCAAATCGGCTATTATTTTATATGCATGTTGGAAACTAATTAAAAGTCAAGTTTCAATATGGTACCTATATAAATAATGGTCAAATGAAGTTAAATATAACTTTTACTAGTTGTTATGTTAGTGTTGAACAAATTAGTTTATTAAACTTCATTTGACTTTTATTTAAAATGCTTAACATGGTGAAACTTCAATTTTGAGTCATTCCGAGCATGCTTTCCAAATATTAGTCAATTTGAAATGTTTCAACTTTTGTGTGAAAATGTTCAATTTCCAAAGGGAACACCTATGGCAATGAACCATTTTGACATGAAAATTTCAAAATTTTCAAATCGGCTAATATTTTACATTCATGTTGGAGACTACTAAAAATTCAATTTTCATTATGGTACCTCTATAAATAATGGTCAAATGAAGTTTTCAAATCACTTTTAGTCGGTATTATGTTAGTGTTGAACAAAATAGTTTTTTTAACTTCATTTGACTATTCTTTAAACTCGCTTAACATGGTGAAACTTCATGTTTTAGTCATTCCGAACATGCTCGCCAAATATTAGTCAATTTGAAATGTTTCAATTTCTCGTGTGAAAATTGTCAATTTCCAAAGGGAACACCTATGGCAATAAACCATTTTGACATGAAAATTTCCAAATTTTCAAATCGGCTATTATTTTATATGCATGTTGGAGACTACTTAAAAGTCGTCTTTCATTATGGTACCTATATAAATAATGGTCAAATGAAGTTAAAAATAACTTTTACTAGTTGTTATGTTAGTGTTGAACAAAATAGTTTGTTTAACTTCATTTGACTTTTATTTAAAATGCTTAACATGGTGAATCTTCAATTTTGAGTCATTCCGAGCATGCCTGCCAAATATTAGTCAATTTGAAATGTTTCAATTTTTGTGTGAAAATGGTCAATTTCCAAAAGGAAAACCTATGGCAATGAACCATTTTGACATCAAAATTTCAAAATTTTTAAATCGGCTATTATTTTACATGCATGTTGGAGATCGCTTAAAAGTCAAGATTCATTATGGTACCTCTATAAATAATGGTCAAATGAAGTTAAAAATCACTTTTACTCGGTGTTATGTTAGTGTTGAACGAAATAATTATTTTTAACTTCATTTGCCTATTATTTAAAATGCTTAACATGGTGAAACTTCATTTTTAGTCATTCCGAACATGCACCGCCAAATATTAGTCAATTTGAAATGTTTCAATTTTTGTGTGAAAATGTTCAATTTCCAAAGGGAACACCTATGGCAATGAACCATTTTGACATGAAAATTTCAAAATTTTCAAATCGGCTAATATTTTACATGCATGTTGGAGACTACTAAAAATTCAATTTTCATTATGGTACCTCTATAAATAATGGTCAAATGAAGTTTTCAAATTACTTTTAGTCGGTGTTATGTTAGTGTTGAACAAAATAGTTTTTTTAACTTCATTTGACTATTCTTTAAACTGCTTAACATGGTGAAACTTCATGTTTTAGTCATTCCGAACATGCCTGCCAAATATTAGTCAATTTGAAATGTTTCAATTTCGTGTGAAAATTGTCAATTTCCAAAGGGAACACCTATGGCAATAAACCATTTTGACATGAAAATTTCAAAATTTTCAAATCGGCTATTATTTTATATGCATGTTGGAGACTACTTAAAAGTCGTCTTTCATTATGGTACCTATATAAATAATGGTCAAATGAAGTTAAAAATAACTTTTACTAGTTGTTATGTTAGTGTTGAACAAAATAGTTTGTTTAACTTCATTTGACTTTTATTTAAAATGCTTAACATGGTGAATCTTCAATTTTTAGTCATTCGAGCATGCTCGCCAAATATTAGTCAATTTGAAATGTTTCAATTTTTGTGTGAAAATGGTCAATTTCCAAAAGGAAAACCTATGGCAATGAACCATTTTGACATTAAAATTTCAAAATTTTTAAATCGGCTATTATTTTACATGCATGTTGGAGACTGCTTAAAAGTCAAAATTCATTATGGTACCTCTATAAATAATGGTCAAATGAAGTTAATAATCACTTTTACTCGGTGTTATGTTAGTGTTGACCGAAATAGTTTTTTTTAACTTCATTTGACTATTATTTAAAGCGCTTAACATCGTGAAACTTCATGTTTTAGTCATTCCGAACATGCCTGCCAAATATTAGTCAATTTTAAATGTTTCAATTTTTGTGTGAAAATTGTCAAATTCCAAAGGGAACACCTATGGCAATAAACCATTTTGACATGAAAAATTCAAAATTTTCAAATCAGCTATTATTTTATATGCATGTTGGAGACTACTTAAAAGTCAAGTTTAAATATGGTACCTATATAAATAATGGTCAAATGAAGTTAAAAATATCTATTAATAGTTGTTATGTTAGTGATGAACAAATTAGTTTGTTTAACTTCATTTGACTTTTACTTAAAATGCGTAACATGGTGAAACTTCAATTTTGAGTCATTCCGAGCATGCCTGCCAAATATTAGTCAATTTGAAATATTTCAATTTTTGTGTGAAAATGGTCAATTTCCAAAAGGAAAACCTATGGAAATGAACCATTTTGACATCAAAATTTCAAAATTTTTAAATCGGCTATTATTTTACATGCATGTTGAGACCGCTTAAAAGTCAAGATTCATTATGGTACCACTATAAATAATGGTCAAATGAAGTTAAAAATCACTTTTACTCGGTGTTATGTTAGTGTTGAACGAAATAGTTGTTTTTAACTTCATTTGCCTATTATTTAAAATGCTTAACATGGTGAAACTTCATGTTTTAGTCATTCCGAACTTGCTCGCCAAATATAAGTCAACTTGAAATGTTTCAATTTTTGTGTGAAAATTTTAAACTTCCAAAGTGTTCACCAATGGCAATGAACCATTTTGACATGAAAATTTCAAAATTTTCAAATTGGCTAATATTTTACATGCATGTTGGATACTACTAAAAAGTCAAGTTTCATTATGGTACATCTATAAATAATGGTCAAATGAAGTTTTCAAATCACTTTTACTCGGTGTTATGGTAGTGTTAAACAAAATAGTTTCATTTGACTATTATTTAAAATGCTTAACATGGTGAAACTTCATTTTTTAGTCATTCCGAACATGCCTGCAAAATATTAGTCAATTTGAAATATTTCAATTTTTGTGTGAAAATGTTCAATTTCCAGAGGGAACGCCTATGGCAATGAACCATTTTGACATGAAAATTTCAAAATTTTCAATTCGGCTAATATTTTACATGCATGTTGGAGACTACTAAAAAGTCAATTTTCATTATGGTACCTCTATAAATAATGGTCAAATGAAGTTTTCAAATCACTTTTACTCGGTGTTATGTTAGTGTTGAACAAAATAGTTTTTTTAACTTCATTTGACTATTATTTAAACTGCTTAACATGGTGAAACTTCATGTTTTAGTCATTCCGAACATGCCTGCCAAATATTAGTCAATTTGAAATGTTTCAATTTTTGTGTGAAAATTGTCAATTTCCAAAGGGAACACCTATGGCAATAAACCATTTTGACATGAAAATTTCAAAATTTTCAAATCGGCTATTATTTTATATGCATGTTGGAGACTACTTAAAAGTCAAGTTTCAATATGGCACCTATATAAATAATGGTCAAATGAAGTTCAAAATATCTTTTAATAGTTGTTATGTTAGTGTTGAACAAAATAGTTTGTTTAACTTCATTTGACTTTTATTTAAAATGCTTAACATGGTGAAACTTCAATTTTGAGTCATTCTGAGCATGCCTGCCAAATATTAGTCAATTTGAAATATTTTAATTTTTGTGTGAAAATGGTCAATTTCCAAAAGGAAAACCTATGGCAATGAACCATTTTGACATGAAAATTTCAAAATTTTAAAATCGGCTATTATTTTACATGCATGTTGGAGACTGCTTAAAAGTCAAGATTCATTATGGTACCTCTATAAATAATGGTCAAATGAAGTTAAAAATCACTTTTACTCGGTGTTATTGAACGAAATAGTTGTTTTTAACTTCATTTGCGTATTATTTAAAATGCTTTACATGGTGAAACTTCATGTTTTAGTCATTCCGAACTTGCCTCGCCAAATATAAGTCAACTTGAAATGTTTCAATTTTTGTGTGAAAATTTTAAACTTCCAAAGGGTTCACCAATGGCAATGAACCATTTTGACATGAAAATTTCAAAATTTTCAAATCGTCTAATATTTTACATGCATGTTGGATACTACTAAAAAGTCAAGTTTCATTATGGTACATCTATAAATAATGGTCAAATGAAGTTTTCAAATCACTTTTACTCGGTGTTATGGTAGTGTTAAACAAAATAGTTTCATTTGACTATTATTTAAAATGCTTAACATGGTGAAACTTCATTTTTTAGTCATTCCGAACATGCCTGCAAAATATTAGTCAATTTGAAATGTTTCCATTTTTGTGTGAAAATGTTCAACTTCCAAAGGGTTCACCTATGGCAATGACCCATTTTGACACGAAAATTTCAAAATTTTCAAATCGGCTAATATTTTACATGCATGTTGGAGGCTACTAAAATGTCAAGTTGCATTATGGTACCTCTATAAATAATGGTCAAATGAAGTTTTCAAATCACTTTTACTCGGTGTTATGTTAGTGTTGAACAAAATAGTTTTTTTAACTTCATTTGACTATTATTTAAACTGCTTAACATGGTGAAACTTCATGTTTTAGTCATTCCGAACATGCCTGCCAAATATTAGTCAATTTGAAATGTTTCAATTTTTGTGTGAAAATTGTCAATTTCCAAAGGGAAAACCTATGGCAATAAACCATTTTGACATGAAAATTTCAAAATTTTCAAATCGGCTATTATTTTATATGCATGTTGGAGACTACTTAAAAGTCAAGTTTCAATATGGTACCTATATAAATAATGGTCAAATGAAGTTAAAAATAACTATTACTAGTTTTTATGTTAGTGTTGAACAAAATAGTTTGTTTAACTTCATTTGACTTTTATTTAAAATGCTTAACATGGTGAAACTTCAATTTTGAGTCATTCGAGCATGCTCACAAATATTAGTCAATTTGAAATGTTTCAATTTTTTGTGTGAAAATGGTCAATTTCCAAAAGGAAAACTTATGGCAATCAACCATTTTGACATGAATATTTCAAAATTTTTAAATTGGCTATTATTTTACATGCATGTTGGAGAGTGCTTAAAAGTCAAGATTCATTATGGTACCTCTATTAATAATGGTCAAATAAAGTTAAAAATGACTTTTACTCGGTGTTATTTTAGTGTTGGACGAAATAGTTGTTTTTAACTTCATTTGCCTATTATTTAAAATGCTTAACATGGTGAAACTTCATGTTTTAGTCATTCCGAACTTGCACGCCAAATATTAGTCAATTTGAAATGTTTCAATTTTTGTGTGAAAATGTTCAACTTCCAAAGGGTTCACCTATGGCAATGACCCATTTTGACACGAAAATTTCAAAATTTTCAAATCGGCTAATATTTTACATGCATGTTGGAGACTACTAAAAAGTCAAGTTGCATTATGGTACCTCTATAAATAATGGTCAAATGAAGTTTTTAAATCACTTTTACTCGGTGTTATGGTAGTGTTAAACAAAATAGTTTCATTTGACTATTATTTAAAATGCTTAACATGGTGAAACTTTATTTTTAGTCATTCCGAACATGCCTACCAAATATTAGTCAATTTGAAATGTTTCAATTTTTGTGTGAAAATGTTCAATTTCCAAAGGGAACACCTATGGCAATGAACCATTTTGACATGAAAATTTCAAAATTTTCAAATCGGCTAACATTTTACATGCATGTTGGAGACTACTAAAAAGTAAATTTTCATTATGGTACCTCTATAAATAATGGTCAAATGAAGTTTTCTAATCACTTTTACTCGGTGTTATGTTAGTGTTGAACAAAATAGTTTTTTTAACTTCATTTGATTATTATTTAAACTGCTTAACATGGTGAAACTTCATGTTTTAGTCATTCCGAACATGCCTGCCAAATATTAGTCAATTTGAAATGTTTCAATTTTTGTGTGAAAATTGTCAATTTCCAAAGGGAACACCTACGGCAATAAACCATTTTGACATGAAACTTTCCAAATTTTCAAATGGGCTATTATTTTATATGCATGTTGGAAACTAATTAAAAGTCAAGTTTCAATATGGTACCTATATAAATAATGGTCAAATGAAGTTAAATATATCTTTTACTAGTTGTTATGTTAGTGTTGAACAAAATATTTTGTTTAACTTCATTTGACTTTTATTTAAAATGCTTAACATGGTGAAACTTCAATTTTGTGTCATTCCGAGCATGCTTTCCAAATATTAGTCAATTTTAATTGTTTCAATTTTTGTGTGAAAATTGTCAATTTCCAAAGGGAAAACCTATGGCAATGAACCATTTTGACATGAAAATTTCAAAATTTTAAAATCGACTATTATTTTACATGCATGTTGGAGACTGCTTAAAAGTCAAGATTCATTATGGTACCTCTATAAATAATGGTCAAATGAAGTTAAAAATCACTTTTACTCGGTGTTATGTTAGTGTTGAACGAAATAGTTGTTTTTAACTTCATTTAACTATTATTTAAAATGCTTAACATGGTGACACTTCATGTTTTAGTCATTCCGAACATCGCCAAATATTAGTCAATTTGAAATGTTTCAATTTTTGTGTGAAAATTGTCAATTTCCAATGGGAACACCTATGGCAATAAACCATTTTGACATGAAAATTTCCAAATTTTCAAATCGGCTATTATTTTATATGCATGTTGGAGACTACTTAAAAGTCAAGTTTCAATATGGTACCTATATAAATAATGGTCAAATGAAGTTAAAAATAACTATTACTAGTTTTTATGTTAGTGTTGAACAAAATAGTTTGTTTAACTTCATTTGACTTTTATTTAAAATGCTTAACATGGTGAAACTTCAATTTTGAGTCATTCGAGCATGCCTGCCAAATATTAGTCAATTTGAAATGTTTCAATTTTTTGTGTGAAAATGGTCAATTTCCAAAAGGAAAACTTATGGCAATCAACCATTTTGACATGAATATTTCAAAATTTTTAAATTGGCTATTATTTTACATGCATGTTGGAGCTCGCTTAAAAGTCAAGATTCATTATGGTACCTCTATTAATAATGGTCAAATAAAGTTAAAAATGACTTTTACTCGGTGTTATGTTAGTGTTGGACGAAATAGTTGTTTTTAACTTCATTTGCCTATTATTTAAAATGCTTAACATGGTGAAACTTCATGTTTTAGTCATTCCGAACTTGCTGCCAAATATTAGTCAATTTGAAATGTTTCAATTTTTGTGTGAAAATGTTCAACTTCCAAAGGGTTCACCTATGGCAATGACCCATTTTGACACGAAAATTTCAAAATTTTCAAATCGGCTAATATTTTACATGCATGTTGGAGACTACTAAAAAGTCAAGTTGCATTATGGTACCTCTATAAATAATGGTCAAATGAAGTTTTTAAATCACTTTTACTCGGTGTTATGGTAGTGTTAAACAAAATAGTTTCATTTGACTATTATTTAAAATGCTTAACATGGTGAAACTTTATTTTTAGTCATTCCGAACATGCCTACCAAATATTAGTCAATTTGAAATGTTTCAATTCTTGTGTGAAAATGTTCAATTTCCAAAGGGAACACCTATGGCAATGAACCATTTTGACATGAAAATTTCAAAATTTTCAAATCGGCTAACATTTTACATGCATGTTGGAGACTACTAAAAAGTAAATTTTCATTATGGTACCTCTATAAATAATGGTCAAATGAAGTTTTCTAATCACTTTTACTCGGTGTTATGTTAGTGTTGAACAAAATAGTTTTTTTAACTTCATTTGATTATTATTTAAACTGCTTAACATGGTGAAACTTCATGTTTTAGTCATTCCGAACATGCCTGCCAAATATTAGTCAATTTGAAATGTTTCAATTTTTGTGTGAAAATTGTCAATTTCCAAAGGGAACACCTACGGCAATAAACCATTTTGACATGAAACTTTCCAAATTTTCAAATGGGCTATTATTTTATATGCATGTTGGAAACTAATTAAAAGTCAAGTTTCAATATGGTACCTATATAAATAATGGTCAAATGAAGTTAAATATAACTTTTACTAGTTGTTATGTTAGTGTGGAACAAAATATTTTGTTTAACTTCATTTGACTTTTATTTAAAATGCTTAACATGGTGAAACTTCAATTTTGACTCATTCCGAGCATGCTTTCCAAATATTAGTCAATTTGAAATGTTTCAATTTTTGTGTGAAAATTGTCAATTTCCAAAGGGAAAACCTATGGCAATGAACCATTTTGACAGGAAAATTTCTACATTTTTAAATCGACTATTATTTTACATGCATGTTGGAGACTGCTTAAAAGTCAAGATTCATTATGGTACCTCTATAAATAATGGTCAAATGAAGTTAAAAATAACTTTTACTCGGTGTTATGTTAGTGTTGAACGAAATAGTTGTTTTTAACTTCATTTAACTATTATTTAAAATGCTTAACATGGTGACACTTCATGTTTTAGTCATTCCGAACATGCCTGCCACATATTAGTCAATTTGAAATGTTTCAATTTTTGTGTGAAAATTGTCAATTTCCAATGGGAACACCTATGGCAATAAACCATTTTGACATGAAAATTTCCAAATTTTCAAATCGGCTATTATTTTGTATGCATGTTGGAAACTAATTAAAAGTCAAGTTTCAATATGGTACCTATATAAATAATGGTCAAATGAAGTTAAAAATAACTTTTACTAGTTGTTATGTTAGTGTTGAACAAAATAGTTTGTTTAACTTCATTTGACTATTATTTAAAATGCTTAACATGGTGAAACTTCATGTTTTAGTCATTCCGAACATGCCTGCCAAATATTAATCAATTTGAAATATTTCAATTTTTGTGTGAAAATTGTCAATTTCCAAAGGGAACACCTACGGCAATAAACCATTTTGACATGAAACTTTCCAAATTTTCAAATGGGCTATTATTTTATATGCATGTTGGAAACTAATTAAAAGTCAAGTTTCAATATGGTACCTATATAAATAATGGTCAAATGAAGTTAAATATAACTTTTACTAGTTGTTATGTTAGTGTTGAACAAATTAGTTTATTAAACTTCATTTGACTTTTATTTAAAATGCTTAACATGGTGAAACTTCAATTTTGAGTCATTCCGAGCATGCTTTCCAAATATTAGTCAATTTGAAATCTTTCAATTTTTGTGTGAAAATGGTCAATTTCCAAAGGGAAAACCTATGGCAATGAACCATTTTGACGAGAAAATTTCTACATTTTTAAATCGACTATTATTTTATATGCATGTTGGAGACTCGCTTAAAAGTCAAGATTCATTATGGTACCTCTATAAATAATGGTCAAATGAAGTTAAAAATCACTTTTACTCGGTGTTATGTTAGTGTTGAACGAAATAGTTGTTTTTAACTTCATTTAACTATTATTTAAAATGCTTAACATGGTGACACTTCATGTTTTAGTCATTCCGAACATGCCTGCCACATATTAGTCAATTTGAAATGTTTCAATTTTTGTGTGAAAATTGTCAATTTCCAATGGGAACACCTATGGCAATAAACCATTTTGACATGAAAATTTCCAAATTTTCAAATCGGCTATTATTTTGTATGCATGTTGGAAACTAATTAAAAGTCAAGTTTCAATATGGTACCTATATAAATAATGGTCAAATGAAGTTAAAAATAACTTTTACTAGTTGTTATGTTAGTGTTGAACAAAATAGTTTGTTTAACTTCATTTGACTATTATTTAAAATGCTTAACATGGTGAAACTTCATGTTTTAGTCATTCCGAACATGCACGCCAAATATTAATCAATTTGAAATGTTTCAATTTTTGTGTGAAAATTGTCAATTTCCAAAGGGAACACCTACGGCAATAAACCATTTTGACATGAAACTTTCCAAATTTTCAAATGGGCTATTATTTTATATGCATGTTGGAAACTAATTAAAAGTCAAGTTTCAATATGGTACCTATATAAATAATGGTCAAATGAAGTTAAATATAACTTTTACTAGTTGTTATGTTAGTGTTGAACAAATTAGTTTATTAAACTTCATTTGACTTTTATTTAAAATGCTTAACATGGTGAAACTTCAATTTTGAGTCATTCCGAGCATGCTTTCCAAATATTAGTCAATTTGAAATCTTTCAATTTTTGTGTGAAAATGGTCAATTTCCAAAGGGAAAACCTATGGCAATGAACCATTTTGACAGAAAATTTCTACATTTTTAAATCGACTATTATTTTATATGCATGTTGGAGATCGCTTAAAAGTCAAGATTCATTATGGTACCTCTATAAATAATGGTCAAATGAAGTTAAAAATCACTTTTACTCGGTGTTATGTTAGTGTTGAACGAAATAGTTGTTTTTAACTTCATTTAACTATTATTTAAAATGCTTAACATGGTGAAACTTCATGTTTTAGTCATTCCGAAAATGCCTGCCAAATATTAGTCAATTTGAAATGTTTCAATTTTTGTGTGAAAATTGTCAATTTCCAAAGGGAACACCTACGGCAATAAACCATTTTGACATGAAACTTTCCAAATTTTCAAATGGGCTATTATTTTATATGCATGTTGGAAACTAATTAAAAGTCAAGTTTCAATATGGTACCTATATAAATAATGGTCAAATGAAGTTAAATATAACTTTTACTAGTTGTTATGTTAGTGTGGAACAAAATATTTTGTTTAACTTCATTTGACTTTTATTTAAAATGCTTAACATGGTGAAACTTCAATTTTGACTCATTCCGAGCATGCTTTCCAAATATTAGTCAATTTGAAATGTTTCAATTTTTGTGTGAAAATTGTCAATTTCCAAAGGGAAAACCTATGGCAATGAACCATTTTGACAGAAAATTTCTACATTTTTAAATCGACTATTATTTTACATGCATGTTGGAGACTCGCTTAAAAGTCAAGATTCATTATGGTACCTCTATAAATAATGGTCAAATGAAGTTAAAAATAACTTTTACTCGGTGTTATGTTAGTGTTGAACGAAATAGTTGTTTTTAACTTCATTTAACTATTATTTAAAATGCTTAACATGGTGACACTTCATGTTTTAGTCATTCCGAACATGCTCGCCACATATTAGTCAATTTGAAATGTTTCAATTTTTGTGTGAAAATTGTCAATTTCCAATGGGAACACCTATGGCAATAAACCATTTTGACATGAAAATTTCCAAATTTTCAAATCGGCTATTATTTTGTATGCATGTTGGAAACTAATTAAAAGTCAAGTTTCAATATGGTACCTATATAAATAATGGTCAAATGAAGTTAAAAATAACTTTTACTAGTTGTTATGTTAGTGTTGAACAAAATAGTTTGTTTAACTTCATTTGACTATTATTTAAAATGCTTAACATGGTGAAACTTCATGTTTTAGTCATTCCGAACATGCACGCCAAATATTAATCAATTTGAAATGTTTCAATTTTTGTGTGAAAATTGTCAATTTCCAAAGGGAACACCTACGGCAATAAACCATTTTGACATGAAACTTTCCAAATTTTCAAATCGGCTATTATTTTATATGCATGTTGGAAACTAATTAAAAGTCAAGTTTCAATATGGTACCTATATAAATAATGGTCAAATGAAGTTAAATATAACTTTTACTAGTTGTTATGTTAGTGTTGAACAAAATATTTTGTTTATCTTCATTTGACTTTTATTTAAAATGCTTAACATGGTGAAACTTCAATTTTGAGTCATTCCGAGCATGCTTTCCAAATATTAGTCAATTTGAAATGTTTCAATTTTTGTGTGAAAATTGTCAATTTCCAAACGGAAAACCTATGGCAATGAACCATTTTGACAGGAAAATTTCTACATTTTTAAATCGACTATTATTTTACATGCATGTTGGAGACTGCTTAAAAGTCAAGATTCATTATGGTACCTCTATAAATAATGGTCAAATGAAGTTAAAAATAACTTTTACTCGGTGTTATGTTAGTGTTGAACGAAATAGTTGTTTTTAACTTCATTTAACTATTATTTAAAATGCTTAACATGGTGACACTTCATGTTTTAGTCATTCCGAACATGCCTGCCAAATATTAGTCAATTTGAAATGTTTCAATTTTTGTGTGAAAATTGTCAATTTCCAATGGGAACACCTATGGCAATAAACCATTTTGACATGAAAATTTCCAAATTTTCAAATCGGCTATTATTTTGTATGCATGTTGGAAACTAATTAAAAGTCAAGTTTCAATATGGTACCTATATAAATAATGGTCAAATGAAGTTAAAAATAACTTTTACTAGTTGTTATGTTAGTGTTGAACAAAATAGTTTGTTTAACTTCATTTGACTATTATTTAAAATGCTTAACATGGTGAAACTTCATGTTTTAGTCATTCCGAACATGCCTGCCAAATATTAATCAATTTGAAATGTTTCAATTTTTGTGTGAAAATTGTCAATTTCCAAAGGGAACACCTACGGCAATAAACCATTTTGACATGAAACTTTCCAAATTTTCAAATCGGCTATTATTTTATATGCATGTTGGAAACTAATTAAAAGTCAAGTTTCAATATGGTACCTATATAAATAATGGTCAAATGAAGTTAAATATAACTTTTACTAGTTGTTATGTTAGTGTTGAACAAAATATTTTGTTTATCTTCATTTGACTTTTATTTAAAATGCTTAACATGGTGAAACTTCAATTTTGAGTCATTCCGAGCATGCTTTCCAAATATTAGTCAATTTGAAATGTTTCAATTTTTGTGTGAAAATTGTCAATTTCCAAAGGGAAAACCTATGGCAATGAACCATTTTGACAGGAAAAATTCTACATTTTTAAATCGACTATTATTTTACATGCATGTTGGAGACTGCTTAAAAGTCAAGATTCATTATGGTACCTCTATAAATAATGGTCAAATGAAGTTAAAAATCACTTTTACTCGGTGTTATGTTAGTGTTGAACGAAATAGTTGTTTTTAACTTCATTTAACTATTATTTAAAATGCTTAACATGGTGAAACTTCATGTTTTAGTCATTCCGAACATGCCTGCCAAATATTAGTCAATTTGAAATGTTTCAATTTTTGTGTGAAAATTGTCAATTTCCAAAGGGAACACCTATGGCAATAAACCATTTTGACATGAAAATTTCCAAATTTTCAAATCGGCTATTATTTTGTATGCATGTTGGAAACTAACTAAAAGTCAAGTTTCAATATGGTACCTATATAAATAATGGTCAAATGAAGTTAAAAATAACTTTTACTAGTTGTTATGTTAGCGTTGAACAAAATAGTTTGTTTAACTTCATTTGACTATTATTTAAAATGCTTAACATGGTGAAACTTCATGTTTTAGTCATTCCGAACATGCACGCCAAATATTAGTCAATTTGAAATGTTTCAATTTTTGTGTGAAAATTGTCAATTTCCAAAGGGAACACCTACGGCAATAAACCATTTTGACATGAAAATTTCCAAATTTTCAAATCGGCTATTATTTTATATGCATGTTGGAAACTAATTAAAAGTCAAGTTTCAATATGGTACCTATATAAATAATGGTCAAATGAAGTTAAATATAACTTTTACTAGTTGTTATGTTAGTGTTGAACAAATTAGTTTATTAAACATCATTTGACTTTTATTTAAAATGCTTAACATGGTGAAACTTCAATTTTGACTCATTCCGAGCATGCTTTCCAAATATTAGTCAATTTGAAATGTTTCAATTTTTGTGTGAAAATGGTCAATTTCCAAAGGGAAAACCTATGGCAATGAACCATTTTGACAGGAAAATTTCTACATTTTTAAATCGACTATTATCTTACATGCATGTTGGAGACTGCTTAAAAGTCAAGATTCATTATGGTATCTCTATAAATAATGATCAAATGAAGTTAAAAATCGCTTTTACTCGGTGTTATGTTAGTGTTGAACGAAATAGTTGTTTTTAACTTCATTTGACTATTATTTAAAATGCTTAACATGGTGAAACTTCATGTTTTAGTCATTCCGAACATGCCTGCCAAATATTAGTCAATTTGAAATGTTTCAATTTTTGTGTGAAAATTGTCAATTTCCAAAGGGAACACCTATGGCAATAAACCATTTTGACATGAAAATTTCCAAATTTTCAAATCGGCTATTATTTTGTATGCATGTTGGAAACTAATTAAAAGTCAAGTTTCAATATGGTACCTATATAAATAATGGTCAAATGAAGTTAAAAATAACTTTTACTAGTTGTTATGTTAGCGTTGAACAAAATAGTTTGTTTAACTTCATTTGACTATTATTTAAAATGCTTAACATGGTGAAACTTCATGTTTTAGTCATTCCGAACATGCCTGCCAAATATTAGTCAATTTGAAATGTTTCAATTTTTGTGTGAAAATTGTCAATTTCCAAAGGAAACACCTACGGCAATAAACCATTTTGACATGAAAATTTCCAAATTTTCAAATCGGCTATTATTTTATATGCATGTTGGAAACTAATTAAAAGTCAAGTTTCAATATGGTACCTATATAAATAATGGTCAAATGAAGTTAAATATAACTTTTACTAGTTGTTATGTTAGTGTTGAACAAATTAGTTTATTAAACTTCATTTGACTTTTATTTAAAATGCTTAACATGGTGAAACTTCAATTTTGAGTCATTCCGAGCATGCTTTCCAAATATTAGTCAATTTGAAATCTTTCAATTTTTGTGTGAAAATGGTCAATTTCCAAAGGGAAAACCTATGGCAATGAACCATTTTGACAGGAAAATTTCTACATTTTTAAATCGACTATTATTTTATATGCATGTTGGAGACTGCTTAAAAGTCAAGATTCATTATGGTACCTCTATAAATAATGGTCAAATGAAGTTAAAAATCACTTTTACTCGGTGTTATGTTAGTGTTGAACGAAATAGTTGTTTTTAACTTCATTTAACTATTATTTAAAATGCTTAACATGGTGAAACTTCATGTTTTAGTCATTCCGAAAATGCCTGCCAAATATTAGTCAATTTGAAATGTTTCAATTTTTGTGTGAAAATTGTCAATTTCCAAAGGGAACACCTATGGCAATAAACCATTTTGACATGAAAATTTCCAAATTTTCAAATTGGCTATTATTTTGTATGCATGTTGGAAACTAATTAAAAGTCAAGTTTCAATATGGTACCTATATAAATAATGGTCAAATGAAGTTAAAAATAACTTTTACTAGTTGTTATGTTAGTGTTGAACAAAATAGTTTGTTTAACTTCATTTGACTATTATTTAAAATGCTTAACATGGTGAAACTTCATGTTTTAGTCATTCCGAACATGCTCGCCAAATATTAGTCAATTTGAAATGTTTCAATTTTTGTGTGAAAATTGTCAATTTCCAAAGGGAACACCTACGGCAATAAACCATTTTGACATGAAAATTTCCAAATTTTCAAATCGGCTATTATTTTATATGCATGTTTGAAACTAATTAAAAGTCAAGTTTCAATATGGTACCTATATAAATAATGGTCAAATGAAGTTAAATATAACTTTTACTAGTTGTTATGTTAGTGTTGAACAAAATAGTTTATTAAACTTCATTTGACTTTTATTTAAAATGCTTAACATGGTGAAACTTCAATTTTGAGTCATTCCGAGCATGCTTTCCAAATATTAGTCAATTTGAAATGTTTCAATTTTTGGGTGAAAATATTCAATTTCCAAAGAGAACACCTATGACAATGAACCATTTAGACATGAAAATTTCCAAATTTTCAAATCGGCTATTATTTTATATGCATTTTGGAGACTACTAAAAAGTCAAGTTTCATTATGGTATCTCTATAAATAATGGTCAAATGAAGTTTTCAAATCACATTTACTCGGTGTTATGTTAGTGTTGAACAAAATAGTTTTTTTAACGTCATTTGACTATTATTTAAAATGCTTAGGATGGCGAAACTTCATTTTTTAGTCATTCCGAACATGCCTGCCAAATATTAGTCAATTTGAAATGTTTCAATTTTTGTGTGAAAATTGTCAATTTCCAAAGGGAACACCTACGGCAATAAACCATTTTGACATGAAAATTTCCAAATTTTCAAATCGGCTATTATTTTATATGCATGTTTGAAACTAATTAAAAGTCAAGTTTCAATATGGTACCTATATAAATAATGGTCAAATGAAGTTAAATATAACTTTTACTAGTTGTTATGTTAGTGTTGAACAAAATAGTTTATTAAACTTCATTTGACTTTTATTTAAAATGCTTAACATGGTGAAACTTCAATTTTGAGTCATTCCGAGCATGCTTTCCAAATATTAGTCAATTTGAAATGTTTCAATTTTTGGGTGAAAATATTCAATTTCCAAAGAGAACACCTATGACAATGAACCATTTAGACATGAAAATTTCCAAATTTTCAAATCGGCTATTATTTTATATGCATTTTGGAGACTACTAAAAAGTCAAGTTTCATTATGGTATCTCTATAAATAATGGTCAAATGAAGTTTTCAAATCACATTTACTCGGTGTTATGTTAGTGTTGAACAAAATAGTTTTTTTAACGTCATTTGACTATTATTTAAAATGCTTAGCATGGCGAAACTTCATTTTTTAGTCATTCCGAACATGCCTGCCAAATATTAGTCAATTTGAAATGTTTCAATTTTTGTGTGAAAATGTTCAATTTCCAAAGGGAACACCAATGGCAATAAACCATTTTGACATGAAAATTTCAAAATTTTCAAATTGGCTATTATTTTATATGCATGTTGGAGACTACTAAAAAGTCAAGTTTCATTATGGTACCTCTATAAATAATGGTCAAATGAAGTTAAAAATCCCTTTTACTGGTTGTTATGTTAGTGTTGAACGAAATAGTTTGTTTAACTTCATTTGACTTTTATTTAAAATTCTTAACATGGTGAAACTTCAATTTTGAGTCATTCCGAGCATGCCTGCCATATATTAGTCAATTTGAAATGTTTCTATTTTTGTATGAAAATGGACAATTTCCAAAGGGAACATCTATGGCAATAAACAATTTTGACATGAAAATTTCTAAATTTTCAAATTGGCTATTATTTTATATGCATGTTGGAAACTGCTTAAAAGTCAAGTTTCATTATGGTACCTCTATAAATAATGGTCAAATGAAGTTAAAAATCACTTTTACTCGTTGTTATGTTAGTGTTGAATAAAATAGTTTGTTTAACTTCATTTGACTTTTATTTAAAATGCTTCACATGGTGAAACTTCAATTTTAAGTCATTCCGAGCATGCCTGCCAAATATTAGTGATTTTTGAAATGTTTCTATTTGTTTATGAAAATGGACAATTTCCAAAGGGATTAACCTATGACAATGAACCATTTTGACATGAAAATTTCAAATCGGCTAATATTTTACAAGCATGTTGGAGACTGCTAAAAAGTAAAGATTCACTATGGTACCTCTTTAAATAATGGTCAAATGAAGTTACAAATCTGTTTTACTCGGTGTTATGTTAGTGTTGAACAAAATAGTTTTTTTTTACTTCATTTGAGTATTATTTAAAATGCTTAACATGGTGAAACTTCAAGTTTTAGTCATTCCGAACTTGCCTGCCAAACATTAGTCAATTTGATATGTTTCAATTTTTGTGTGAAAATGTTCAATTTCCAAAGGGAACACCTTGGCAATGAACCATTTTGACACAAAAATTTCAAAATTTTCAAATTGGCTAATATTTTACATGCATGTTGGAGACTACTAAAAAGTCAAGTTTCATTATGGTATCTCTATAAATAATGGTCAAATGAAGTTTTCAAATCACATTTACTCGGTGTTATGTTAGTGTTGAACAAAATAGTTTTTTTAACTTCATTTGACTATTATTTAAAATGCTTAACGTGGTGAAACATCATTTTTTAGTCATTCCGAACATGCCTGCCAAATATTAGTCAATTTGAAATGTTTCAATTTTTGTGTGAAAATGTTCAATTTCCAAAGGGAACACCTATTGCAATAAACCATTTTGACACAAAAATTTCAAAATTTTCAAATTGGCTAATATTTTACATGCATGTTGGAGACTACTAAAAAGTCAAGTTTCATTATGGTATCTCTATAAATAATGGTCAAATGAAGTTTTCAAATCACATTTACTCGGTGTTATGTTAGTGTTGAACAAAATAGTTTTTTTAACTTCATTTGACTATTATTTAAAATGCTTAACATGGTGAAACTTCATGTTTTAGTCATTCCGAACATGCCTCCCAAATATTAGTCAATTTGAAATGTTTCAATTTTTGTGTGAAAAATAGTCAATTTCCAAAGGGAACACCTATGGCAATGAACCATTTTGACATGAAAGTTTCAAAATTTTCAAATCGGCTAATATTTTACATGCATGTTTGAGACTACTAAAAAGTCAAGTTTCATTATGGTACCTCTATAAATAATGGTCAAATGAACTTAAAAAACCCTTTTACTAGTTGTTATGTTAGTGTTGAACGAAATAGTTTGTTTAACTTCATTTGACTTTTATTTAAAATGCTTAACTTGGTGAAACTTCAATTTTGAGTCATTCCTAGCATGCCTGCCATATATTAGTCTATTTGAAATGTTTCTATTTTTGTATGAAAATGGACAATTTCCAAAGGGAACATCTATGGCAATAAACAATTTTGACATGAAAATTTCTAAATTTTCAAATCGGCTATTATTGTATATGCATGTTGGACACTGCTTAAAAGTCAAGTTTCATTATGGTACCTCTATAAATAATGGTCAAATGAAGTTAAAAATCACTTTTACTCGTTGTTATGTTAGTGTTGAACGAAATAGTTCTTTTTAACTACATTTGACTATTATTTAAAATGCTTAACATGGTGAAACTTCATGTTTTAGTCATTCCGAACTTGCCTGCCAAACATTAGTCAATTTGAAATGTTTCAATTTTTGTGTGAAAATGTTCAATTTCCAAAGGGAAAACCTGGGCAATGAAACATTTTGACAAAAAAATTTCAAAATTTTCAAATTGGATAATATTTTACATGCATGTTGGAGACTACTAAAAAGTGAAGTTTCATTATGGTATCTCTATAAATAATGGTCAAATGAAGTATTCAAATCACATTTAGTCAGTGTTATGTTAGTGTTGAACAAAATAGTTTTTTTAACTTAATTTGACTATTATTTAAAATGCTTAACGTGGTGAAACATCATTTTTTAGTCATTCCGAACATGCCTGCCAAATATTAGTCAATTTGAAATGTTTGAATTTTTGTGTGAAAATGTTCAATTTCCAAAGGGAACACCTATGGCAATAAACCATTTTGACAATAAAATTTCCAAATTTTCAAATCGGCTATTATTTTATATGCATGTTGGAGACTACATAAATGTCAAGTTTCATTATGGTACCTCTATAAATAATGGTCAAATGAAGTTAAAAAACCCTTTTACTGGTTGTTATGTTAGTGTTGAACGAAATAGTTTGTTTAACTTCATTTGACTTTTATTTAAAATGCTTAACATGGTGAAACTTCAATTTTGAGTCATTCCGAGCATGTCTGCCATATATTACTCTATTTGAAATGTTTCTATTTTTGTATGAAAATGGACAATTTCCAAAGGGAACATCTATGGCAATAAACAATTTTGACATGAAAATTTCTAAATTTTCAAATCGGCTATTATTGTATATGCATGTTGGACACTGCTTAAAAGTCAAGTTTCATTATGGTACCTCTATAAATAATGGTCAAATGAAGTTAAAAATCACTTTTACTCGTTGTTATGTTAGTGTTGAACGAAATAGTTCTTTTTAACTACATTTGACTATTATTTAAAATGCTTAACATGGTGAAACTTCATGTTTTAGTCATTCCGAACTTGCCTACCAAACATTAGTCAATTTGAAATGTTTCAATTTTTGTGTGAAAAATTTAAATTTCCAAAGGGAACACCTAGGCAATGAACCATTTTGACAAAAAAATTTCAAAATTTTCAAATTGGATAATATTTTACATGCATGTTGGAGACTACTAAAAAGTGAAGTTTCATTATGGTATCTCTATAAATAATGGTCAAATGAAGTATTCAAATCACATTTAGTCAGTGTTATGTTAGTGTTGAACAAAATAGTTTTTTTAACTTAATTTGACTATTATTTAAAATGCTTAACGTGGTGAAACATCATTTTTTAGTCATTCCGAACATGCCTGCCAAATATTAGTCAATTTGAAATGTTTGAATTTTTGTGTGAAAATGTTCAATTTCCAAAGGGAACACCTATGGCAATAAACCATTTTGACATGAAAATTTCCAAATTTTCAAATCGGCTATTATTTTATATGCATGTTGGAGACTACTTAAAAGTCAAGTTTCATTATGGTACCTCTATAAATAATGGTCAAATGAAGTTAAAAATCCCTTTTACTGGTTGTTATGTTAGTGTTGAACAAAATAGTTTGTTTAACTTCATTTGACTTTTATTTAAAATGGTTCACATGGTGAAACTTCAATTTTAAGTCATTCCGAGCATGCCTGCCAAATATTAGTGATTTTTGAAATGTTTCTATTTGTTTATGAAAATGGACAATTTCCAAAGGGATTAACCTATGACAATGAACCATTTTGACATGAAAATTTCAAATCGGCTAATATTTTACAAGCATGTTGGAGATCGGCTAAAAAGTAAAGATTCACTATGGTACCTCTTTAAATAATGGTCAAATGAAGTTACAAATCAGTTTTACTCGATGTTATGTTAGTGTTGAACAAAATAGTTTTTTTTTACTTCATTTGAGTATTATTTAAAATGCTTAACATGGTGAAACTTCAAGTTTTAGTCATTCCAAACTTGCCTGCCAAACATTAGTCAATTTGATATGTTTCAATTTTTGTGTGAAAATGTTCAATTTCCAAAGGGAACACCTGGGCAATGAACCATTTTGACACAAAAATTTCAAAATTTTCAAATTGGCTAATATTTTACATGCATGTTGGAGACTACTAAAAAGTCAAGTTTCATTATGGTATCTCTATAAATAATGGTCAAATGAAGTTTTCAAATCACATTTACTCGGTGTTATGTTAGTGTTGAACAAAATAGTTTTTTTAACTTCATTTGACTATTATTTAAAATGCTTAACGTGGTGAAACATCATTTTTTAGTCATTCCGAACATGCCTGCCAAATATTAGTCGATTTGAAATGTTTCAATTTTTGTGTGAAAATGTTCAATTTCCAAAGGGAACACCTATTGCAATAAACCATTTTGACATGAAAATTTCCAAATTTTCAAATCGGCTATTATTTTATATGCATGTTGGAGACTACTTAAAAGTCAAGTTTCATTATGGTACCTCTATAAATAATGGTCAAATGAAGTTAAAAATCACTTTTACAGGTTGTTATGTTAGTGTTGAACGAAATAGTTTGTTTAACTTCATTTGACTTTTATTTAAAATGTTTCACATGGTGAAACTTCAATTTTAAGTCATTTCGAGCATGCCTGCCATATATTAGTCAATTTGAAATGTTTCTATTTTTTTATGAAAATGGACAATTTCCAAATGGCAATACACAATTTTGACATTAAAATTTCAAAACTTTCAAATCGGCTATTAATTTATATGCATGTTGGAGACTGCTTAAAAGTAAAGATTCATTATGGTAACTCTATAAATAATGGTCAAATTAAGTTTTCAAATCACTTTTACTCGGTGTTATGTTAGTGTTGAACGAAATAGTTCTTTTTAACTACATTTGATTATTATTTAAAATGCTTAACATGGTGAAACTTCATGTTTTAGTCATTCCGAACTTGCCTGCCAAACATTAGTCAATTTGAAATGTTTCAATTTTTGTGTGAAAATGTTCAATTTCCAAAGGGAACACCTGGGCAATGAACCATTTTGACAAAAAAATTTCAAAATTTTCAAATTGGCTAATATTTTACATGCATGTTGGAGACTACTAAAAAGGGAAGTTTCATTATGGTATCTCTATAAATAATGGTCAAATGAAGTATTCAAATCACATTTAGTCAGTGTTATGTTAGTGTTAAACAAAATAGTTTTTTTAACTTAATTTGACTATTATTTAAAATGCTTAACGTGGTGAAACATCATTTTTTAGTCATTCCGAACATGCCTGCCAAATCTTAGTCAATTTGCAATTTTTGAATTTTTGTGTGAAAATGTTCAATTTCCAAAGGGAACACCTATGGCAATAAACCATTTTGACATGAAATTTCCAAATTTTCAAATCGGCTATTATTTTATATGCATGTTGGAGACTACTTAAAAGTCAACTTTCATTATGGTACCTCTATAAATAATGGTCAAATGAAGTTAAAAATCCCTTTTACTGGTTGTTATGTTAGTGTTGAACAAAATAGTTTGTTTAACTTCATTTGACTTTTATTTAAAATGGTTCACATGGTGAAACTTCAATTTTAAGTCATTCCGAGCATGCTCGCCAAATATTAGTGATTTTTGAAATGTTTCTATTTGTTTATGAAAATGGACAATTTCCAAAGGGATTAACCTATGACAATGAACCATTTTGACATGAAAATTTCAAATCGGCTAATATTTTACAAGCATGTTGGAGATCGCTAAAAAGTAAAGATTCACTATGGTACCTCTTTAAATAATGGTCAAATGAAGTTACAAATCAGTTTTACTTGGTGTTATGTTAGTGTTGAACAAAATAGTTTTTTTTACTTCATTTCAGTATTATTCAAAATGCTTAACATGGTGAAACTTCAAGTTTTGGTCATTCCGAACTTGCCTGCCAAACATTAGTCAATTTGAAATGTTTCAATTTTTGTGTGAAAATGTTCAATTTCCAAAGGGAACACCTATTGCAATAAACCATTTTGACATGAAAATTTCCAAATTTTCAAATCGGCTATTATTTTATATGCATGTTGGAGACTACATAAAAGTCAAGTTTCATTATGGTACCTCTATAAATAATGGTCAAATGAAGTTAAAAATCACTTTTACAGGTTGTTAGGTTAGTGTTGAACGAAATAGTTTGTTTAACTTCATTTGAGTTTTATTTAAAATGTTTAACATGGTGAAACTTCAATTTTGAGTCATTTCGAGCATGCTCGCCATATATTAGTCAATTTGAAATGTTTCTATTATTTTATGAAAATGGACAATTTCCAAAGGGAACACCTATGGCAATACACAATTTTGACATTAAAATTTCCAAACTTTCAAATCGGCTATTAATTTATATGCATGTTGGAGACTGCTTAAAAGTAAAGATTCATTATGGTAACTCTATAAATAATGGTCAAATTAAGTTTTCAAATCACTTTTACTCGGTGTTATGTTAGTGTTGAACGAAATAGTTCTTTTTAACTACATTAGACTATTATTTAAAATGCTTAACATGGTGAAACTTCATGTTTTAGTCATTCCGAACTTGCCTGCCAAACATTAGTCAATTTGAAATGTTTCATATTTTGTGTGAAAATGTTCAATTTCCAAAGGGAACACCTGGGCAATGAACCATTTTGACAAAAAAATTTCAAAATTTTCAAATTGGCTAATATTTTACATGCATGTTGGAGACTACTAAAAAGTGAAGTTTCATTATGGTATCTCTATAAATAATGGTCAAATGAAGTATTCAAATCACATTTAGTCAGTGTTATGTTAGTGTTGAACAAAATAGTTTTTTTAACTTAATTTGACTCTTATTTAAAATGCTTAACGTGGTGAAACATCATTTTTTAGTCATTCCGAACATGCCTGCCAAATATTAGTCAATTTGCAATTTTTGAATTTTTGTGTGAAAATGTTCAATTTCCAAAGGGAACACCTATGGCAATAAACCATTTTGACATGAAAATTTCCAAATTTTCAAATCGGCTATTATTTTATATGCATGTTGGAGACTACTTAAAAGTCAACTTTCATTATGGTACCTCTATAAATAATGGTCAAATGAAGTTAAAAATCCCTTTTACTGGTTGTTATGTTAGTGTTGAACAAAATAGTTTGTTTAACTTCATTTGACTTTTCTTAAAAATGGTTCACATGGTGAAACTTCAATTTTAAGTCATTTCGAGCATGCGTGCCAAATATTAGTGATTTTTGAAATGTTTCTATTTGTTTATGAAAATGGACAATTTCCAAAGGGATTAACCTATGACAATGAACCATTTTGACATGAAAATTTCAAATCGGCTAATATTTTACAAGCATGTTGGAGATCGCTAAAAAGTAAAGATTCACTATGGTACCTCTTTAAATAATGGTCAAATGAAGTTACAAATCAGTTTTACTTGGTGTTATGTTAGTGTTGAACAAAATAGTTTTTTTTACTTCATTTCAGTATTATTCAAAATGCTTAACATGGTGAAACTTCAAGTTTTAGTCATTCCGAACTTGCCTGCCAAACATTAGTCAATTTGAAATGTTTCAATTTTTGTGTGAAAATGTTCAATTTCCAAAGGGAACACCTATTGCAATAAACCATTTTGACATGAAAATTTCCAAATTTTCAAATCGGCTATTATTTTATATGCATGTTGGAGACTACTTAAAAGTCAAGTTTCATTATGGTACCTCTATAAATAATGGTCAAATGAAGTTAAAAATCACTTTTACAGGTTGTTAGGTTAGTGTTGAACGAAATAGTTTGTTTAACTTCATTTGAGTTTTATTTAAAATGTTTAACATGGTGAAACTTCAATTTTGAGTCATTTCGAGCATGCCTGCCATATATTAGTCAATTTGAAATGTTTCTATTATTTTATGAAAATGGACAATTTCCAAAGGGAACACCTATGGCAATACACAATTTTGACATTAAAATTTCAAAACTTTCAAATCGGCTATTAATTTATATGCATGTTGGAGGCTCGCTTAAAAGTAAAGATTCATTATGGTAACTCTATAAATAATGGTCAAATGAAGTTTTCAAATCACTTTTACTCGGTGTTATGTTAGTGTTGAACAAAATAGTTTTTTTAACTTCATTTGACTAATATTTAAAATGCTAAACATGGTGAAACTTCATTTTTTATTCATTCCGAACATGCGTGCCAAATATTAGTTAATTTGAAATGTTTCAATTTTTGTGTGAAAATATTCAATTTCCAAAGGGAACACCTATGGCAATAAACCATTTTGACATTAAAATTTCCAAATTTTCAAATCGGCTATTATTTTATATGCATGTTGGAGACTACATAAAAGTCAAGTTTCATTATGGTACCTCTATAAATAATGGTCAAATGAAGTTAAAAATCACTTTTACAGGTTGTTAGGTTAGTGTTGAACGAAATAGTTTGTTTAACTTCATTTGAGTTTTATTTAAAATGTTTAACATGGTGAAACTTCAATTTTGAGTCATTTCGAGCATGCACTCGCCATATATTAGTCAATTTGAAATGTTTCTATTATTTTATGAAAATGGACAATTTCCAAAGGGAACACCTATGGCAATACACAATTTTGACATTAAAATTTCCAAACTTTCAAATCGGCTATTAATTTATATGCATGTTGGAGCTCGCTTAAAAGTAAAGATTCATTATGGTAACTCTATAAATAATGGTCAAATTAAGTTTTCAAATCACTTTTACTCGGTGTTATGTTAGTGTTGAACGAAATAGTTCTTTTTAACTACATTAGACTATTATTTAAAATGCTTAACATGGTGAAACTTCATGTTTTAGTCATTCCGAACTTGCACACTCGCCAAACATTAGTCAATTTGAAATGTTTCATATTTTGTGTGAAAATGTTCAATTTCCAAAGGGAACACCTGGGCAATGAACCATTTTGACAAAAAAATTTCAAAATTTTCAAATTGGCTAATATTTTACATGCATGTTGGAGACTACTAAAAAGTGAAGTTTCATTATGGTATCTCTATAAATAATGGTCAAATGAAGTATTCAAATCACATTTAGTCAGTGTTATGTTAGTGTTGAACAAAATAGTTTTTTTAACTTAATTTGACTCTTATTTAAAATGCTTAACATGGTGAAACATCATTTTTTAGTCATTCCGAACATGCCTGCCAAATATTAGTCAATTTGCAATTTTTGAATTTTTGTGTGAAAATGTTCAATTTCCAAAGGGAACACCTATGGCAATAAACCATTTTGACATGAAAATTTCCAAATTTTCAAATCGGCTATTATTTTATATGCATGTTGGAGACTACTTAAAAGTCAACTTTCATTATGGTACCTCTATAAATAATGGTCAAATGAAGTTAAAAATCCCTTTTACTGGTTGTTATGTTAGTGTTGAACAAAATAGTTTGTTTAACTTCATTTGACTTTTATTAAAAATGGTTCACATGGTGAAACTTCAATTTTAAGTCATTTCGAGCATGCCTGCCAAATATTAGTGATTTTTGAAATGTTTCTATTTGTTTATGAAAATGGACAATTTCCAAAGGGATTAACCTATGACAATGAACCATTTTGACATGAAAATTTCAAATCGGCTAATATTTTACAAGCATGTTGGAGACTGCTAAAAAGTAAAGATTCACTATGGTACCTCTTTAAATAATGGTCAAATGAAGTTACAAATCAGTTTTACTTGGTGTTATGTTAGTGTTGAACAAAATAGTTTTTTTTACTTCATTTCAGTATTATTCAAAATGCTTAACATGGTGAAACTTCAAGTTTTAGTCATTCCGAACTTGCCTGCCAAACATTAGTCAATTTGAAATGTTTCAATTTTTGTGTGAAAATGTTCAATTTCCAAAGGGAACACCTATTGCAATAAACCATTTTGACATGAAAATTTCCAAATTTTCAAATCGGCTATTATTTTATATGCATGTTGGAGACTACTTAAAAGTCAAGTTTCATTATGGTACCTCTATAAATAATGGTCAAATGAAGTTAAAAATCACTTTTACAGGTTGTTAGGTTAGTGTTGAACGAAATAGTTTGTTTAACTTCATTTGAGTTTTATTTAAAATGTTTAACATGGTGAAACTTCAATTTTGAGTCATTTCGAGCATGCCTGCCATATATTAGTCAATTTGAAATGTTTCTATTATTTTATGAAAATGGACAATTTCCAAAGGGAACACCTATGGCAATACACAATTTTGACATTAAAATTTCAAAACTTTCAAATCGGCTATTAATTTATATGCATGTTGGAGCTCGCTTAAAAGTAAAGATTCATTATGGTAACTCTATAAATAATGGTCAAATGAAGTTTTCAAATCACTTTTACTCGGTGTTATGTTAGTGTTGAACAAAATAGTTTTTTTAACTTCATTTGACTAATATTTAAAATGCTAAACATGGTGAAACTTCATTTTTTATTCATTCCGAACATGCGTGCCAAATATTAGTTAATTTGAAATGTTTCAATTTTTGTGTGAAAATATTCAATTTCCAAAGGGAACACCTATGGCAATAAACCATTTTGACATTAAAATTTCCAAATTTTCAAATCGGCTATTATTTTATATGCATGTTGGAGACTACATAAAAGTCAAGTTTCATTATGGTACCTCTATAAATAATGGTCAAATGAAGTTAAAAAACCCTTTTAGTGGTTGTTATATTAGTGTTGAACGAAATAGTTTGTTTAACTTCATTTGACTTTTATTTAAAATGCTTAACATGGTGAAACTTCAATTTTGAGTAATTCCGAGCATGCCTGCCATATATTAGTCTATTTGAAATGTTTCTATTTTTGTATGAAAATGGACAATTTCCAAAGGGAACATCTGTGGCAATAAACAATTTTGACATGAAAATTTCTAAATTTTCAAATCGGCTATTATTGTATATGCATGTTGGACACTCGCTTAAAAGTCAAGTTTCATTATTGTACCTCTATAAATAATGGTCAAATGAAGTTAAAAATCACTTTTACTCGTTGTTATGTTAGTGTTGAACGAAATAGTTCTTTTTAACTACATTTGACTATTATTTAAAATGCTTAACATGGTGAAACTTCATGTTTTAGTCATTCCGAACTTGCCTGCCAAACATTAGTCAATTTGAAATGTTTCAATTTTTGTGTGAAAATGTTCAATTTCCAAAGGGAACACTGGGCAATGAACCATTTTGACAAAAAAATTTCAAAATTTTCAAATTGGCTAATATTTTACATGCATGTTGGAGACTACTAAAAAGTGAAGTTTCATTATGGTATCTCTATAAATAATGGTCAAATGAAGTATTCAAATCACATTTAGTCGGTGTTATGTTAGTGTTGAACAAAATAGTTTTTTTAACTTAATTTGACTATTATTTAAAATGCTTAACGTGGTGAAACATCATTTTTTAGTCATTCCGAACATGCACTCGCCAAATATTAGTCAATTTGAAATGTTTCAATTTTTGTGTGAAAATGTTCAATTTCCAAAGGGAACACACTGGGCAATGAACCATTTTGACAAAAAAATTTCAAAATTTTCAAATTGGCTAATATTTTACATGCATGTTGGAGACTACTAAAAAGGGAAGTTTCATTATGGTATCTCTATAAATAATGGTCAAATGAAGTATTCAAATCACATTTAGTCAGTGTTATGTTAGTGTTAAACAAAATAGTTTTTTTAACTTAATTTGACTATTATTTAAAATGCTTAACGTGGTGAAACATCATTTTTTAGTCATTCCGAACATGCCTGCCAAATATTAGTCAATTTGCAATTTTTGAATTTTTGTGTGAAAATGTTCAATTTCCAAAGGGAACACCTATGGCAATAAACCATTTTGACATGAAATTTCCAAATTTTCAAATCGGCTATTATTTTATATGCATGTTGGAGACTACTTAAAAGTCAACTTTCATTATGGTACCTCTATAAATAATGGTCAAATGAAGTTAAAAATCCCTTTTACTGGTTGTTATGTTAGTGTTGAACAAAATAGTTTGTTTAACTTCATTTGACTTTTATTTAAAATGGTTCACATGGTGAAACTTCAATTTTAAGTCATTCCGAGCATGCTGCCAAATATTAGTGATTTTTGAAATGTTTCTATTTGTTTATGAAAATGGACAATTTCCAAAGGGATTAACCTATGACAATGAACCATTTTGACATGAAAATTTCAAATCGGCTAATATTTTACAAGCATGTTGGAGATCGCTAAAAAGTAAAGATTCACTATGGTACCTCTTTAAATAATGGTCAAATGAAGTTACAAATCAGTTTTACTTGGTGTTATGTTAGTGTTGAACAAAATAGTTTTTTTTACTTCATTTCGGTATTATTCAAAATGCTTAACATGGTGAAACTTCAAGTTTTAGTCATTCCGAACTTGCCTGCCAAACATTAGTCAATTTGAAATGTTTCAATTTTTGTGTGAAAATGTTCAATTTCCAAAGGGAACACCTATTGCAATAAACCATTTTGACATGAAAATTTCCAAATTTTCAAATCGGCTATTATTTTATATGCATGTTGGAGACTACATAAAAGTCAAGTTTCATTATGGTACCTCTATAAATAATGGTCAAATGAAGTTAAAAATCACTTTTACGGGTTGTTAGGTTAGTGTTGAACGAAATAGTTTGTTTAACTTCATTTGAGTTTTATTTAAAATGTTTAACATGGTGAAACTTCAATTTTGAGTCATTTCGAGCATGCCGCCATATATTAGTCAATTTGAAATGTTTCTATTATTTTATGAAAATGGACAATTTCCAAAGGGAACACCTATGGCAATACACAATTTTGACATTAAAATTTCCAAACTTTCAAATCGGCTATTAATTTATATGCATGTTGGAGACTGCTTAAAAGTAAAGATTCATTATGGTAACTCTATAAATAATGGTCAAATTAAGTTTTCAAATCACTTTTACTCGGTGTTATGTTAGTGTTGAACGAAATAGTTCTTTTTAACTACATTAGACTATTATTTAAAATGCTTAACATGGTGAAACTTCATGTTTTAGTCATTCCGAACTTGCCTGCCAAACATTAGTCAATTTGAAATGTTTCAATTTTTGTGTGAAAATGTTCAATTTCCAAAGGGAACACTGGGCAATGAACCATTTTGACAAAAAAATTTCAAAATTTTCAAATTGGCTAATATTTTACATGCATGTTGGAGACTACTAAAAAGTGAAGTTTCATTATGGTATCTCTATAAATAATGGTCAAATGAAGTATTCAAATCACATTTAGTCAGTGTTATGTTAGTGTTGAACAAAATAGTTTTTTTAACTTAATTTGACTCTTATTTAAAATGCTTAACGTGGTGAAACATCATTTTTTAGTCATTCCGAACATGCCTGCCAAATATTAGTCAATTTGAAATGTTTCAATTTTTGTGTGAAAATGTTCAATTTCCAAAGGGAACACCTGGGCAATGAACCATTTTGACAAAAAAATTTCAAAATTTTCAAATTGGCTAATATTTTACATGCATGTTGGAGACTACTAAAAAGGGAAGTTTCATTATGGTATCTCTATAAATAATGGTCAAATGAAGTATTCAAATCACATTTAGTCGGTGTTATGTTAGTGTTAAACAAAATAGTTTTTTTAACTTAATTTGACTATTATTTAAAATGCTTAACGTGGTGAAACATCATTTTTTAGTCATTCCGAACATGCACGCCAAATATTAGTCAATTTGCAATTTTTGAATTTTTGTGTGAAAATGTTCAATTTCCAAAGGGAACACCTATGGCAATAAACCATTTTGACATGAAATTTCCAAATTTTCAAATCGGCTATTATTTTATATGCATGTTGGAGACTACTTAAAAGTCAACTTTCATTATGGTACCTCTATAAATAATGGTCAAATGAAGTTAAAAATCCCTTTTACTGGTTGTTATGTTAGTGTTGAACAAAATAGTTTGTTTAACTTCATTTGACTTTTATTTAAAATGGTTCACATGGTGAAACTTCAATTTTAAGTCATTCCGAGCATGCCGCCAAATATTAGTGATTTTTGAAATGTTTCTATTTGTTTATGAAAATGGACAATTTCCAAAGGGATTAACCTATGACAATGAACCATTTTGACATGAAAATTTCAAATCGGCTAATATTTTACAAGCATGTTGGAGAGCTGCTAAAAAGTAAAGATTCACTATGGTACCTCTTTAAATAATGGTCAAATGAAGTTACAAATCGGTTTTACTTGGTGTTATGTTAGTGTTGAACAAAATAGTTTTTTTTACTTCATTTCGGTATTATTCAAAATGCTTAACATGGTGAAACTTCAAGTTTTAGTCATTCCGAACTTGCCTGCCAAACATTAGTCAATTTGAAATGTTTCAATTTTTGTGTGAAAATGTTCAATTTCCAAAGGGAACACCTATTGCAATAAACCATTTTGACATGAAAATTTCCAAATTTTCAAATCGGCTATTATTTTATATGCATGTTGGAGACTACATAAAAGTCAAGTTTCATTATGGTACCTCTATAAATAATGGTCAAATGAAGTTAAAAATCACTTTTACAGGTTGTTAGGTTAGTGTTGAACGAAATAGTTTGTTTAACTTCATTTGAGTTTTATTTAAAATGTTTAACATGGTGAAACTTCAATTTTGAGTCATTTCGAGCATGCCTGCCATATATTAGTCAATTTGAAATGTTTCTATTATTTTATGAAAATGGACAATTTCCAAAGGGAACACCTATGGCAATACACAATTTTGACATTAAAATTTCCAAACTTTCAAATCGGCTATTAATTTATATGCATGTTGAAGACTGCTTAAAAGTAAAGATTCATTATGGTAACTCTATAAATAATGGTCAAATTAAGTTTTCAAATCACTTTTACTCGGTGTTATGTTAGTGTTGAACGAAATAGTTCTTTTTAACTACATTAGACTATTATTTAAAATGCTTAACATGGTGAAACTTCATGTTTTAGTCATTCCGAACTTGCCTGCCAAACATTAGTCAATTTGAAATGTTTCAATTTTTGTGTGAAAATGTTCAATTTCCAAAGGGAACACCTGGGCAATGAACCATTTTGACAAAAAAATTTCAAAATTTTCAAATTGGCTAATATTTTACATGCATGTTGGAGACTACTAAAAAGTGAAGTTTCATTATGGTATCTCTATAAATAATGGTCAAATGAAGTATTCAAATCACATTTAGTCGGTGTTATGTTAGTGTTGAACAAAATAGTTTTTTTAACTTAATTTGACTCTTATTTAAAATGCTTAACGTGGTGAAACATCATTTTTTAGTCATTCCGAACATGCACGCCAAATATTAGTCAATTTGCAATTTTTGAATTTTTGTGTGAAAATGTTCAATTTCCAAAGGGAACACCTATGGCAATAAACCATTTTGACATGAAAATTTCCAAATTTTCAAATCGGCTATTATTTTATATGCATGTTGGAGACTACTTAAAAGTCAACTTTCATTATGGTACCTCTATAAATAATGGTCAAATGAAGTTAAAAATCCCTTTTACTGGTTGTTATGTTAGTGTTGAACAAAATAGTTTGTTTAACTTCATTTGACTTTTATTAAAAATGGTTCACATGGTGAAACTTCAATTTTAAGTCATTCCGAGCATGCTCGCCAAATATTAGTGATTTTTGAAATGTTTCTATTTGTTTATGAAAATGGACAATTTCCAAAGGGATTAACCTATGACAATGAACCATTTTGACATGAAAATTTCAAATCGGCTAATATTTTACAAGCATGTTGGAGGCTCGCTAAAAAGTAAAGATTCACTATGGTACCTCTTTAAATAATGGTCAAATGAAGTTACAAATCAGTTTTACTTGGTGTTATGTTAGTGTTGAACAAAATAGTTTTTTTTACTTCATTTCAGTATTATTCAAAATGCTTAACATGGTGAAACTTCAAGTTTTAGTCATTCCGAACTTGCCTGCCAAACATTAGTCAATTTGAAATGTTTCAATTTTTGTGTGAAAATGTTCAATTTCCAAAGGGAACACCTATTGCAATAAACCATTTTGACATGAAAATTTCCAAATTTTCAAATCGGCTATTATTTTATATGCATGTTGGAGACTACATAAAAGTCAAGTTTCATTATGGTACCTCTATAAATAATGGTCAAATGAAGTTAAAAATCACTTTTACAGGTTGTTAGGTTAGTGTTGAACGAAATAGTTTGTTTAACTTCATTTGAGTTTTATTTAAAATGTTTAACATGGTGAAACTTCAATTTTGAGTCATTTCGAGCATGCTCGCCATATATTAGTCAATTTGAAATGTTTCTATTATTTTATGAAAATGGACAATTTCCAAAGGGAACACCTATGGCAATACACAATTTTGACATTAAAATTTCCAAACTTTCAAATCGGCTATTAATTTATATGCATGTTGGAGGCTGGCTTAAAAGTAAAGATTCATTATGGTAACTCTATAAATAATGGTCAAATTAAGTTTTCAAATCACTTTTACTCGGTGTTATGTTAGTGTTGAACGAAATAGTTCTTTTTAACTACATTAGACTATTATTTAAAATGCTTAACATGGTGAAACTTCATGTTTTAGTCATTCCGAACTTGCACTGCGAAACATTAGTCAATTTGAAATGTTTCAATTTTTGTGTGAAAATGTTCAATTTCCAAAGGGAACACACTGGGCAATGAACCATTTTGACAAAAAAATTTCAAAATTTTCAAATTGGCTAATATTTTACATGCATGTTGGAGACTACTAAAAAGTGAAGTTTCATTATGGTATCTCTATAAATAATGGTCAAATGAAGTATTCAAATCACATTTAGTCGGTGTTATGTTAGTGTTGAACAAAATAGTTTTTTTAACTTAATTTGACTCTTATTTAAAATGCTTAACGTGGTGAAACATCATTTTTTAGTCATTCCGAACATGCTCGCCAAATATTAGTCAATTTGCAATTTTTGAATTTTTGTGTGAAAATGTTCAATTTCCAAAGGGAACACCTATGGCAATAAACCATTTTGACATGAAAATTTCCAAATTTTCAAATCGGCTATTATTTTATATGCATGTTGGAGACTACTTAAAAGTCAACTTTCATTATGGTACCTCTATAAATAATGGTCAAATGAAGTTAAAAATCCCTTTTACTGGTTGTTATGTTAGTGTTGAACAAAATAGTTTGTTTAACTTCATTTGACTTTTATTAAAAATGGTTCACATGGTGAAACTTCAATTTTAAGTCATTCCGAGCATGCCTTCCAAATATTAGTGATTTTTGAAATGTTTCTATTTGTTTATGAAAATGGACAATTTCCAAAGGGATTAACCTATGACAATGAACCATTTTGACATGAAAATTTCAAATCGGCTAATATTTTACAAGCATGTTGGAGACCGCTAAAAAGTAAAGATTCACTATGGTACCTCTTTAAATAATGGTCAAATGAAGTTACAAATCGGTTTACTTGGTGTTATGTTAGTGTTGAACAAAATAGTTTTTTTTACTTCATTTCGGTATTATTCAAAATGCTTAACATGGTGAAACTTCAAGTTTTAGTCATTCCGAACTTGCCTGCCAAACATTAGTCAATTTGAAATGTTTCAATTTTTGTGTGAAAATGTTCAATTTCCAAAGGGAACACCTATTGCAATAAACCATTTTGACATGAAAATTTCCAAATTTTCAAATCGGCTATTATTTTATATGCATGTTGGAGACTACTTAAAAGTCAAGTTTCATTATGGTACCTCTATAAATAATGGTCAAATGAAGTTAAAAATCACTTTTACGGGTTGTTAGGTTAGTGTTGAACGAAATAGTTTGTTTAACTTCATTTGAGTTTTATTTAAAATGTTTAACATGGTGAAACTTCAATTTTGAGTCATTTCGAGCATGCTCGCCATATATTAGTCAATTTGAAATGTTTCTATTATTTTATGAAAATGGACAATTTCCAAAGGGAACACCTATGGCAATACACAATTTTGACATTAAAATTTCAAAACTTTCAAATCGGCTATTAATTTATATGCATGTTGGAGACTGCTTAAAAGTAAAGATTCATTATGGTAACTCTATAAATAATGGTCAAATGAAGTTTTCAAATCACTTTTACTCGGTGTTATGTTAGTGTTGAACAAAATAGTTTTTTTAACTTCATTTGACTAATATTTAAAATGCTAAACATGGTGAAACTTCATTTTTTATTCATTCCGAACATGCGTGCCAAATATTAGTTAATTTGAAATGTTTCAATTTTTGTGTGAAAATATTCAATTTCCAAAGGGAACACCTATGGCAATAAACCATTTTGACATTAAAATTTCTAAATTTTCAAATCGGCTATTATTGTATATGCATGTTGGACACTGCTTAAAAGTCAAGTTTCATTATTGTACCTCTATAAATAATGGTCAAATGAAGTTAAAAATCACTTTTACTCGTTGTTATGTTAGTGTTGAACGAAATAGTTCTTTTTAACTACATTTGACTATTATTTAAAATGCTTAACATGGTGAAACTTCATGTTTTAGTCATTCCGAACTTGCACGCCAAACATTAGTCAATTTGAAATGTTTCAATTTTTGTGTGAAAATGTTCAATTTCCAAAGGGAACACACGGGCAATGAACCATTTTGACAAAAAAATTTCAAAATTTTCAAATTGGCTAATATTTTACATGCATGTTGGAGACTACTAAAAAGTGAAGTTTCATTATGGTATCTCTATAAATAATGGTCAAATGAAGTATTCAAATCACATTTAGTCGGTGTTATGTTAGTGTTGAACAAAATAGTTTTTTTAACTTAATTTGACTATTATTTAAAATGCTTAACGTGGTGAAACATCATTTTTTAGTCATTCCGAACATGCCTGCCAAATATTAGTCAATTTGAAATGTTTGAATTTTTGTGTGAAAATGTTCAATTTCCAAAGGGAACACCTATGGCAATAAACCATTTTGACATGAAAATTTCCAAATTTTCAAATCGGCTATTATTTTATATGCATGTTGGAGACTACTTAAAAGTCAAGTTTCATTATGGTACCTCTATAAATAATGGTCAAATGAAGTTAAAAATCCCTTTTACTGGTTGTTATGTTAGTGTTGAACAAAATAGTTTGTTTAACTTCATTTGACTTTTATTTAAAATGGTTCACATGGTGAAACTTCAATTTTAAGTCATTCCGAGCATGCCTGCCAAATATTAGTGATTTTTGAAATGTTTCTATTTGTTTATGAAAATGGACAATTTCCAAAGGGATTAACCTATGACAATGAACCATTTTGACATGAAAATTTCAAATCGGCTAATATTTTATAAGCATGTTGGAGATCGCTAAAAAGTAAAGATTCACTATGGTACCTCTTTAAATAATGGTCAAATGAAGTTACAAATCAGTTTTACTCGGTGTTATGTTAGTGTTGAACAAAATAGTTTTTTTTTTACTTAATTTGAGTATTATTTAAAATGCTTAACATGGTGAAACTTCAAGTTTTAGTCATTCCGAACTTGCCTGCCAAACATTAGTCAATTTGATATGTTTCAATTTTTGTGTGAAAATGTTCAATTTCCAAAGGGAACACACGGGCAATGAACCATTTTGACACAAAAATTTCAAAATTTTCAAATTGGCTAATATTTTACATGCATGTTGGAGACTACTAAAAAGTCAAGTTTCATTATGGTATCTCTATAAATATTGGTCAAATGAAGTTTTCAAATCACATTTACTCGGTGTTATGTTAGTGTTGAACAAAATAGTTTTTTTAACTTCATTTGACTATTATTTAAAATGCTTAACGTGGTGAAACATCATTTTTAGTCATTCCGAACATGCCTGCCAAATATTAGTCAATTTGAAATGTTTCAATTTTTGTGTGAAAATGTTCAATTTCCAAAGGGAACACCTATGGCAATAAACCATTTTGACATGAAAATTTCCAAATTTTCAAATCGGCTATTATTTTATGTGCATGTTGGAGACTACTTAAAAGTCAAGTTTCATTATGGTACCTCTATAAATAATGGTCAAATGAAGTTAAAAATCACTTTTACAAGTTGTTATGTTAGTGTTGAACGAAATAGTTTGTTTAACTTCATTTGACTTTTATTTAAAATGTTTAACATGGTGAAACTTCAATTTTGAGTCATTTCGAGCATGCCTGCCATATATTAGTCAATTTGAAATGTTTCTATTTTTTTATGAAAATGGACAATTTCCAAAGGGAACACCTATGGCAATACACAATTTTGACATGAAAATTTCCAAACTTTCAAATCGGCTATTATTTTATATGCATGTTGGAGACTGCTTAAAAGTAAAGATTCATTATGGTACCTCTATAAATAATGGCCAAATGAAGTTTTCAAATCACTTTTACTCGGTGTTATGTTAGTGTTGAACAAAATAGTTTTTTTAACTTCATTTGACTATTATTTAAAATGCTAAACATGGTGAAACTTCATTTTTTATTCATTCCCAACATGCGTGCCAAATATTAGTTAATTTGAAATATTTCAATTTTTGTGTGAAAATGTTCAATTTCCAAAGGGAACACCTATGGCAATAAACCATTTTGACATTAAAATTTCCAAATTTTCAAATCGGCTATTATTTTATATGCATGTTGGAGACTACTTAAAAGTCAAGTTTCATTATGGTACCTCTATAAATAATGGTCAAATGAAGTTAAAAATCACTTTTACAAGTTGTTATGTTAGTGTTGAACGAAATAGTTTGTTTAACTTCATTTGACTTTTATTTAAAATGTTTAACATAGTGAAACTTTAATTTTGAGTCATTCCGAACATGCTTGCCAAATATTAGTCAATTTGAAATGTTTCAATTTTTGTGTGAAAATGGTCAATTTCCAAAGGGAAAACCTATGGCAATGAACCATTTTGACAGGAAAAATTTCAACATTTTTAAATCGACTATTATTTTACATGCATGTTGGACACGGCTTAAAAGTCAAGATTCATTATGGTACCTCTATAAATAATGGTCAAATGAAGTTAAAAATCACTTTTACTCGGTGTTATGTTAGCGTTGAACGAAATAGTTGTTTTTAACTTCATTTGACTTTTATTTAAAATGCTTAACATGGTGAAACTTCATGTTTTACTCATTCCGAACTTGTCTGCCTAATATTAGTCAATTTGAAATATTTCAATTTTTGGGTGAAAATATTCAATTTCCAAAGAGAACACCTATGACAATGAACCATTTAGACATGAAAATTTCCAAATTTTCAAATCGGCTATTATTTTATATGCATTTTGGAGACTACTAAAAAGTCAAGTTTCATTATGGTACCTCTATAAATAATGGTCAAATGAAGTTAAAAATCAATTTTACAGGTTGTTATGTTAGTGTTGAACGAAATAGTTTGTTTAACTTCATTTGACTTTTATTTAAAATGTTTAACATGGTGAAACTTCAATTTTGAGTCATTTCGAGCATGCCTGCCATATATTAGTCAATTTGAAATGTTTCTATTTTTTTATGAAAATGGACAATTTCCAAAGGGAACACCTATGGCAATACACAATTTTGAAATTAAAATTTCCAAACTTTCAAATCGGCTATTAATTTATATGCATGTTGGAGACTGCTTAAAAGTAAAGATTCATTATGGTACCTCTATAAATAATGGTCAAATGAAGTTATCAAATCACTTTTACTCGGTGTTATGTTAGTGTTGAACAAAATAGTTTTTTTAACTTCATTTGACTATTATTTAAAATGCTAAACATGGTGAAACTTCATTTTTTATTCATTCCGAACATGCGTGCCAAATATTAGTTAATTTGAAATGTTTCAATTTTTGTGTGAAAATATTCAATTTCCAAATGGAACACCTATGGCAATAAACCATTTTGACATTAAAATTTCCAAATTTTCAAATCGGCTATTATTTTATATGCATGTTGGAGACTACATAAAAGTCAAGTTTCATTATGGTACCTCTATAAATAATGGTCAAATGAAGTTAAAAAACCCTTTTACTGGTTGTTATGTTAGTGTTGAACGAAATAGTTTGTTTAACTTCATTTGACTTTTATTTAAAATGCTTAACATGGTGAAACTTCAATTTTGAGTCATTCCGAGCATGCCTGCCATATATTAGTCTATTTGAAATGTTTCTATTTTTGTATGAAAATGGACAATTTCCAAAGGGAACATCTATGGCAATAAACAATTTTGACATGAAAATTTCTAAATTTTCAAATCGGCTATTATTGTATATGCATGTTGGACCTTTGCTTAAAAGTCAAGTTTCATTATGGTACCTCTATAAATAATGGTCAAATGAAGTTAAAAATCACTTTTACTCGTTGTTATGTTAGTGTTGAACGAAATAGTTCTTTTTAACTACATTTGACTATTATTTAAAATGCTTAACATGGTGAAACTTCATGTTTTAGTCATTCCGAACTTGCCTGCCAAACATTAGTCAATTTGAAATGTTTCAATTTTTGTGTGAAAATGTTCAATTTCCAAAGGGAACACCTGGGCAATGAACCATTTTTACAAAAAAATTTCAAAATTTTCAAATTGGCTAATATTTTACATGCATGTTGGAGACTACTAAAAAGTGAAGTTTCATTATGGTATCTCTATAAATAATGGTCAAATGAAGTATTCAAATCACATTTAGTCAGTGTTATGTTAGTGTTGAACAAAATAGTTTTTTTAACTTAATTTGACTATTATTTAAAATGCTTAACGTGGTGAAACATCATTTTTTAGTCATTCCAAACATGCCTGCCAAATATTAGTCAATTTGAAATGTTTGAATTTTTGTGTGAAAATGTTCAATTTCCAAAGGGAACACCTATGGCAATAAACCATTTTGACATGAAAATTTCCAAATTTTGAAATCGCCTATTATTTTATATGCATGTTGGAGACTACTTAAACGTCAAGTTTCATTATGGTACCTCTATAAATAATGGTCAAATGAAGTTAAAAATCCCTTTTACTAGTTGTTATGTTAGTGTTGAACAAAATAGTTTGTTTAACTTCTTTTGACATTTATTTAAAATGGTTCACATGGTGAAACTTAAATTTTAAGTCATTCCGAGCATGCCTGGCAAATATTAGTGATTTTTGAAATGTGTCTATTTGTTTATGAAAATGGACAATTTCCAAAGGGATTAACCTATGACAATGAACCATTTTGACATGAAAATTTCAAATCGGCTAATATTTTACAAGCATGTTGGAGACTGCTAAAAAGTAAAGATTCACTATGGTACCTCTTTAAATAATGGTCAAATGAAGTTATAAATCAGTTTTACTCGGTGTTATGTTAGTGTTGAAAAAAAAATGTTTTTTTTTTACTTCATTTGAGTATTATTTAAAATGCTTAACATGGTGAAACTTCAAGTTTTAGTCATTCCGAACTTGCCTGCCAAACATTAGTCAATTTGATATGTTTCAATTTTTGTGTGAAAATGTTCAATTTCCAAAGGGAACACACTGGGCAATGAACCATTTTGACACAAAATTTTCAAAATTTTCAAATTGGCTAATATTTTACATGCATGTTGGAGACTACTAAAAAGTCAAGTTTCATTATGGTATCTCTATAAATAATGGTCAAATGAACTTTTCAAATCACATTTACTCGGTGTTATGTTAGTGTTGAACAAAATAGGTTTTTTAACTTCATTTGACTATTATTTAAAATGATTAACGTGGTGAAACTTCATGTTTTAGTCATTCCGAACTTGCCTGCCTAATATTAGTCAATTTGAAATGTTTCAATTTTTGGGTGAAAATATTCAATTTCCAAAGAGAACACCTATGACAATGAACCATTTAGACATGAAAATTTCCAAATTTTCAAATCGGCTATTATTTTATATGCATTTTGGAGACTACTAAAAAGTCAAGTTTCATTATGGTACCTCTATAAATAATGGTCAAATGAAGTTAAAAATCAATTTTACAGGTTGTTATGTTAGTGTTGAACGAAATAGTTTGTTTAACTTCATTTGACTTTTATTTAAAATGTTTAACATGGTGAAACTTCAATTTTCGATCATTTCGAGCATACCGCCATATATTAGTCAATTTGAAATGTTTCTATTTTTTTATGAAAATGGACAATTTCCAAAGGGAACACCTATGGCAATACACAATTTTGAAATTAAAATTTCCAAACTTTCAAATCGGCTATTAATTTATATGCATGTTGGAGACTGCTTAAAAGTAAAGATTCATTATGGTACCTCTATAAATAATGGTCAAATGAAGTTTTCAAATCACTTTTACTCGGTGTTATGTTAGTGTTGAACAAAATAGTTTTTTTAACTTCATTTGACTATTATTTAAAATGCTAAACATGGTGAAACTTCATTTTTTATTCATTCCGAACATGCGTGCCAAATATTAGTTAATTTGAAATGTTTCAATTTTTGTGTGGAAATATTCAATTTCCAAAGGGAACACCTATGGCAATAAACCATTTTGACATTAAAATTTCCAAATTTTCAAATCGGCTATTATTTTATATGCATGTTGGAGACGACATAAAAGTCAAGTTTCATTATGGTACCTCTATAAATAATGGTCAAATGAAGTTAAAAAACCCTTTTACTGGTTGTTATGTTAGTGTTGAACGAAATAGTTTGTTTAACTTCATTTGACTTTTATTTAAAATGCTTCACATGGTGAAACTTCAATTTTGAGTCATTCCGAGCATGCCTGCGAAATATTAGTCTATTTGAAATGTTTCTATTTGTTTATGAAAATGGACAATTTCCAAAGGGATTACCTTATGACAATGAACCATTTTGACATGAAAATTTCAAATCGGCTAATATTTTACAAGTATGTTAGAGACTGCTAAAAAGTAAAGATTCACTATGGTACCTCGTTAAATAATGGTCAAATGAAGTTACAAATCAATTTTACTCGGTGTTATGTTGTTGTTGAACAAAATAGTTTTTTTTAACTTTATTTGAGAATTATTTAAAATTCTTAACATGGTGAAACTTCATGTTTTAGTCATTCCGAACTTGCCTGCCAAATATTAGTCAATTTGAAATGTTTCAATTTTTGTGTGAAAATGTTCAATTTCCAAAGGGAACACCTATGGCAATGAACCATTTTGACATGAAAGTTTCAAAATTTTCAAATTGGCTAATATTTTACATGCATGTTTGAGACTACTAAAAAGTCAAGTTTCATTATGGTACCTCTATAAATAATGGTCAAATGAAGTTTTCAAATCACTTTTACTCGGTGTTATGTTAGTGTTGAAGAAAATAGTTTTTTTAACTTCATTTTGACTTTTATTTAAAATTCTTCACATGGTGAAACTTCAATTTTGAGTCATTCCGAGCATGCCTGCCAAATATTAGTGATTTTTGAAATGTTTCTATTTATTTATGAAAATGGACAATTTCCAAAGGGATTAACCTATGACAATGAACCATTTTGACATGAAATTTCAAATCGGCTAATATTTTACAAGCATGTTGGAGATCGCTAAAAACTAAAGATTCACTATGGTACCTCTTTAAATAATAGTCAAATGAAGTTACAAATCACTTTTACAAGTTTTTATGCTAGTGTTGAACGAAATAGTTTCTTTAACTTCATTTGACATTTATTTAAAATGCTTAACATGGTGAAACTTTAATTTTGAGTCATTCCGAGCATGCACGCCATATATTAGTCAATTTAAAATGTTTCTATTTTTTTATGAAAATGGAAAATTTCCAAAGGGAACACCTATGGCAATAAACAATTTTGACATGAAAATTTCTAAATTTTCAAATCGGCTATTAATTTATATGCATGTTGGAGACTGCTTAAAAGTAAAGATTCATTATGGTACCTCTATAAATAATGGTCAAATGAAGTTTTCAAATCACTTTTACTCGGTGTTATGTTAGTGTTGAACAAAATAGTTTTTTTAACTTCATTTGACTATTATTTAAAATGCTAAACATGGTGAAACTTCATTTTTTATTCATTCCGAACATGCGTGCCAAATATTAGTTAATTTGAAATGTTTCAATTTTTGTGTGGAAATATTCAATTTCCAAAGGGAACACCTATGGCAATAAACCATTTTGACATTAAAATTTCCAAATTTTCAAATCGGCTATTATTTTATATGCATGTTGGAGACTACATAAAAGTCAAGTTTCATTATGGTACCTCTATAAATAATGGTCAAATGAAGTTAAAAAACCCTTTTACTGGTTGTTATGTTAGTGTTGAACGAAATAGTTTGTTTAACTTCATTTGACTTTTATTTAAAATGCTTCACATGGTGAAACTTCAATTTTGAGTCATTCCGAGCATGCCTGCGAAATATTAGTCTATTTGAAATGTTTCTATTTGTTTATGAAAATGGACAATTTCCAAAGGGATTACCTTATGACAATGAACCATTTTGACATGAAAATTTCAAATCGGCTAATATTTTACAAGTATGTTAGATCGCTAAAAAGTAAAGATTCACTATGGTACCTCGTTAAATAATGGTCAAATGAAGTTACAAATCAATTTTACTCGGTGTTATGTTGTTGTTGAACAAAATAGTTTTTTTTAACTTTATTTGAGAATTATTTAAAATTCTTAACATGGTGAAACTTCATGTTTTAGTCATTCCGAACTTGCCTGCCAAATATTAGTCAATTTGAAATGTTTCAATTTTTGTGTGAAAATGTTCAATTTCCAAAGGGAACACCTATGGCAATGAACCATTTTGACATGAAAGTTTCAAAATTTTCAAATTGGCTAATATTTTACATGCATGTTTGAGACTACTAAAAAGTCAAGTTTCATTATGGTACCTCTATAAATAATGGTCAAATGAAGTTTTCAAATCACTTTTACTCGGTGTTATGTTAGTGTTGAAGAAAATAGTTTTTTTAACTTCATTTTGACTTTTATTTAAAATTCTTCACATGGTGAAACTTCAATTTTGAGTCATTCCGAGCATGCTCGCCAAATATTAGTGATTTTTGAAATGTTTCTATTTATTTATGAAAATGGACAATTTCCAAAGGGATTAACCTATGACAATGAACCATTTTGACATGAAATTTCAAATCGGCTAATATTTTACAAGCATGTTGGAGACTGCTAAAAACTAAAGATTCACTATGGTACCTCTTTAAATAATAGTCAAATGAAGTTACAAATCACTTTTACAAGTTTTTATGCTAGTGTTGAACGAAATAGTTTCTTTAACTTCATTTGACATTTATTTAAAATGCTTAACATGGTGAAACTTTAATTTTGAGTCATTCCGAGCATGCCTGCCATATATTAGTCAATTTAAAATGTTTCTATTTTATTATGAAAATGGAAAATTTCCAAAGGGAACACCTATGGCAATAAACAATTTTGACATGAAAATTTCTAAATTTTCAAATCGGCTATTATTTTATATGCACGTTGGAGACTGCTTAAAAGTTAAGTTTCATTATGGTACCTCTATAAATAATGGTCAAATGAAGTTAAAAATCACTTTTACTCGATGTTATGTTAGTGTGGAACAAAATAGTTTGTTTAACTTCATTTGACTTTTATTTAAAATTCTTCACATGGTGAAACTTCAATTTTGAGTCATTCCGAGCATGCCTGCCAAATATTAGTCAATTTGAAATGTTTCTATTTGTTTCTGAAAATGGATAATTTCCGAAGGGATTAACCTATAACAATGATCCATTTTGTCATGAAAATTTCAAATCGGCTAATATTTTACAAGCATGTTAGAGACTGCTAAGAAGTAAAGATTCACTATGGTACCTCTTTAAATAATTGTCAAATGAAGTTACAAATCAGTTTTACTCGGTGTTATGTTAGTGTTGAACAAAATAGTTTTTTAAACTTCATTTGAGAATTATTTAAAATTCTTAACATGGTGAAACTTCATGTTTTAGTCATTCCGAACTTGCCCGCCAAATATTAGTCAATTTGAAATGTTTCAATTTTTGTGTGAAAATGTTCAATTTCCAAAGGGAACACCTGTGGCAATGAACCATTTTGACATGAAAATTTCAAAATTTTCAAATGGGCTAATATTTTACGTGCATGTTGGAGACTACTAAAAAGTCAAGTTTCATTATGGTACCTCTATAAATAATGGTCAAATGAAGTTTTCAAATCACTTTTCCTCGGTGTTATGTTAGTGTTGAACAAAATAGTTTTTTTCACTTCATTTGACTATTATTTAAAATGCTTAACATGGTGAAACTTCATGTTTTAGTCATTCCGAACATGCTCGCCAAATATTAGTCAATTTGAAATGTTTCAATTTTTGTGTGAAAATGTTCAATTTCCAAAGGGAACACCTATGACAATGAACCATTTTGACATGAATTTCAAAATTTTCAAATCGGCTAATATTTTACATGCATGTTGGAGACTACTAAAAAGTCAAGTTTCATTATGGTACCTCTATAAATAATGGTCAAATGAAGTTTTCAAATCACTTTTCCTCGGTGTTATGTTAGTGTTGAACAAAATAGTTTTTTTAACTTCATTTGACTATTATTTAAAATTCTTAACATGGTGAAACTTCATGTTTTAGTCATTCCGTACATGCCTGCCAAATATTAGTCAATTTGAAATGTTTCAATTTTTGTGTGAAAATATTCAATTTCCAAAGGGAACACCTATGGCAATGAACCATTTTGACATGAAAGTTTCAAAATTTTCAAATTGGCTAATATTTTACATGCATGTTTGAGACTACTAAAAAGTCAAGTTTCATTATGGTACCTCCATAAATAATGGTCAAATGAAGTTTTCAAATCACTTTTACTCGGTGTTATATTAGTGTTGAACAAAATAGTTTTTTTAACTTCATTTGACTATTATTTAAAATGCTTAACATGGTGAAACTTCACGTGTTAGTCATTCCGAACATGCCTGCAAAATATTAGTCAATTTGAAATGTTTCAATTTTTGTGTGAAAATGTTCAATTTCCAAAGGGAACACCTATGGCAATGAACCATTTTGACATGAAAGTTTCAAAATTTTCAAATCGGCTAATATTTTACATGCATGGTTGAGACTACTAAAAAGTCAAGTTTCATTATGTTACCTCTATAAATAATGGTAAAATGAAGTTTTCAAATCACTTTTACTCGGTGTTATGTTAGTGTTGAAGAAAATAGTTTTTTTAACTTCATTTGGACTTTTATTTAAAATTCTTCACATGGTGAAACTTCAATTTTGAGTCATTCCGAGCATGCCTGCCAAATATTAGTGATTTTTGAAATTTTTATATTTATTTATTAAAATGGACAATTTCCAAAGGGATTAACCTATGACAATGAACCATTTTGACATGAAATTTCAAATCGGCTAATATTTTACAAGCATGTTGGAGACTGCTAAAAACTAAAGATTCACTATGGTACCTCTTTAAATAATAGTCAAATGAAGTTACAAATCACTTTTACAAGTTTTTATGCTAGTGTTGAACGAAATAGTTTCTTTAACTTCATTTGACATTTATTTAAAATGCTTAACATGGTGAAACTTTAATTTTGAGTCATTCCGAGCATGCCTGCCATATATTAGTCAATTTAAAATGTTTCTATTTTTTTATGAAAATGGAAAATTTCCAAAGGGAACACCTATGGCAATAAACAATTTTGACATGAAAATTTCTAAATTTTCAAATCGGCTATTATTTTATATGCACGTTGGAGATCGCTTAAAAGTTAAGTTTCATTATGGTACCTCTATAAATAATGGTCAAATGAAGTTAAAAATCACTTTTACTCGATGTTATGTTAGTGTGGAACAAAATAGTTTGTTTAACTTCATTTGACTTTTATTTAAAATTCTTCACATGGTGAAACTTCAATTTTGAGTCATTCCGAGCAAGCCTGCCAAATATTAGTCAATTTGAAATGTTTCTATTTGTTTCTGAAAATGGATAATTTCCAAAGGGATTAACCTATAACAATGAACCATTTGTCATGAAAATTTCAAATCGGCTAATATTTTACAAGCATGTTAGAGATCGCTAAGAAGTAAAGATTCACTATGGTACCTCTTTAAATAATTGTCAAATGAAGTTACAAATCAGTTTTACTCGGTGTTATGTTAGTGTTGAACAAAATAGTTTTTTAAACTTCATTTGAGAATTATTTAAAATTCTTAACATGGTGAAACTTCATGTTTTAGTCATTCCGAACTTGCCCGCCAAATATTAGTCAATTTGAAATGTTTCAATTTTTGTGTGAAAATGTTCAATTTCCAAAGGGAACACTCGTCGCAATGAACCATTTTGACATGAAAATTTCAAAATTTTCAAATGGGCTAATATTTTACGTGCATGTTGGAGACTACTAAAAAGTCAAGTTTCATTATGGTACCTCTATAAATAATGGGCAAATGAAGTTAAAAATCACTTTTACTCGATGTTATGTTAGTGTTGAACAAAATAGTTTGTTTAACTTCATTGGACTTTTATTTAAAATTCTTCACATGGTGAAACTTCAATTTTGAGTCATTCCGAGCATGCCTACCAAATATTAGTCAATTTAAAATATTTCTATTTGTTTATGAAAATGGACAATTTCCAAAGGGATTAACCTATGACAATGAACCATTTTGACATGAAAATTTCAAATCGGTTAATATTTTACAAGCATGTTAGAGACTGCTAAAAAGTAAAGATTCACTATGGTACCTCTTTAAATAATGGTCAAATGCAGTTACAAATCAGTTTTACTCGGTGTTATGTTAGTGTTGAACAAAATAGTTTTTTTAACTTCATTTGACTATTATTTAAAATTCTTAACATGGTGAAACTTCATGTTTTAGTCATTCCGTACATGCCTGCCAAATATTAGTCAATTTGAAATGTTTCAATTTTTGTGTGAAAATGTTCAATTTCCAAAGGGAACACCTATGGCAATGAACCATTTTGACATGAAAGTTTCAAAATTTTCAAATTGGCTAATATTTTACATGCATGTTTGAGACTACTAAAAGTCAAGTTTCATTATGGTACCTCTATAAATAATGGTCAAATGAAGTTTTCAAATCACTTTTACTCGGTGTTATATTAGTGTTGAACAAAATAGTTTTTTTAACTTCATTTGACTATTATTTAAAATGCTTAACATGGTGAAACTTCACGTGTTAGTCATTCCGAACATGCTCGCCAAATATTAGTCAATTTGAAATGTTTCAATTTTTGTGTGAAAATGTTCAATTTCCAAAGGGAACACCTATGACAATGAACCATTTTGACATGAATTTCAAAATTTTCAAATCGGCTAATATTTTACATGCATGTTGGAGACTACTAAAAAGTCAAGTTTCATTATGGTACCTCTATAAATAATGGTCAAATGAAGTTTTCAAATCACTTTTACTCGGTGTTATGTTAGTGTTGAACAAAATAGTTTTTTTAACTTCATTTGACTATTATTTAAAATTCTTAACATGGTGAAACTTCATGTTTTAGTCATTCCGTACATGCCTGCCAAATATTAGTCAATTTGAAATGTTTCAATTTTTGTGTGAAAATGTTCAATTTCCAAAGGGAACACCTATGGCAATGAACCATTTTGACATGAAAGTTTCAAAATTTTCAAATTGGCTAATATTTTACATGCATGTTTGAGACTACTAAAAAGTCAAGTTTCATTATGGTACCTCCATAAATAATGGTCAAATGAAGTTTTCAAATCACTTTTACTCGGTGTTATATTAGTGTTGAACAAAATAGTTTTTTTAACTTCATTTGACTATTATTTAAAATGCTTAACATGGTGAAACTTCACGTGTTAGTCATTCCGAACATGCCTGCAAAATATTAGTCAATTTGAAATGTTTCAATTTTTGTGTGAAAATGTTCAATTTCCAAAGGGAACACCTATGGCAATGAACCATTTTGACATGAAAGTTTCAAAATTTTCAAATCGGCTAATATTTTACATGCATGGTTGAGACTACTAAAAAGTCAAGTTTCATTATGTTACCTCTATAAATAATGGTAAAATGAAGTTTTCAAATCACTTTTACTCGGTGTTATGTTAGTGTTGAAGAAAATAGTTTTTTTAACTTCATTTGGACTTTTATTTAAAATTCTTCACATGGTGAAACTTCAATTTTGAGTCATTCCGAGCATGCCTGCCAAATATTAGTGATTTTTGAAATTTTTATATTTATTTATTAAAATGGACAATTTCCAAAGGGATTAACCTATGACAATGAACCATTTTGACATGAAATTTCAAATCGGCTAATATTTTACAAGCATGTTGGAGACTGCTAAAAACTAAAGATTCACTATGGTACCTCTTTAAATAATAGTCAAATGAAGTTACAAATCACTTTTACAAGTTTTTATGCTAGTGTTGAACGAAATAGTTTCTTTAACTTCATTTGACATTTATTTAAAATGCTTAACATGGTGAAACTTTAATTTTGAGTCATTCCGAGCATGCCTGCCATATATTAGTCAATTTAAAATGTTTCTATTTTTTTATGAAAATGGAAAATTTCCAAAGGGAACACCTATGGCAATAAACAATTTTGACATGAAAATTTCTAAATTTTCAAATCGGCTATTATTTTATATGCACGTTGGAGACTGCTTAAAAGTTAAGTTTCATTATGGTACCTCTATAAATAATGGTCAAATGAAGTTAAAAATCACTTTTACTCGATGTTATGTTAGTGTGGAACAAAATAGTTTGTTTAACTTCATTTGACTTTTATTTAAAATTCTTCACATGGTGAAACTTCAATTTTGAGTCATTCCGAGCATGCCTGCCAAATATTAGTCAATTTGAAATGTTTCTATTTGTTTCTGAAAATGGATAATTTCCAAAGGGATTAACCTATAACAATGAACCATTTGTCATGAAAATTTCAAATCGGCTAATATTTTACAAGCATGTTAGAGACTGCTAAGAAGTAAAGATTCACTATGGTACCTCTTTAAATAATTGTCAAATGAAGTTACAAATCAGTTTTACTCGGTGTTATGTTAGTGTTGAACAAAATAGTTTTTTAAACTTCATTTGAGAATTATTTAAAATTCTTAACATGGTGAAACTTCATGTTTTAGTCATTCCGAACTTGCCCGCCAAATATTAGTCAATTTGAAATGTTTCAATTTTTGTGTGAAAATGTTCAATTTCCAAAGGGAACACCTGTCGCAATGAACCATTTTGACATGAAAATTTCAAAATTTTCAAATGGGCTAATATTTTACGTGCATGTTGGAGACTACTAAAAAGTCAAGTTTCATTATGGTACCTCTATAAATAATGGGCAAATGAAGTTAAAAATCACTTTTACTCGATGTTATGTTAGTGTTGAACAAAATAGTTTGTTTAACTTCATTTGACTTTTATTTAAAATTCTTCACATGGTGAAACTTCAATTTTGAGTCATTCCGAGCATGCCTACCAAATATTAGTCAATTTAAAATATTTCTATTTGTTTATGAAAATGGACAATTTCCAAAGGGATTAACCTATGACAATGAACCATTTTGACATGAAAATTTCAAATCGGTTAATGTTTTACAAGCATGTTAGAGACTGCTAAAAAGTAAAGATTCACTATGGTACCTCTTTAAATAATGGTCAAATGCAGTTACAAATCAGTTTTACTCGGTGTTATGTTAGTGTTGAACAAAATAGTTTTTTTAACTTCATTTGACTATTATTTAAAATTCTTAACATGGTGAAACTTCATGTTTTAGTCATTCCGTACATGCACGCCAAATATTAGTCAATTTGAAATGTTTCAATTTTTGTGTGAAAATGTTCAATTTCCAAAGGGAACACCTATGGCAATGAACCATTTTGACATGAAAGTTTCAAAATTTTCAAATTGGCTAATATTTTACATGCATATTTGAGACTACTAAAAGTCAAGTTTCATTATGGTACCTCTATAAATAATGGTCAAATGAAGTTTTCAAATCACTTTTACTCGGTGTTATATTAGTGTTGAACAAAATAGTTTTTTTAACTTCATTTGACTATTATTTAAAATGCTTAACATGGTGAAACTTCACGTGTTAGTCATTCCGAACATGCCTGCCAAATATTAGTCAATTTGAAATGTTTCAATTTTTGTGTGAAAATGTTCAATTTCCAAAGGGAACACCTATGACAATGAACCATTTTGACATGAATTTCAAAATTTTCAAATCGGCTAATATTTTACATGCATGTTGGAGACTACTAAAAAGTCAAGTTTCATTATGGTACCTCTATAAATAATGGTCAAATGAAGTTTTCAAATCACTTTTCCTCGGTGTTATGTTAGTGTTGAACAAAATAGTTTTTTTAACTTCATTTGACTATTATTTAAAATTCTTAACATGGTGAAACTTCATGTTTTAGTCATTCCGTACATGCCTGCCAAATATTAGTCAATTTGAAATGTTTCAATTTTTGTGTGAAAATATTCAATTTCCAAAGGGAACACCTATGGCAATGAACCATTTTGACATGAAAATTTCCAAATTTTCAAATCGGCTATTATTTTACATGCATATTTGAGACTACTAAAAAGTCAAGTTTCATTATGTTACCTCTATAAATAATGGTCAAATGAAGTTTTCAAATCACTTTTACTCGGTGTTATGTTAGTGTTGAACAAAATAGTTTTTTTAACTTCATCTGACTTTTATTTAAAATGCTTAACATGGTGAAACTTCAATTTTGAGTCATTCGAGCATGCTCGCCAAATATTAGTTAATTTGAAATATTTCAATTTTTGTGTGAAAATGGTCAATTTCCAATGGGAAAACCTTTGGCAATGAACCATTTTGACATGAAAATTTTAAAATTTTCAAACCCGTTATTATTTTACATGCATGTTAAAGAGTGTTTAAAAGTCAAGATTCATTATGGTACCTCTATAAATAATGGTCAAATGAAGTTAAAAATCACTTTTACTCGATGTTATGTTAGTGTTGAACAAAATAGTTTGTTTAACTTCATTTAACTTTTATTTAAAATTCTTCACATGGTGAAACTTCAATTTTGAGTCATTCCGAGCATGCCTGTCAAATATTAGTCAATTTGAAATGTTTCTATTTGTTTATGAAAATGGACAATTTCCAAAGGGATTAACCTATGACAATGAACCATTTTGACATGAAAATTTCAAATCGGTTAATATTTTACAAGCATGTTAGAGACTGCTAAAAAGTAAAGATTCTCTATGGCACCTCTTTAAATAATGGTCAAATGATGTTACAAATCCGTTTTACTCGGTGTTATGTTAGTGTTGAACAATATAGTTTTTTTTAACTTCATTTGAGAATTATTTAAAATGCTTAACATGGTGAAACTTCATGTTTTAGTCATTCCGAACATGCCCGCCAAATATTAGTCAATTTGAAATATTTCAATTTTTGTGTGAAAATGTTCAATTTCCAAAGGGAACACCTGTGGCAATGAACCATTTTAACATGAAAATTTCAAAATTTTCAAATGGGCTAATATTTTACGTGCATGTTAGAGACAACTAAAAAGTCAAGTTTCATTATGGTACCTCTATATATAATGGTCAAATGAACTTTTCAAATCACTTTTACTCGGTGTTATGTTAGTGTTGAACAAAATAATTTTTTTAACTTCATTTGACTTTTATTCAAAATGCTTAACATGGTGAAACTTCAATTTTGAGTCATTCCGAGCATGCCTACCAAATATTAGTCAATTTCTATTGTTTCTATTTTTTTTGAAAATGGACAATTTCCAAAGGGATTAACCTATTACAATGAACCATTTTGACATGAAAATTTAAAATCGGCTAATATTTTACAAGCATGTTGCACTTTGCTAAAAAGTAAAGATTCACTATAGTACCTCTTTAAATAATGGTCAAATGAAGTTAAAAATCAGTTTTACTCGATGTTATGTTAGTGTTGAACAAAATAGTTTTATTGAACTTCATTTGAATATTAATAAAAATGCTTAACATAGTGAAACTTCAAGTTTTAGCCATTTCGAACTTGCCTGCCAAATATTAGTCAATTTGAAATGTTTCAATTTTCGTGTGAAAATGTTCAATTTCCAAATAGAACACCTATGGCAATGAACCATTTTGACATGAAAATTTTAAAATTTTCAAATCGGCTAATATTTTACATGCATGTTTGAGACTACTAAAAAGTCAAGTTTCATTATGGTACCTCTATAAATAATGGTCAAATGAAGTTTTCAAATCACTTTTACTCGGTGTTAAGTTAGTGTTGAACAAAATAGTTTTTTTAACTTCATTTGACTATTATTTAAAATGCTTAACATGGTGAAACTTCATGTTTTAGTCATTTCGAACATGCCTGCCAAATATTAGTCAATTTGAAATGTTTCAATTTTTGTGTGAAAATGTTCAATTTCCAAAGGGAGCACCTATGACAATGAACCATTTTGACATGAAAGTATCAAAATTTTCAAATCGGCTAATATTTTAAATGCATGTTTGAGACAACTAAAAAGTCAAGTTTCATTATGGTACCTCTATAAATAATGGTCAAATGAAGTTTTCAAATCACTTTTACTCGGTGTTATGTTAGTGTTGAACAAAGTAGTTTTTTTAACATCATTTGACTTTTATTTAAAATGCTTAACATGGTGAAACTTCATGTTTTAGTCATTCCGAACATGCACGCCAAATATTAGTCAATTTGAAATGTTTCAATTTTTGTGTGAAAATGTTCAATTTCCAAAGGGAACACCTATGGCAATGAACCATTTTGACATGAAAGTTTCAAAATTTTCAAATTGGCTAATATTTTACATGCATGTTTGAGACTACTAAAATGTCAAGTTTCATTATGGTACCTCTATAAATAATGGTCAAATGAAGTTAAAAATCACTTTTACTCGATGTTATGTTAGTGTTGAACAAAATAGTTTGTTTAACTTCATTTGACTTTTATTTAAAATTCTTCACATGGTGAAACTTCAATTTTGAGTCATTCCGAGCATGCCTACCAAATATTAGTCAATTTAAAATATTTCTATTTGTTTATGAAAATGGACAATTTCCAAAGTGATTAACCTATGACAATGAACCATTTTGACATGAAAGTATCAAAATTTTCAAATCGGCTAATATTTTAAATGCATGTTTGAGACAACTAAAAAGTCTAGTTTCATTATGGTACCTCTATAAATAATGGTCAAATGAAGTTTTCAAATCACTTTTACTCGGTGTTATGTTAGTGTTGAACAAAGTAGTTTTTTTAACATCATTTGACTTTTATTTAAAATGCTTAACATGGTGAAACTTCATGTTTTAGTCATTCCGAACATGCCTGCCAAATATTAGTCAATTTGAAATGTTTCAATTTTTGTGTGAAAATGTTCAATTTCCAAAGGGAACACCTATGGCAATGAACCATTTTGACATGAAAGTTTCAAAATTTTCAAATTGGCTAATATTTTACATGCATGTTTGAGACTACTAAAATGTCAAGTTTCATTATGGTACCTCTATAAATAATGGTCAAATGAAGTTAAAAATCACTTTTACTCGATGTTATGTTAGTGTTGAACAAAATAGTTTGTTTAACTTCATTTGACTTTTATTTAAAATTCTTCACATGGTGAAACTTCAATTTTGAGTCATTCCGAGCATGCCTACCAAATATTAGTCAATTTAAAATATTTCTATTTGTTTATGAAAATGGACAATTTCCAAAGTGATTAACCTATGACAATGAACCATTTTGACATGAAAATTTCAAATCGGTTAATATTTTACAAGCATGTTAGAGACTGCTAAAAAGTAAAGATTCACTATGGTACCTCTTTAAATAATGGTCAAATGCAGTTACAAATCAGTTTTACTCGGTGTTATGTTAGTGTTGAACAATATAGTTTTTTTTTAACTTCATTTAACTATTATTTAAAATGCTTAACATGGTGAAACTTCATGTTTTAGTCATTCCGAACTTGCCCGCCAAATATTAGTCAATTTGAAATATTTCAAGTTTTGTGTGAAAATGTTCAATGTCCAAAGGTAACACCTATGGCAATGAACCATTTTGACATGAAAATTTCTAAATTTTCAAATCGGCTAATATTTTACATGCATGTTTGAGACTACTAAAAATTCAAGTTTCATTATGGTACCTCTATATATAATGGTCAAATGAACTTTTCAAATCACTTTTACTCGGTGTTAAGTTAGTGTTGAACAAAATAGTTTTTTTAACTTCATTTGCCTATTATTTAAAATGCTTAACATGGTGAAACTTCATGTTTTAGTCATTCCGTACTTGCCCGCCAAATATTAGTCAATTTGAAATATTTCAATTTTTGTGTGAAAATGTTCAATGTCCAAAGGGAACACCTATGGCAATGAACCATTTTGACATGAAAATTTCTAAATTTTCAAATCGGCTAATATTTTACATGCATGTTTGAGACTACTAAAAAGTCAAGTTTCATTATGGTACCTCTATATATAATGGTCAAATGAACTTTTCAAATCACTTTTACTCGGTGTTAAGTTAGTGTTGAACAAAATAGTTTTTTTAACTTCATTTGACTATTATTTAAAATGCTTAACATGGTGAAACTTCATGTTTTAGTCATTCCGAACATGACTGCCAAATATTAGTCAATTTGAAATGTTTCAATTTTTGTGTGAAAATGTTCAATTTCCAAAGGGAACACCTATGGCAATGAACCATTTTGACGTGAAAGTATCAAAATTTTCAAATCGGCTAATATTTTACATGCATGTTTCAGACTACTAAAAAGTCAAGTTTCATTATGGTACCTCTATAAATAATGGTCAAATGAAGTTTTCAAATCACTTTTACTCGGTGTTATGTTAGTGTTGAACAAAATAGTTTTTTTAACTTCATTTGACTATTATTTAAAATGCTTAACATGGTGAAACTTCATGTTTTAGTCATTCCGAACATGCTCGCCAAATAATAGTCAATTTGAAATGTTTCAATTTTTGTGTGAAAATGTTCAATTTCCAAAGGGAACACCTATGGCAATGAACCATTTTGACATGAAAGTTTCAAAATTTTCAAATCGGCTAATATTTTACATGCATGTTGGAGACTACTAAAAAGTCAAGTTTCATTATGGTACCTCTATAAATAATGGTCAAATGAAGTTTTCAAATCACTTTTCCTCGGTGTTATGTTAGTGTTGAACAAAATAGTTTTTTTAACTTCATTTGACTATTATTTAAAATGCTTAACATGGTGAAACTTCATGTTTTAGTCATTCAGAACATGCCTGCCAAATATTAGTCAATTTGAAATGTTTCAATTTTTGTGTGAAAATGTTCAATTTCCAAAGGGAACACCTATGGCAATGAACCATTTTGACATAAAAGTTTCAAAATTTTCAAATCGACTAATATTTTATATGCATGTTTGAGACTACTAAAAAGTCAAGTTTCATTATGGTACCTCTATAAATAATGGTCAAATGAAGTTTTCAAATCACTTTTACTCGGTGTTATGTTAGTGTTGAACAAAATAGTTTTTTTAACATCATTTGACTTTTATTTAAAATGCTTAACATGGTGAAACTTCAATTTTGAGTCATTTCGAGCATGCCTGCCAAATATTAGTTAATTTGAAATGTTTCAATTTTTGTGGGAAAATGGTCAATTTCCAATGGGAAAACCTTTGGCAATGAACCATTTTGACATGAAAATTTTAAAGTTTTCAAATCCGTTATTATTTTACATGCATGTTAGAGAGTGCTTAAAACTCAAGATTCATTATGGTAACTCTATAAATAATGGTCAAATGAAGTTAAAAATCACTTTGACTCGATGTTATGTTAGTGTTGAACAAAATAGTTTGTTTAACTTCATTTGACTTTTATTTAAAATTCTTCACATGGTGAAACTTCAATTTTGAGTCATTCCGAGCATGCCTGCCAAATATTAGTCAATTTGAAATGTTTTCATTTGTTTATGAAAATGGACAATTTCCAAAGGGATTAACCTATGACAATGAACCATTTTGACATGAAAATTTCAAATCGGTTAATATTGTACAAGCATGTTAGAGATCGCTAAAAAGTAAAGATTCACTATGGTACCTCTTTAAATAATGGTCAAATGAAGTTACAAATCAGTTTTACTCGGTATTATGTTAGTGTTGAACAATATAGTTTTTTTTAACTTCATTTGAGAATTATTTAAAATGCTTAACATGGTGAAACTTCATGTTTTAGTCATTCCGAACTTGCCCGCCAAATATTAGTCAATTTGAAATATTTCAATTTTTGTGTGAAAATGTTCAATTTCCAAAGGGAACACTTGTGGCAATGAACCATTTTGACATGAAAATTTCAAAATTTTCAAAGGGGCTAGTATTTTACGTTCATGTTGGAGACTACTAAAAAGTCAAGTTTCATTATGGTACCTCTATATATAATGGTCAAATGAACTTTTCAAATCACTTTTACTCGGTGTTAAGTTAGTGTTGAACAAAATAGTTTGTTTAACTTCATTTGACTATTATTTAAAATGCTTAACATGGTGAAACTTCATGTTTTAGTCATTCCGAACATGACTGTCAAATATTAGTCAATTTGAAATGTTTCAATTTTTGTGTGAAAATGTTCAATTTCCAAAGGGAACACCTATGGCAATGAACCATTTTGACGTGAAAGTATCAAAATTTTCAAATCGGCTAATATTTTACATGCATATTTCAGACTACTAAAAAGTCAAGTTTCATTATGGTACCTCTATAAATAATGGTCAAATGAAGTTTTCAAATCACTTTTACTCGGTGTTATGTTAGTGTTGAACAAAATAGTTTTTTTAACTTCATTTGACTATTATTTAAAATGCTTAACATGGTGAAACTTCATGTTTTAGTCATTCCGAACATGCCTGCCAAATAATAGTCAATTTGGAATGTTTCAATTTTTGTGTGAAAATGTTCAATTTCCAAAGGGAACACCTATGGCAACGAACCATTTTGACATGAAAGTTTCAAAATATTCAAATCGGCTAATATTTTACATGCATGTTGGAGACTACTAAAAAGTCAAGTTTCATTATGGTACCTCTATAAATAATGGTCAAATGAAGTTTTCAAATCACTTTTCCTCGGTGTTATGTTAGTGTTGAACAAAATAGTTTTTCTAACTTCATTTGACTATTATTTAAAATGCTTAACATGGTGAAACTTCATGTTTTAGTCATTCCGAACATGCCTGCCAAATATTAGTCCATTTGAAATGTTTCAATTTTTGTGTGAAAATGTTCAATTTCCAAAGGGAACACCTATGGCAATGAACCATTTTGACATGAAAGTTTCAAAATTTTCAAATCGGCTAATATTTTACATGCATGTTGGAGACTACTAAAAAGTCAAGTTTCATTATGGTACCTCTATAAATAATGGTCAAATGAAGTTTTCAAATCACTTTTCCTCGGTGTTATGTTAGTGTTGAACAAAATAGTTTTTTTAACTTCATTTGACTATTATTTAAAATGCTTAACATGGTGAAACTTCATGTTTTGGTCATTCAGAACATGCTCGCCAAATATTAGTCAATTTGAAATGTTTCAATTTTTGTGTGAAAATGTTCAATTTCCAAAGGGAACACCTATGGCAATGAACCATTTTGACATGAAAGTTTCAAAATTTTCAAATCGGCTAATATTTTATATGCATGTTTGAGACTACTAAAAAGTCAAGTTTCATTATGGTACCTCTATAAATAATGGTCAAATGAAGTTTTCAAATCACTTTTACTCGGTGTTATGTTAGTGTTGAACAAAATAGTTTTTTTAACATCATTTGACTTTTATTTAAAATGCTTAACATGGTGAAACTTCAATTTTGAGTCATTTCGAGCATGCTCGCCAAATATTAGTTAATTTGAAATGTTTCAATTTTTGTGGGAAAATGGTCAATTTCCAATGGGAAAACCTTTGGCAATGAACCATTTTGACATGAAAATTTTAAAGTTTTCAAATCCGTTATTATTTTACATGCATGTTAGAGAGTGCTTAAAACTCAAGATTCATTATGGTACCTCTATAAATAATGGTCAAATGAAGTTAAAAATCACTTTTACTCGATGTTATGTTAGTGTTGAACAAAATAGTTTGTTTAACTTCATTTGACTTTTATTTAAAATTCTTCACATGGTGAAACTTCAATTTTGAGTCATTCCGAGCATGCCTGCCAAATATTAGTCAATTTGAAATGTTTCTATTTGTTTATGAAAATGGACAATTTCCAAAGGGATTAACCTATGACAATGAACCATTTTGACATGAAAATTTCAAATCGGTTAATATTGTACAAGCATGTTAGAGACTGCTAAAAAGTAAAGATTCACTATGGTACCTCTTTAAATAATGGTCAAATGAAGTTACAAATCAGTTTTACTCGGTATTATGTTAGTGTTGAACAATATAGTTTTTTTTAACTTCATTTGAGACTTATTTAAAATGCTTAACATGGTGAAACTTCATGTTTTAGTCATTCCGAACTTGCCCGCCAAATATTAGTCAATTTGAAATATTTCAATTTTTGTGTGAAAATGTTCAATTTCCAAAGGGAACACTTGTGGCAATGAACCATTTTGACATGAAAATTTCAAAATTTTCAAAGGGGCTAATATTTTACGTGCATGTTGGAGACTACTAAAAAGTCAAGTTTCATTATGGTACCTCTATAAATAATGGTCAAATGAACTTTTCAAATCAGCTTTTCCTCGGAGTTATGTTAGTGTTGAACAAAATAGTTTTTTTCACTTTATTTGACTATTATTTAAAATGCTTAACATGGTGAAACTTCATGTTTTAGTCATTCCGAACATGCTCGCCAAATATTAGTCAATTTGAAATGTTTCAATTTTTGTGTGAAAATGTTCAATTTCCAAAGGGAACACCTATGGCAATGAACCATTTTGACATGAAAGTTTCAAAATTTTCAAATTGGCTAATATTTTACATGCATGTTTGAGACTACTAAAAAGTCAAGTTTCATTATGGTACCTCTATAAATAATGGTCAAATGAAGTTTTCAAATCACTTTTACTCGGTGTTATATTAGTGTTGAACAAAATAGTTTTTTTAACTTCATTTGACTATTATTTAAAATGCTTAACATGGTGAAACTTCACGTGTTAGTCATTCCGAACATGCCTGCCAAATATTAGTCAATTTGAAATGTTTCAATTTTTGTGTGAAAATGTTCAATTTCCAAAGGGAACACCTATGGCAATGAACCATTTTGACATGAAAGTTTCAAAATTTTCAAATCGGCTAATATTTTACATGCATGGTTGAGACTACTAAAAAGTCAAGTTTCATTATGTTACCTCTATAAATAATGGTCAAATGAAGTTTTCAAATCACTTTTACTCGGTGTTATGTTAGTGTTGAACAAAATAGTTTGTTTAACTTCATTTGACTTTTATTTAAAATGCTTAACATGGTGAAACTTCAATTTTGAGTCATTCCGAGCATGCCTGCCAAATATTAGTTAATTTGAAATATTTCAATTTTTGTGTGAAAATGGTCAATTTCCAATGGGAAAACCTTTGGCAATGAACCATTTTGACATGAAAATTTTAAAATTTTCAAACCCGTTATTATTTTACATGCATGTTAAAGAGTGCTTAAAAGTCAAGATTCATTATGGTACCTCTATAAATAATGGTCAAATGAAGTTAAAAATCACTTTTACTCGATGTTATGTTAGTGTTGAACAAAATAGTTTGTTTAACTTCATTTGACTTTTATTTAAAATTCTTCACATGGTGAAACTTCAATTTTGAGTCATTCGAGCATGCCCGTCAAATATTAGTCAATTTGAAATGTTTCTATTTGTTTTTGAAAATGGACAATTTCCAAAGGGATTAACCTATGACAATGAACCATTTTGACATGAAAATTTCAAATCGGTTAATATTTTACAAGCATGTTAGAGGCTCGCTAAAAAGTAAAGATTCTCTATGGTACCTCTTTAAATAATGGTCAAATGATGTTACAAATCCGTTTTACTCGGTGTTATGTTAGTGTTGAACAATATAGTTTTTTTTAACTTCATTTGAGAATTATTTAAAATGCTTAACATGGTGAAACTTCATGTTTTAGTCATTCGAACATGCCCGCCAAATATTAGTCAATTTGAAATATTTCAATTTTTGTGTGAAAATGTTCAATTTCCAAAGGGAAACACCGTGGCAATGAACCATTTTAACATGAAAATTTCAAAATTTTCAAATGGGCTAATATTTTCCGTGCATGTTAGAGACTACTAAAAAGTCAAGTTTCATTATGGTACCTCTATATATAATGGTCAAATGAACTTTTCAAATCACTTTTACTCGGTGTTATGTTAGTGTTGAACAAAATAATTTTTTTAACTTCATTTGACTTTTATTCAAAATGCTTAACATGGTGAAACTTCAATTTTGAGTCATTCCGAGCATGCCTACCAAATATTAGTCAATTTGTATTGTTTCTATTTTTTTATGAAAATGGACAATTTCCAAAGGGATTAACCTATTACAATGAACCATTTTGACATGAAAATTTAAAATCGGCTAATATTTTACAAGCATGTTGAGATCGCTAAAAAGTAAAGATTCACTATAGTACCTCTTTAAATAATGGTCAAATGAAGTTAAAAATCAGTTTTTCTCGATGTTATGTTAGTGTTGAACAAAATAGTTTTTTTGAACTTCATTTGAATATTAATATAAATGCTTAACATAGTGAAACTTCAAGTTTTAGCCATTTCGAACTTGCCTGCCAAATATTAGTCAATTTGAAATGGTTCAATTTTCGTGTGAAAATGTTCAATTTCCAAATTGAACACCTATGGCAATGAACCATTTTGACATGAAAATTTCAAAATTTTCAAAGGGGCTAATATTTTACGTGCATGTTGGAGACTACTAAAAAGTCAAGTTTCATTATGGTACCTCTATAAATAATGGTCAAATGAACTTTTCAAATCAGTTTTCCTCAGAGTTATGTTAGTGTTGAACAAAATAGTTTTTTTCACTTTATTTGACTATTATTTAAAATGCTTAACATGGTGAAACTTCATGTTTTAGTCATTCCGAACATGCCTGCCAAATATTAGTCAATTTGAAATGTTTCAATTTTTGTGTGAAAATGTTCAATTTCCAAAGGGAACACCTATGGCAATGAACCATTTTGACATGAAAGTTTCAAAATTTACAAATTGGCTAATATTTTACATGCATGTTTGAGACTACTAAAAAGTCAAGTTTCATTATGGTACCTCTATAAATAATGGTCAAATGAAGTTTTCAAATCACTTTTACTCGGTGTTATATTAGTGTTGAACAAAATAGTTTTTTTAACTTCATTTGACTATTATTTAAAATGCTTAACATGGTGAAACTTCACGTGTTAGTCATTCCGAACATGCTCGCCAAATATTAGTCAATTTGAAATGTTTCAATTTTTGTGTGAAAATGTTCAATTTCCAAAGGGAACACCTATGGCAATGAACCATTTTGACATGAAAGTTTCAAAATTTTCAAATCGGCTAATATTTTACATGCATGGTTGAGACTACTAAAAAGTTAAGTTTCATTATGTTACCTCTATAAATAATGGTCAAATGAAGTTTTCAAATCACTTTTACTCGGTGTTATGTTAGTGTTGAACAAAATAGTTTGTTTAACTTCATTTGACTTTTATTTAAAATTCTTCACATGGTGAAACTTCAATTTTGAGTCATTCCGAGCATGCCTGTCAAATATTAGTCAATTTGAAATGTTTCTATTTGTTTTTGAAAATGGACAATTTCCAAAGGGATTAACCTATGACAATGAACCATTTTGACATGAAAATTTCAGATCGGTTAATATTTTACAAGCATGTTAGAGACTGCTAAAAAGTAAAGATTCTCTATGGTACCTCTTTAAATAATGGTCAAATGATGTTACAAATCCGTTTTACTCGGTGTTATGTTAGTGTTGAACAATATAGTTTTTTTTAACTTCATTTGAGAATTATTTAAAATGCTTAACATGGTGAAACTTCATGTTTTAGTCATTCCGAACATGCCCGCCAAATATTAGTCAATTTGAAATATTTCAATTTTTGTGTGAAAATGTTCAATTTCCAAAGGGAACACCTATGGCAATGAACCATTTTGACATGAAAGTTTCAAAATTTTCAAATCGGCTAATATTTTACATGCATGGTTGAGACTACTAAAAAGTTAAGTTTCATTATGTTACCTCTATAAATAATGGTCAAATGAAGTTTTCAAATCACTTTTACTCGGTGTTATGTTAGTGTTGAACAAAATAGTTTGTTTAACTTCATTTGACTTTTATTTAAAATGCTTAACATGGTGAAACTTCAATTTTGAGTCATTCCGAGCATGCCTGCCAAATATTAGTTAATTTGAAATATTTCAATTTTTGTGTGAAAATGGTCAATTTCCAATGGGAAAACCTTTGGCAATGAACCATTTTGACATGAAAATTTTAAAATTTTCAAACCCGTTATTATTTTACATGCATGTTAAAGAGTGCTTAAAAGTCAAGATTCATTATGGTACCTCTATAAATAATGGTCAAATGAAGTTAAAAATCACTTTTACTCGATGTTATGTTAGTGTTGAACAAAATAGTTTGTTTAACTTCATTTGACTTTTATTTAAAATTCTTCACATGGTGAAACTTCAATTTTGAGTCATTCCGAGCATGCCTGTCAAATATTAGTCAATTTGAAATGTTTCTATTTGTTTTTGAAAATGGACAATTTCCAAAGGGATTAACCTATGACAATGAACCATTTTGACATGAAAATTTCAAATCGGTTAATATTTTACAAGCATGTTAGAGACTGCTAAAAAGTAAAGATTCTCTATGGTACCTCTTTAAATAATGGTCAAATGATGTTACAAATCCGTTTTACTCGGTGTTATGTTAGTGTTGAACAATATAGTTTTTTTTAACTTCATTTGAGAATTATTTAAAATGCTTAACATGGTGAAACTTCATGTTTTAGTCATTCCGAACATGCCCGCCAAATATTAGTCAATTTGAAATATTTCAATTTTTGTGTGAAAATGTTCAATTTCCAAAGGGAAACACCTGTGGCAATGAACCATTTTAACATGAAAATTTCAAAATTTTCAAATGGGCTAATATTTTCCGTGCATGTTAGAGACTACTAAAAAGTCAAGTTTCATTATGGTACCTCTATATATAATGGTCAAATGAACTTTTCAAATCACTTTTACTCGGTGTTATGTTAGTGTTGAACAAAATAATTTTTTTAACTTCATTTGACTTTTATTCAAAATGCTTAACATGGTGAAACTTCAATTTTGAGTCATTCCGAGCATGCCTACCAAATATTAGTCAATTTGTATTGTTTCTATTTTTTTATGAAAATGGACAATTTCCAAAGGGATTAACCTATTACAATGAACCATTTTGACATGAAAATTTAAAATCGGCTAATATTTTACAAGCATGTTGATCGCTAAAAAGTAAAGATTCACTATAGTACCTCTTTAAATAATGGTCAAATGAAGTTAAAAATCAGCTTTTTCTCGATGTTATGTTAGTGTTGAACAAAATAGTTTTTTTGAACTTCATTTGAATATTAATATAAATGCTTAACATAGTGAAACTTCAAGTTTTAGCCATTTCGAACTTGCCTGCCAAATATTAGTCAATTTGAAATGGTTCAATTTTCGTGTGAAAATGTTCAATTTCCAAATTGAACACCTATGGCAATGAACCATTTTGACATGAAAATTTCAAAATTTTCAAATCGGCTAATATTTTACATGCATGTTTGAGACTACTAAAAAGTCAAGTTTCATTATGGTACCTCTATAAATAATGGTCAAATGAAGTTTTCAAATCACTTTTACTCGGTGTTAAGTTAGTGTTGAACAAAATAGTTTTTTAAACTTCATTTGACTATTATTTAAAATGCTTAACATGGTGAAACTTCATGTTTTAGTCATTTCGAACATGCCTGCCAAATATTAGTCAATTTGAAATGTTTCAATTTTTGTGTGAAAATGTTCAATTTCCAAAGGGAACACCTATGGCAATGAACCATTTTGACATGAAAGTATCAAAATTTTCAAATCGGCTAATATTTTAAATGCATGTTTGAGACTACTAAAAAGTCAAGTTTCATTATGGTACCTCTTTAAATAATGGTCAAATGCAGTTACAAATCAGTTTTACTCGGTGTTATGTTAGTGTTGAACAAAATAGTTTTTTTAACTTCATTTGACTATTATTTAAAATGCTTAACATGGTGAAACTTCATGTTTTAGTCATTCCAAACATGCCTGCCAAATATTAGTCAATTTGAAATGTTTCAATTTTTGTGTGAAAATGTTCAATTTCCAAAGGGAACACCTATGGCAATGAACCATTTTGACATGAAAGTTTCAAAATTTTCAAATCGGCTAATATTTTACATGCATGTTTGAGACTACTAAAAAGTCAAGTTTCATTATGGTACCTCTATATATAATGGTCAAATGAACTTTTCAAATCACTTTTACTCGGTGTTCAGTTAGTGTTGAACAAAATAGTTTTTTTAACTTCATTTGACTATTATTTAAAATGCTTAACATGGTGAAACTTCATGTTTTAGTCATTCCGTACTTGCCCGCCAAATATTAGTCAATTTGAAATATTTCAATTTTTGTGTGAAAATGTTTAATGTCCAAAGGGAACACCTATGGCAATGAACCATTTTGACATGAAAATTTCTAAATTTTCAAATCGGCTAATATTTTACATGCATGTTGGAGACTACTAAAAAGTCAAGTTTCATTATGGTACCTCTATAAATAATGGTCAAATGAAGTTTTCAAATCACTTTTCCTCGGTGTTAAGTTAGTGTTGAACAAAATAGTTTTTTTAACTTCATTTGACTATTATTTAAAATGCTTAACATGGTGAAACTTCATGTTTTAGTCATTCGAACATGCCTGCCAAATAATAGTCAATTTGAAATGTTTCAATTTTTGTGTGAAAATGTTCAATTTCCAAAGGGAACACCTATGGCAATGAACCATTTTGACATGAAAGTTTCAAAATTTTCAAATCGGCTAATATTTTACATGCATGTTGGAGACTACTAAAAAGTCAAGTTTCATTATGGTACCTCTATAAATAATGGTCAAATGAAGTTTTCAAATCACTTTTCCTCGGTGTTATGTTAGTGTTGAACAAAATAGTTTTTTTAACTTCATTTGACTATTATTTAAAATGCTTAACATGGTGAAACTTCATGTTTTAGTCATGCCGAACATGCCTGCCAAATATTAGTCCATTTGAAATGTTTCAATTTTTGTGTGAAAATGTTCAATTTCCAAAGGGAACACCTATGGCAATGAACCATTTTGACAAGAAAGTTTCAAAATTTTCAAATCGGCTAATATTTTACATACATGTTGGAGACTACTAAAAAGTCAAGTTTCATTATGGTACCTCTATAAATAATGGTCAAATGAAGTTTTCAAATCACTTTTCCTCGGTGTTATGTTAGTGTTGAACAAAATAGTTTTTTTAACTTAATTTGACTATTATTTAAAATGCTTAACATGGTGAAACTTCATGTTTTAGTCATTCCGAACATGCTCGCCAAATATTAGTCGGTTTGAAATGTTTCAATTTTTGTGTGAAAATGTTCAATTTCCAAAGGGAACACCTATGGCAATGAACCATTTTGACATGAAAGTTTCAAAATTTTCAAATCGGCTAATATTTTACATGCATGTTTGAGACTACTAAAAAGTCAAGTTTCATTATGGTACCTCTATATATAATGGTCAAATGAACTTTTCAAATCACTTTTACTCGGTGTTCAGTTAGTGTTGAACAAAATAGTTTTTTTAACTTCATTTGACTATTATTTAAAATGCTTAACATGGTGAAACTTCATGTTTTAGTCATTCCGTACTTGCCCGCCAAATATTAGTCAATTTGAAATATTTCAATTTTTGTGTGAAAATGTTTAATGTCCAAAGGGAACACCTATGGCAATGAACCATTTTGACATGAAAATTTCTAAATTTTCAAATCGGCTAATATTTTACATGCATGTTTGAGACTACTAAAAAGTCAAGTTTCATTATGGTACCTCTATATATAATGGTCAAATGAACTTTTCAAATCACTTTTACTCGGTGTTAAGTTAGTGTTGAACAAAATAGTTTTTTTAACTTCATTTGAATATTATTTAAAATGCTTAACATGGTGAAACTTCATGTTTTAGTCATTCCGAACATGACTGCCAAATATTAGTCAATTTGAAATGTTTCAATTTTTGTGTGAAAATGTTCAATTTCCAAAGGGAACACCTATGGCAATGAACCATTTTGACATGAAAGTATCAAAATTTTCAAATCGGCTAATATTTTACATGCATGTTTCAGACTACTAAAAAGTCAAGTTTCATTATGGTACCTCTATAAATAATGGTCAAATGAAGTTTTCAAATCACTTTTACTCGGTGTTATGTTAGTGTTGAACAAAATAGTTTTTTTTAACTTCATTTGACTATTATTTAAAATGCTTAACATGGTGAAACTTCATGTTTTAGTCATTCCGAACATGCTCGCCAAATAATAGTCAATTTGAAATGTTTCAATTTTTGTGTGAAAATGTTCAATTTCCAAAGGGAACACCTATGGCAATGAACCATTTTGACATGAAAGTTTCAAAATTTTCAAATCGGCTAATATTTTATATGCATGTTTGAGACTACTAAAAAGTCAAGTTTCATTATGGTACCTCTATAAATAATGGTCAAATGAAGTTTTCAAATCTCTTTTACTCGGTGTTATGTTAGTGTTGAACAAAATAGTTTTTTTAACATCATTTGACTTTTATTTAAAAGGCTTAACATGGTGAAACTTCAATTTTGAGTCATTTCGAGCATGCACGCCAAATATTAGTTAATTTGAAATGTTTCAATTTTTGTGGGAAAATGGTCAATTTCCAATGGGAAAACCTTTGGCAATGAACCATTTTGACATGAAAATTTTAAAATTTTCAAATCCGTTATTATTTTACATGCATGTTAGAGAGTGCTTAAAACTCAAGATTCATTATGGTACCTCTATAAATAAAGGTCAAATGAAGTTAAAAATCACTTTTACTCGATGTTATGTTAGTGTTGAACAAAATAGTTTGTTTAACTTCATTTGACTTTTATTTAAAATTCTTCACATGGTGAAACTTCAATTTTGAGTCATTCCGAGCATGCCTCGCCAAATATTAGTCAATTTGAAATGTTTCTATTTGTTTATGAAAATGGACAATTTCCAAAGGGATTAACCTATGACAATGAACCATTTTGACATGAAAATTTCAAATCGGTTAATATTGTACAAGCATGTTAGAGACTGCTAAAAAGTAAAGATTCACTATGGTACCTCTTTAAATAATGGTCAAATGAAGTTACAAATCAGTTTTACTCGGTATTATGTTAGTGTTGAACAATATAGTATTTTTTTAACTTCATTTGAGAATTATTTAAAATGCTTAACATGGTGAAACTTCATGTTTTAGTCATTTCGAACATGCCTGCCAAATATTAGTCAATTTGAAATGTTTCAATTTTTGTGTGAAAATGTTCAATTTCCAAAGGGAACACCTATGGCAATGAACCATTTTGACATGAAAGTATCAAAATTTTCAAATCGGCTAATATTTTAAATGCATGTTTGAGACTACTAAAAAGTCAAGTTTCATTATGGTACCTCTTTAAATAATGGTCAAATGCGTTTACAAATCAGTTTTACTCGGTGTTATGTTAGTGTTGAACAAAATAGTTTTTTTAACTTCATTTGACTATTATTTAAAATGCTTAACATGGTGAAACTTCATGTTTTAGTCATTCCGAACATGCCTCGCCAAATATTAGTCAATTTGAAATGTTTCAATTTTTGTGTGAAAATGTTCAATTTCCAAAGGGAACACCTATGGCAATGAACCATTTTGACATGAAAGTTTCAAAATTTTCAAATCGGCTAATATTTTACATGCATGTTTGAGACTACTAAAAAGTCAAGTTTCATTATAGTACCTCTATATATAATGGTCAAATGAACTTTTCAAATCACTTTTTACTCGGTGTTCAGTTAGTGTTGAACAAAATAGTTTTTTTAACTTCATTTGACTATTATTTAAAATGCTTAACATGGTGAAACTTCATGTTTTAGTCATTCCGTACTTGCCCGCCAAATATTAGTCAATTTGAAATATTTCAATTTTTGTGTGAAAATGTTTAATGTCCAAAGGGAACACCTATGGCAATGAACCATTTTGACATGAAAATTTCTAAATTTTCAAATCGGCTAATATTTTACATGCATGTTTGAGACTACTAAAAAGTCAAGTTTCATTATGGTACCTCTATATATAATGGTCAAATGAAATTTTCAAATAACTTTTACTCGGTGTTATGTTAGTGTTGAACAAAATAGTTTTTTTTAACTTCATTTGACTATTATTTAAAATGCTTAACATGGTGAAACTTCATGTTTTAGTCATTCCGAACATGCCTGCCAAATAATAGTCAATTTGAAATGTTTCAATTTTTGTGTGAAAATGTTCAATTTCCAAAGGGAACACCTATGGCAATGAACCATTTTGACATGAAAGTTTCAAAATTTTCAAATCGGCTAATATTTTACATGCATGTTTCAGACTACTAAAAAGTCAAGTTTCATTATGGTACCTCTATAAATAATGGTCAAATGAAGTTTTCAAATCACTTTTACTCGGTGTTATGTTAGTGTTGAACAAAATAGTTTTTTTTAACTTCATTTGACTATTATTTAAAATGCTTAACATGGTGAAACTTCATGTTTTAGTCATTCCGAACATGCACGCCAAATAATAGTCAATTTGAAATGTTTCAATTTTTGTGTGAAAATGTTCAATTTCCAAAGGGAACACCTATGGCAATGAACCATTTTGACATGAAAGTTTCAAAATTTTCAAATCGGCTAATATTTTATATGCATGTTTGAGACTACTAAAAAGTCAAGTTTCATTATGGTACCTCTATAAATAATGGACAAATGAAGTTTTCAAATCTCTTTTACTCGGTGTTATGTTAGTGTTGAACAAAATAGTTTTTTTAACATCATTTGACTTTTATTTAAAAGGCTTAACATGGTGAAACTTCAATTTTGAGTCATTTCGAGCATGCCTGCCAAATATTAGTTAATTTGAAATGTTGCAATTTTTGTGGGAAAATGGTCAATTTCCAATGGGAAAACCTTTGGCAATGAACCATTTTGACATGAAAATTTTAAAATTTTCAAATCCGTTATTATTTTACATGCATGTTAGAGAGTGCTTAAAACTCAAGATTCATTATGGTACCTCTATAAATAAAGGTCAAATGAAGTTAAAAATCACTTTTACTCGATGTTATGTTAGTGTTGAACAAAATAGTTTGTTTAACTTCATTTGACTTTTATTTAAAATTCTTCACATGGTGAAACTTCAATTTTGAGTCATTCGAGCATGCGCCAAATATTAGTCAATTTGAAATGTTTCTATTTGTTTATGAAAATGGACAATTTCCAAAGGGATTAACCTATGACAATGAACCATTTTGACATGAAAATTTCAAATCGGTTAATATTGTACAAGCATGTTAGAGATTGCTAAAAAGTAAAGATTCACTATGGTACCTCTTTAAATAATGGTCAAATGAAGTTACAAATCAGTTTTACTCGGTATTATGTTAGTGTTGAACAATATAGTATTTTTTTAACTTCATTTGAGAATTATTTAAAATGCTTAACATGGTGAAACTTCATGTTTTAGTCATTTCGAACATGCCTGCCAAATATTAGTCCATTTGAAATGTTTCAATTTTTGTGTGAAAATGTTCAATTTCCAAAGGGAACACCTATGGCAATGAACCATTTTGACAAGAAAGTTTCAAAATTTTCAAATCGGCTAATATTTTACATGCATGTTGGAGAGTACTAAAAAGTCAAGTTTCATTATGGTACCTCTATAAATAATGGTCAAATGAAGTTTTCAAATCACTTTTCCTCGGTGTTATGTTAGTGTTGAACAAAATAGTTTTTTTAACTTAATTTGACTATTATTTAAAATGCTTAAAATGGTGAAACTTCATGTTTTAGTCATTCCGAACATGCCTGCCAAATATTAGTCAATTTGAAATGTTTCAATTTTTGTGTGAAAATGTTCAATTTCCAAAGGGAACACCTATGGCAATGAACCATTTTGACATGAAAGTTTCAAAATTTTCAAATCGGCTAATATTTTACATGCATGTTTGAGACTACTAAAAAGTCAAGTTTCATTATGGTACCTCTATATATAATGGTCAAATGAACTTTTCAAATCACTTTTACTCGGTGTTCAGTTAGTGTTGAACAAAATAGTTTTTTTAACTTCATTTGACTATTATTTAAAATGCTTAACATGGTGAAACTTCATGTTTTAGTCATTCCGTACTTGCCCGCCAAATATTAGTCAATTTGAAATATTTCAATTTTTGTGTGAAAATGTTTAATGTCCAAAGGGAACACCTATGGCAATGAACCATTTTGACATGAAAATTTCTAAATTTTCAAATCGGCTAATATTTTACATGCATGTTTGAGACTACTAAAAAGTCAAGTTTCATTATGGTACCTCTATATATAATGGTCAAATGAACTTTTCAAATCACTTTTACTCGGTGTTAAGTTAGTGTTGAACAAAATAGTTTTTTTAACTTCATTTGACTATTATTTAAAATGCTTAACATGGTGAAACTTCATGTTTTAGTCATTCCGAACATGACTGCCAAATATTAGTCAATTTGAAATGTTTCAATTTTTGTGTGAAAATGTTCAATTTCCAAAGGGAACACCTATGGCAATGAACCATTTTGACATGAAAGTATCAAAATTTTCAAATCGGCTAATATTTTACATGCATGTTTCAAGACTACTAAAAAGTCAAGTTTCATTATGGTACCTCTATAAATAATGGTCAAATGAAGTTTTCAAATCACTTTTACTCGGTGTTATGTTAGTGTTGAACAAAATAGTTTTTTTTAACTTCATTTGACTATTATTTAAAATGCTTAACATGGTGAAACTTCATGTTTTAGTCATTCCGAACATGCCTGCCAAATAATAGTCAATTTGAAATGTTTCAATTTTTGTGTGAAAATGTTCAATTTCCAAAGGGAACACCTATGGCAATGAACCATTTTGACATGAAAGTATCAAAATTTTCAAATCGGCTAATATTTTACATGCATGTTTCAGACTACTAAAAAGTCAAGTTTCATTATGGTACCTCTATAAATAATGGTCAAATGAAGTTTTCAAATCACTTTTCCTCGGTGTTATGTTAGTGTTGAACAAAATAGTTTTTTTAACTTAATTTGACTATTATTTAAAATGCTTAACAAGGTGAAACTTCATGTTTTAGTCATTCGAACATGCATGCTCGCCAAATATTAGTCAATTTGAAATGTTTCAATTTTTGTGTGAAAATGTTCAATTTCCAAAGGGAACACCTATGGCAATGAACCATTTTGACATGAAAGTTTCAAAATTTTCAAATCGGCTAATATTTTATATGCATGTTTGAGACTACTAAAAAGTGAAGTTTCATTATGGTACCTTTATAAATAATGGTCAAATGAAGTTTTCAAATCTCTTTTACTCGGTGTTATGTTAGTGTTGAACAAAATAGTTTTTTTAACATCATTTGACTTTTATTTAAAAGGCTTAACATGGTGAAACTTCAATTTTGAGTCATTTCGAGCATGCCTGCCAAATATTAGTTAATTTGAAATGTTTCAATTTTTGTTGGAAAATGGTCAATTTCCAATGGGAAAACCTTTGGCAATGAACCATTTTGACATGAAAATTTTAAAATTTTCAAATCCGTTATTATTTTACATGCATGTTAGAGAGTGCTTAAAACTCAAGATTCATTATGGTACCTCTATAAATAAAGGTCAAATGAAGTTAAAAATCACTTTTACTCGATGTTATGTTAGTGTTGAACAAAATAGTTTGTTTAACTTCATTTGACTTTTATTTAAAATTCTTCACATGGTGAAACTTCAATTTTGAGTCATACCGAGCATGCCTGCCAAATATTAGTCAATTTGAAATGTTTCTATTTGTTTATGAAAATGGACAATTTCCAAAGGGATTAACCTATGACAATGAACCATTTTGACATGAAAATTTCAAATCGGTTAATATTGTACAAGCATGTTAGAGACTGCTAAAAAGTAAAGATTCACTATGGTACCTCTTTAAATAATGGTCAAATGAAGTTACAAATCAGTTTTACTCGGTATTATGTTAGTGTTGAACAATATATTATTTTTTTAACTTCATTTGAGAATTATTTAAAATGCTTAACATGGTGAAACTTCATGTTTTAGTCATTCCGAACTTGCCCGCCAAATATTAGTCAATTTGAAATATTTCAATTTTTGTGTGAAAATGTTCAATTTCCAAAGGGAACACTTGTGGCAATGAACCATTTTGACATGAAAGTATCAAAATTTTCAAATCGGCTAATATTTTACATGCATGTTTCAGACTACTAAAAAGTCAAGTTTCATTATGGTACCTCTATAAATAATGGTCAAATGAAGTTTTCAAATCACTTTTACTCGGTGTTATGTTAGTGTTGAACAAAATAGTTTTTTTTAACTTCATTTGACTATTATTTAAAATGCTTAACATGGTGAAACTTCATGTTTTAGTCATTCCGAACATGCTCGCCAAATAATAGTCAATTTGAAATGTTTCAATTTTTGTGTGAAAATGTTCAATTTCCAAAGGGAACACCTATGGCAATGAAACATTTTGACATGAAAGTTTCAAAATTTTCAAATCGGCTAATATTTTACATGCATGTTGGAGACTACTAAAAAGTCAAGTTTCATTATGGTACCTCTATAAATAATGGTCAAATGAAGTTTTCAAATCACTTTTCCTCGGTGTTAAGTTAGTGTTGAACAAAATAGTTTTTTTAACTTCATTTGACTATTATTTAAAATGCTTAACATGGTGAAACTTCATGTTTTAGTCATTCCGAACATGCCTGCCAAATAATAGTCAATTTGAAATGTTTCAATTTTTGTGTGAAAATGTTCAATTTCCAAAGGGAACACCTATGGCAATCAACCATTTTGACATGAAAGTTTCAAAATTTTCAAATCGGCTAATATTTTACATGCATGTTGGAGACTACTAAAAAGTCAAGTTTCATTATGGTACCTCTATAAATAATGGTCAAATGAAGTTTTCAAATCACTTTTCCTCGGTGTTATGTTAGTGTTGAACAAAAGAGTTTTTTTAACTTCATTTGACTATTATTTAAAATGCTTAACATGGTGAAACTTCATGTTTTAGTCATTCGAACATGCTCGCCAAATATTAGTCCATTTGAAATGTTTCAATTTTTGTGTGAAAATGTTCAATTTCCAAAGGGAACACCTATGGCAATGAACCATTTTGACAAGAAAGTTTCAAAATTTTCAAATCGGCTAATATTTTACATGCATGTTGGAGACTACTAAAAAGTCAAGTTTCATTATGGTACCTCTATAAATAATGGTCAAATGAAGTTTTCAAATCACTTTTCCTCGGTGTTATGTTAGTGTTGAACAAAATAGTTTTTTTAACTTAATTTGACTATTATTTAAAATGCTTAACAAGGTGAAACTTCATGTTTTAGTCATTCCGAACATGCGCCAAATATTAGTCAATTTGAAATGTTTCAATTTTTGTGTGAAAATGTTCAATTTCCAAAGGGAACACCTATGGCAATGAACCATTTTGACATGAAAGTTTCAAAATTTTCAAATCGGCTAATATTTTATATGCATGTTTGAGACTACTAAAAAGTGAAGTTTCATTATGGTACCTTTATAAATAATGGTCAAATGAAGTTTTCAAATCTCTTTTACTCGGTGTTATGTTAGTGTTGAACAAAATAGTTTTTTTAACATCATTTGACTTTTATTTAAAAGGCTTAACATGGTGAAACTTCAATTTTGAGTCATTTCGAGCATGCCTCGCCAAATATTAGTTAATTTGAAATGTTTCAATTTTTGTGGGAAAATGGTCAATTTCCAATGGGAAAACCTTTGGCAATGAACCATTTTGACATGAAAATTTTAAAATTTTCAAATCCGTTATTATTTTACATGCATGTTAGAGAGTGCTTAAAACTCAAGATTCATTATGGTACCTCTATAAATAAAGGTCAAATGAAGTTAAAAATCACTTTTACTCGATGTTATGTTAGTGTTGAACAAAATAGTTTGTTTAACTTCATTTGACTTTTATTTAAAATTCTTCACATGGTGAAACTTCAATTTTGAGTCATTCCGAGCATGCCTGCCAAATATTAGTCAATTTGAAATGTTTCTATTTGTTTATGAAAATGGACAATTTCCAAAGGGATTAACCTATGACAATGAACCATTTTGACATGAAAATTTCAAATTGGTTAATACTGTACAAGCATGTTAGAGAGTGCTAAAAAGTAAAGATTCACTATGGTACCTCTTTAAATAATGGTCAAATGAAGTTACAAATCGGTTTTACTCGGTATTATGTTAGTGTTGAACAATATAGTATTTTTTTAACTTCATTTGAGAATTATTTAAAATGCTTAACATGGTGAAACTTCATGTTTTAGTCATTCCGAACTTGCCCGCCAAATATTAGTCAATTTGAAATATTTCAATTTTTGTGTGAAAATGTTCAATTTCCAAAGGGAACACTTGTGGCAATGAACCATTTTGACATGAAAATTTCAAAATTTTCAAAGGGGCTAGTATTTTACGTTCATGTTGGAGACTACTAAAAAGTCAAGTTTCATTATGGTACCTCTATAAATAATGGTCAAATGAAGTTTTCAAATCACTTTTACTCGGTGTTATGTTAGTGTTGAACAAAATAGTTTTTTTTAACTTCATTTGACTATTATTTAAAATGCTTAACATGGTGAAACTTCATGTTTTAGTCATTCCGAACATGCCTGCCAAATAATAGTCAATTTGAAATGTTTCAATTTTTGTGTGAAAATGTTCAATTTCCAAAGGGAACACCTATGGCAATGAAACATTTTGACATGAAAGTTTCAAAATTTTCAAATCGGCTAATATTTTACATGCATGTTGGAGACTACTAAAAAGTCAAGTTTCATTATGGTACCTCTATAAATAATGGTCAAATGAAGTTTTCAAATCACTTTTCCTCGGTGTTAAGTTAGTGTTGAACAAAATAGTTTTTTTAACTTCATTTGACTATTATTTAAAATGCTTAACATGGTGAAACTTCATGTTTTAGTCATTCCGAACATGCCTGCCAAATAATAGTCAATTTGAAATGTTTCAATTTTTGTGTGAAAATGTTCAATTTCCAAAGGGAACACCTATGGCAATAAACCATTTTGACATGAAAGTTTCAAAATTTTCAAATCGGCTAATATTTTACATGCATGTTGGAGACTACTAAAAAGTCAAGTTTCATTATGGTACCTCTATAAATAATGGTCAAATGAAGTTTTCAAATCACTTTTCCTCGGTGTTATGTTAGTGTTGAACAAAAGAGTTTTTTTAACTTCATTTGACTATTATTTAAAATGCTTAACATGGTGAAACTTCATGTTTTAGTCATTCCGAACATGCACGCAAATATTAGTCCATTTGAAATGTTTCAATTTTTGTGTGAAAATGTTCAATTTCCAAAGGGAACACCTATGGCAATGAACCATTTTGACAAGAAAGTTTCAAAATTTTCAAATCGGCTAATATTTTACATGCATGTTGGAGACTACTAAAAAGTCAAGTTTCATTATGGTACCTCTATAAATAATGGTCAAATGAAGTTTTCAAATCACTTTTCCTCGGTGTTATGTTAGTGTTGAACAAAATAGTTTTTTTAACTTAATTTGACTATTATTTAAAATGCTTAACAAGGTGAAACTTCATGTTTTAGTCATTCCGAACATGCCGCCAAATATTAGTCAATTTGAAATGTTTCAATTTTTGTGTGAAAATGTTCAATTTCCAAAGGGAACACCTATGGCAATGAACCATTTTGACATGAAAGTTTCAAAATTTTCAAATCGGCTAATATTTTATATGCATGTTTGAGACTACTAAAAAGTGAAGTTTCATTATGGTACCTTTATAAATAATGGTCAAATGAAGTTTTCAAATCTCTTTTACTCGGTGTTATGTTAGTGTTGAACAAAATAGTTTTTTTAACATCATTTGACTTTTATTTAAAAGGCTTAACATGGTGAAACTTCAATTTTGAGTCATTTCGAGCATGCCTCGCCAAATATTAGTTAATTTGAAATGTTTCAATTTTTGTGGGAAAATGGTCAATTTCCAATGGGAAAACCTTTGGCAATGAACCATTTTGACATGAAAATTTTAAAATTTTCAAATCCGTTATTATTTTACATGCATGTTAGAGAGTGCTTAAAACTCAAGATTCATTATGGTACCTCTATAAATAAAGGTCAAATGAAGTTAAAAATCACTTTTACTCGATGTTATGTTAGTGTTGAACAAAATAGTTTGTTTAACTTCATTTGACTTTTATTTAAAATTCTTCACATGGTGAAACTTCAATTTTGAGTCATTCCGAGCATGCTCGCCAAATATTAGTCAATTTGAAATGTTTCTATTTGTTTATGAAAATGGACAATTTCCAAAGGGATTAACCTATGACAATGAACCATTTTGACATGAAAATTTCAAATTGGTTAATACTGTACAAGCATGTTAGAGAGTGCTAAAAAGTAAAGATTCACTATGGTACCTCTTTAAATAATGGTCAAATGAAGTTACAAATCAGTTTTACTCGGTATTATGTTAGTGTTGAACAATATAGTATTTTTTTAACTTCATTTGAGAATTATTTAAAATGCTTAACATGGTGAAACTTCATGTTTTAGTCATTCCGAACTTGCCCGCCAAATATTAGTCAATTTGAAATATTTCAATTTTTGTGTGAAAATGTTCAATTTCCAAAGGGAACACTTGTGGCAATGAACCATTTTGACATGAAAATTTCAAAATTTTCAAAGGGGCTAGTATTTTACGTTCATGTTGGAGACTACTAAAAAGTCAAGTTTCATTATGGTACCTCTATAAATAATGGTCAAATGAAGTTTTCAAATCACTTTTACTCGGTGTTATGTTAGTGTTGAACAAAATAGTTTTTTTAACTTCATTTGAGAATTATTTAAAATGATTAACATGGTGAAACTTCATGTTTTAGTCATTCCGAACTTGCCCGCCAAATATTAGTCAATTTGAAATATTTCAATTTTTGTGTGATAATGTTCAATTTCGAAAGGGAACACGTGGCAATGAACTATTTTGACATGAAAATTTCAAAATTTTCAAAGGGTCTAATATTTTACGTGCATGTTGGAGACTACTAAAAAGTCAAGTTTCATTATGGTACCTCTATAAATAATGGTCAAATGAAGTTTTCAAATAACTTTTCCTCAGTGTTATGTTAGTGTTGAACAAAATAGTTTTTTTAACTTCATTTGACTATTATTTAAAATGCTTAACATGGTGAAACTTCATGTTTTAGTCATTCCGAACATGCTCGCCAAATATTAGTCAATTTGAAATGTTTCAATTTTTGTGTGAAAATAGTAAATTTCCAAAGGGAACACCTATGGCAATGAACCATTTTGACATGAAAGTTTCAAAATTTTCAAATCGGCTAATATTTTACATGCATGTTTGAGACTACTAAAAAGTCAAGTTTCATTATGGTACCTCTATAAATAATGGTCAAATGAAGTTTTCAAATCACTTTTCCTCGGTGTTATGTTAGTGTTGAACAAAATAGTTTTTTTAACTTAATTTGACTATTATTTAAAATGCTTAACATGGTGAAACTTCATGTTTTAGTCATTCCGAACATGCCTGCCAAATATTAGTCAATTTGAAATGTTTCAATTTTTGTGTGAAAATGTTCAATTTCCAAAGGGAACACCTATGGCAATGAACCATTTTGACATGAAAGTTTCAAAATTTTCAAATCGGCTAATATTTTATATGCATGTTTGAGACTACTAAAAAGTCAAGTTTCATTATGGTACCTCTATAAATAATGGTCAAATGAAGTTTTCAAATCTCTTTTACTCGGTGTTATGTTAGTGTTGAACATAATAGTTTTTTTAACATCATTTGACTTTTATTTAAAAGGCTTAACATGGTGAAACTTCAATTTTGAGTCATTTCGAGCATGCCTCGCCAAATATTAGTTAATTTGAAATGTTTCAATTTTTGTGGGAAAATGGTCAATTTCCAATGGGAAAACCTTTGGCAATGAACCATTTTGACATGAAAATTTTAAAATTTTCAAATCCGTTATTATTTTACATGCATGTTAGAGAGTGCTTAAAACTCAAGATTCATTATGGTACCTCTATAAATAAAGGTCAAATGAAGTTAAAAATCACTTTTACTCGATGTTATGTTAGTGTTGAACAAAATAGTTTGTTTAACTTCATTTGACTTTTATTTAAAATTCTTCACATGGTGAAACTTCAATTTTGAGTCATTCCGAGCATGCTCGCCAAATATTAGTCAATTTGAAATGTTTCTATTTGTTTATGAAAATGGACAATTTCCAAAGGGATTAACCTATGACAATGAACCATTTTGACATGAAAATTTCAAATTGGTTAATACCGTACAAGCATGTTAGAGAGTGCTAAAAAGTAAAGATTCACTATGGTACCTCTTTAAATAATGGTCAAATGAAGTTACAAATCAGTTTTACTCGGTATTATGTTAGTGTTGAACAATATAGTATTTTTTTAACTTCATTTGAGAATTATTTAAAATGCTTAACATGGTGAAACTTCATGTTTTAGTCATTCCGAACTTGCCCGCCAAATATTAGTCAATTTGAAATATTTCAATTTTTGTGTGAAAATGTTCAATTTCCAAAGGGAACACTTGTGGCAATGAACCATTTTGACATGAAAATTTCAAAATTTTCAAAGGGGCTAGTATTTTACGTTCATGTTGGAGACTACTAAAAAGTCAAGTTTCATTATGGTACCTCTATAAATAATGGTCAAATGAAGTTTTCAAATCACTTTTACTCGGTGTTATGTTAGTGTTGAACAAAATAGTTTTTTTAACTTCATTTGAGAATTATTTAAAATGATTAACATGGTGAAACTTCATGTTTTAGTCATTCCGAACTTGCCCGCCAAATATTAGTCAATTTGAAATATTTCAATTTTTGTGTGATAATGTTCAATTTCGAAAGGGAACACCTGTGGCAATGAACTATTTTGACATGAAAATTTCAAAATTTTCAAAGGGTCTAATATTTTACGTGCATGTTGGAGACTACTAAAAAGTCAAGTTTCATTATGGTACCTCTATAAATAATGGTCAAATGAAGTTTTCAAATAACTTTTCCTCAGTGTTATGTTAGTGTTGAACAAAATAGTTTTTTTAACTTCATTTGACTATTATTTAAAATGCTTAACATGGTGAAACTTCATGTTTTAGTCATTCCGAACATGCTCGCCAAATATTAGTCAATTTGAAATGTTTCAATTTTTGTGTGAAAATAGTAAATTTCCAAAGGGAACACCTATGGCAATGAACCATTTTGACATGAAAGTTTCAAAATTTTCAAATCGGCTAATATTTTACATGCATGTTTGAGACTACTAAAAAGTCAAGTTTCATTATGGTACCTCTATAAATAATGGTCAAATGAAGTTTTCAAATCACTTTTAGTCGGTGTTATGTTAGTGTTGAACAAAATAGTTTTTTTAACTTCATTTGACTATTATTTAAAATGCTTAACATGGTGAAACTTCATGTTTTAGTCATTCCGAACATGCACGCCAAATATTAGTCAATTTGAAATGTTTCAATTTTTGTGTGAAAATAGTCAATTTCCAAAGGGAACACCTATGGCAATGAACCATTTTGACATGAAAGTTTCAAAATTTTCAAATCGGCTAATATTTTACATGCATGATTGAGACTACTAAAAAGTCAAGTTTCATTATGGTACCTCTATAAATAATGGTCAAATGAAGTTTTCAAATCACTTTTAGTCGGTGTTATGTTAGTGTTGAACAAAATAGTTTTTTTAACTTCATTTGACTATTATTTAAAATACTTAACATGGTGAAACTTCATGTTTTAGTCATTCCGAACATGCTCGCCAAATATTAGTCAATTTGAAATGTTTCAATTTTTGTGTGAAAATGTTCAATTTCCAAAGGGAACATCTATGGCAATGAACCATTTTGACATGAAAGTTTCAAAATTTTCAAATCGGCTAATATTTTACATGCATGTTTGAGACTACTAAAAAGTCAAGTTTCATTATGGTACCTCTATAAATAATGGTCAAATGAAGTTTTCAAATCACTTTTACTCGGTGTTATGTTAGTGTTGAACAAAATAGTTTTTTTAACTTCATTTGACTTTTATTTAAAATGCTTAACATGGTGAAACTTCAATTTTGAGTCATTCCGAGCATCCCTACCAAATATTAGTCAATTTGTAATGTTTCTATTTTTTTATGAAAATGGACAATTTCCAAACGGATTAAGCTATTACAATGAACCATTTTGACATGAAAATTTAAAATCGGCTAATATTTTACAAGCATGTTGCGGACCGCTAAAAAGTAAAGATTCACTATAGTACCTCTTTAAATAATGGTCAAATGAAGTTAAAAATCAGTTTTACTCGATGTTATGTTAGTGTTGAACAAAATAGTTTTTTTTTGAACTTCATTTGAATATTATTAAAAATGCTTAACATAGTGAAACTTCAAGTTTTAGTCATTCCGAACATGCCTGCCAAATATTAGTCAATTTGAAATGTTTCAATTTTTGTGTGAAAATGTTCAATTTCCAAAGGGAACACCTATGGCAATGAACCATTTTGACATGAAAGTATCTAAATTTTCAAATCGGCTAATATTTTACATGCATGTTTGAGACTACTAAAAAGTCAAGTTTCATTATGGTACCTCTATAAATAATGGTCAAATGAAGTTTTCAATTCACTTTTACTCGGTGTTATGTTAGTGTTGAACAAAATAGTTTTTTTAACATCATTTGCCTTTTATTTAAAATGCTTAACATGGTGAAACTTCATTTTTGAGTCATTTCGAGCATGCCTGCCAAATATTAGTTAATTTGAAATGTTTCAATTTTTGTGGGAAAATGGTCAATTTCCAATGGGAAAACCTTTGGCAATGAACCATTTTGACATGAAAATTTTAAAATTTTCAAATCCGTTATTATTTTACATGTATGTTGGAGAGTGCTAAAAAGTCAAAATTCATTATGGTAACTCTATAAATAATGGTCAAATGAAGTTAAAAATCACTTTTACTCGATGTTATGTTAGTGTTGAACAAAATAGTTTGTTTAACTTCATTTGACTTTTATTTAAAATTCTTCACATGGTGAAACTTCAATTTTGAGTCATTCCGAGCATGCCTGCCAAATATTAGTCAATTTGAAATGTTTCTATTTGTTTATGAAAATGGACAATTTCCAAAGGGATTAACCTATGACAATGAACCATTTTGACATGAAAATTTCAAATCGGTTAATATTGTACAAGCATGTTAGAGATCGCTAAAAAGTAAAGATTCACTATGGTACCTCTTTAAATAATGGTCAAATGAAGTTACAAATCAGCTTTTACTCGGTGTTATGTTAGTGTTGAACAATATAGTTTTTTTTAACTTCATTTGAGAATTATTTAAAATGCTTAACATGGTGAAACTACATGTTTTAGTCATTCCGAACTTGCCCGGCAAATATTAGTCAATTTGAAATATTTCAATTTTTGTGTGAAAATGTTCAATTTCCAAAGGGAACACTTGTGGCAATGAACCATTTTGACATGAAAATTTCAAAATTTTCAAAGGGGCTAGTATTTTACATTCATGTTGGAGACTACTAAAAAGTCAAGTTTCATTATGGTACCTCTATAAATAATGGTCAAATGAAGTTTTCAAATCACTTTTAGTCAGTGTTATGTTAGTGTTGAACAAAATAGTTTTTTTAAATTCATTTGACTATTATTTAAAATACTTAACATGGTGAAACTTCATGTTTTAGTCATTCGGAACATGCCTGCCAAATATTAGTCAATTTGAAATGTTTCAATTTTTGTGTGAAAATGTTCAATTTCCAAAGGGAACATCTATGGCAATGAACCATTTTGACATGAAAGTTTCAAAATTTTCAAATCGGCTAATATTTTACATGCATGTTTGAGACTACTAAAAAGTCAAGTTTCATTATGGTACCTCTATAAATAATGGTCAAATGAAGTTTTCAAATCACTTTTAGTCGGTGTTATGTTAGTGTTGAACAAAATAGTTTTTTAACTTCATTTGACTATTATTTAAAATACTTAACATGGTGAAACTTCATGTTTTAGTCATTCCGAACATGCCTGCCAAATATTAGTCAATTTGAAATGTTTCAATTTTTGTGTAAAAATGTTCAATTTCCAAAGCGAACATCTATGGCAATGAACCATTTTGACATGAAAGTTTCAAAATTTTCAAATCGGCTAATATTTTACATGCATGTTTGAGACTACTAAAAAGTCAAGTTTCATTATGGTACCTCTATAAATAATGGTCAAATGAAGTTTTCAAATCACTTTTAGTCGGTGTTATGTTAGTGTTGAACAAAATAGTTTTTTAACTTCATTTGACTATTATTTAAAATACTTAACATGGTGAAACTTCATGTTTTAGTCATTCCGAACATGCGCCAAATATTAGTCAATTTGAAATGTTTCAATTTTTGTGTGAAAATGTTCAATTTCCAAAGTGGAACACCTATGGCAATGAACCATTTTGACATGAAAGTTTCAAAATTTTCAAATCGGCTAATATTTTACATGCATGTTTGAGACTACTAAAAAGACAAGTTTCATTATGGTACCTCTATAAATAATTGTCAAATGAAGTTTTCAAATCACTTTTACTCGGTGTTATGTAGTGTTGAACAAAATAGTTTTTTTAACTTCATTTGACTTTTATTTAAAATGCTTAACATGGTGAAACTTCAATTTTGAGTCATTCCGAGCATGCCTACCAAATATTAGTCAATTTGTAATGTTTCTATTTTTTTATGAAAATGGACAATTTCCAAAGGGATTAACCTATTACAATGAACCATTTTGACATGAAAATTTAAAATCGGCTAATATTTTACAAGCATGTTGCAGACTGCTAAAAAGTAAAGATTCACTATAGTACCTCTTTAAATAATGGTCAAATGAAGTTAAAAATCAGTTTTACTTGATGTTATGTTAGTGTTGAACAAAATAGTTTTTTTTGAACTTCATTTGAATATTATTAAAAATGCTTAACATAGTGAAACTTCAAGTTTTAGTCATTCCGAACATGCCTGCCAAATATTAGTCAATTTGAAATGTTTCAATTTTTGTGTGAAAATATTCAATTTCCAAAGGGAACACCTATGGCAATGAACCATTTTGACATGAAAGTATCTAAATTTTCAAATCGGCTAATATTTTACATGCATGTTTGAGAACTACTAAAACCGAAGTTTCATTATGGTACATTCTATAAATAATAGTCAAATGAAGTTTTCAATTCACTTTTACTCGGTGTTATGTTAGTGTTGAACAAAATAGTTTTTTTAACATCATTTGACTTTTATTAAAAATGCTTAACATGGTGAAACTTCAATTTTGAGTCATTTCGAGCATGCCTGCCAAATATTAGTTAATTTGAAATGTTTCAATTTTTGTGGGAAAATTGTCAATTTCCAATGGGAAAACCTTTGGTAATGAACGATTTTGACATGAAAATTTTAAAATTTTCAAATCCGTTATTACTTTACATGCATGTAAGAGAGTGCTTAAAAGTCAAAATTCATTATGGTACCTCTATAAATAATGGTAAAATGAAGTTAAAAATCACTTTTACTCGATGTTATGTTAGTGTTGAACAAAATAGTTTGTTTAACTTCATTTGACTTTTATTTAAAATTCTTCACATGGTGAAACTTCAATTTTGAGTCATTCCGAGCATGCCTGCCAAATATTAGTCAATTTGAAATGTTTCTATTTGTTTATGAAAATGGACAATTTCCAAAGGGATTAACTTGTAACAATGAACCATTTTGACATGAAAATTTCAAATTGGTTAATATTTTACAAGCATGTTAGAGACTGCTAAAAAGTAAAGATTCACTATGGTACCTCTTTAAATAATGGTCAAATGAAGTTACAAATCGATTTTACTCGGTGTTATGTTAGTGTTGAACAATATAGTTTTTTTTAACTTCATTTGAGAATTATTTAAAATGCTTAACATGGTGAAACTTCATGTTTTAGTCATTCGAACTTGCCCGCCAAATATTAGTCAATTTGAAATATTTCAATTTTTGTGTGAAAATGTTCAATTTCCAAAGGGAACACTTTGTAGAATGAACAATTTTGACATGAAAGTTTCAAAATTTTCAAATCGGCTAATATTTTACATGCATTTGAGACACTAAAAAGTCAAGTTTCATTATGGTACCTCTATAAATAATGGTCAAATGAAGTTTTTCAAATCACTTTTAGTCGATGTTATGTTAGTGTTGAACAAAATAGTTTTTTTAACTTCATTTGACTATTATTTAAAATACTTCACATGGTG
>JAUJYP020000545.1:0-228528 GCA_030674075.2 Linum usitatissimum
ACGACTCAATTAATAATAAAACCGGATAATACTAGTCGTATATAGAATAAAAAGTAGTTAAAAATCCTAAAATCTAGACTTCATATATCTATAATTATATGCGTTAGTAAAACTATATTTCATAAAGGAATTCATATCTTCAAAAAAGTATACAAACTAAAGTAAGTTGTGATATGATACGATTCTATTTTTTATAGATATTTTATTTTGTAAAAACTACAAATGTATTTATTATTAAAATAAATAAAATTATTTGTGTAATTAGACGATGTTAGTGTAGAAAATACTTTTAATTTTAAAAATATTATGTAAATGAAAAACATAATTACAAAATGGAGGCTAACATATTAATTCGGGATAGGTTTGCATTGTATATTTAATTTGATGTCTAGTTTTCTTCTTTTAGATTCGTCAACTAATTCGAAATAAAATTATATGAAGTTCATTTATTTTGGTGGTAGTAAAGTACATAATGATAAGGTTGATAGATAAATATGAACGCATAGTAATTATTAATGTTCCCACACATAGCGTATGAGATAGTCATGCATATTTACCCTTTTACGGTTAACGTCATCGGCAGTTGCCTATATTTATGAAAAGTGAATAATTTGGGATTCTCCACTTTTGAAATGGAGAACATACCTCTTAAGGGAAATGTTTTAATAATCGTACCGAACCATAATATCGGAAATTTTAGTGGTATGAAATTTGATGGTTCAAGTGGTTTTAAATCACTTTCATTTCAATAATAAAGAAATATATATGATTACTAGCAAAATAAGGTACGACTCAATTAATAATAAAGACGGATAATCTAGTCGTATATAGAATCAAAAAGTAGTTAAAATCCTAAAATCTAGACTTCATATATCTATAATTATATGCGTTAGTAAACTATATTTCATAAAGGAATTCATATCTTCAAAAAGTATACAAACTAAAAGTAAGTTGTGATATGATACAATTCTTTTTATAGATATTTTATTTTTCAAACTACAAATTATTTATTAAAGATAAATAAAATTATTTGTGAATAGTGATGTTAGTGTAAAAAATACTTTTAATTTTAAATAACTCATTATGTAAATGAAAAACATATATAACATATTAATTAGGGATAGGTTTGCATTGTATATTTAATTTGATGTCTAGTTTTCTTCTTTTAGATTCGTCAACTAATTCGAAATAAATTATATGAAGTTCATTTATTTTGGTGGTAAAGTACATAATGATAAGGTTGATATAAGAAGTATGAGCACCGTAATTATTAATGTTCCCATAGCGTATGAGATAGTCATGCATACGGTAGGTGCCTTTTACGGTTAACGTATCGGCGTAGTTTCTTTATGAAAAGTGAATAATTTGGGATTCTCCACTTTTGAAATGGAGATACCTCTTAAAGGAAATGTTTTAATAATCGTCCGACCATAATATCGAAAATTTTAGTGGTATGAAATTTAATGGTTCAACGTGGTTTCAAATGCTATTTCAATAAGTGTAATAATAAAGAAAAAAATATATATAACTATTACTAGCAAAATAAGGTACGAATCAATTAATAATAAACCGGATAATACTAGTCGTATATAGAATTAAAAAGTAGTTAAAAATCCTAAAATCTAGACTTCATATATCTATAATTATATGCGTTAGTAAAACTATATTTCATAAAGAATTCATATCTTCAAAAAAGTATATAAACTAAAAGTAAGTTGTGATATGATACAATTATTTTTTATAGATATTTTATTTTTAAACTACAAATTAATTTAATTATTAAAGATAAATAAACTTATTTGTGTGAATAACTTGATGTTAGTGTAGAAAATACTTTTAATTTTAAATATCATTATGTAAATGAAAAACATATATAACAAATTAATTCGGGATAGGTTTGAATTGTATATCTAATTTGATGTCTAGATTTCTTCTTTTAGATTCGTCAACTAAATCGAAATAAAATTATATGAAGTTCATTTATTTTGATGGTAAAGTACATATTGATAAGATTGACCGATAAGAAGTATGACATGCACGTAATTATTAATGTTCCCACACATAGCGTATGAGATAGTCATGCATACATTGCATGCCCTTTTACGGTTAGTGTCGGCGTAGTTGCCTATATTTATGAAAAGTGAATAATTTGGGATTCTCCACTTTTGAAATGGAGTACATACCTCTTAAAATGTTTTAATAATCGTACGAGCCACAATATCGAAAATTTTAGTGGTATGAAATTTGATGGTTCAAGTGGTTTCGTCCGTTTCAGCAGCCTTTGTAATAATAAAGAAAAATATATATGACAATTACTAGCAAAATAACGTACGACTCAATTAATAATAAAACCGGATAATACTAGTCGTATATAGAATCAAAAAGTAGTTAAAATCCTAAAATCTAGACTTCATTTATCTATAATTATATGCGTTAGTAAAACTATATTTCATAAAGGAATTCATATCTTCAAAAAAGTATACAAACTTAAAAGTAAGTTGTGATATGATACAATTCTATTTTTTATAGATATTTTATTTTGTAAACTACAAAATAATGTAATTAATGAATAAATAAATTATTAGTGTGAATATACGTGTTTGTGTAAAAAATACACAATTTTAAATATCATTATGCAAATGTAAAACATAATTACAATATGGAGGATAACATATTAATTTAGGATAGAGTGGTTTTTGCATTGTATATTTAATTTGATGTCGAGTTTTCTTCTTTTAGATTCGTCAACCTAATTAGAAAAAAAATTATATGAAGTTCATTTATTTTGGTGGTAAAGTACATAATGATAAGGTTGACCGATAAGAAGTATGAATGCACCGTAATTATTAATGTTCCCACACATAGCGTATGAGATAGTCATGCATACAGCTGCATGCCCTTTACGGTTAACGTCTGAGCAGAGTTGCCTATATTTATGAAAAGTGAATAATTTGGGATTCTCCACTTTTGAAACGGAGAACATACCTCTTAAGGGAAATGTTTTAATAATCGTACCGACCATATAATATCGAAAATTTTAGTGGTATGAAATTTAATGGTTCATAGTGGTTTAAAATCTTGTTTCAATAGTACATAATAATAAAGAAAAAATATATATGACTAAATGCCCAGCAAATAAGAGTCGACTCAATTAATAATAAAGCCGGATAATACTAGTAATATGCTAGAATCCAAAAGTAGTTAAAAACCCCTAAAATCTAGACTTCATTTATCTATAATTATATGCGTTAGTAAAACTATATTTCATAAAGAAATTTAAATCTTGAAAAAGTATACAAACTAAAAGTAAGTTGTGATATGATACAATTCTATTTTTTTATAGATATTTTTATTTTTCATGTAACTACAAATTAATTTAATTATTAAAGATAAATAAAATTATTCGTGTGAATAGACTGATGTTAGTGTAAAAAATACTTTTAATTGTAAATATCATTATGTAAATGAAAAACATAATTACAAAATGGAGGATAACTTATTAATTCAGGATAGGTTTGCATTGTATATTTAATTTGATGTCTAGTTTTCTTCTTTTAGATTCGTCAACTAATTGGAAAAAAATTATATGAAGTTCATTTATTTTGGTGGTAAAGTACATAATGATAAGGTTGACCGATAATAAGTATGAACGCACCGTAATTATTAATGTTCCCACACATAGCGTATGAGATAGTCATGCATACAGCTGCATGCCCTTACAGGAATTCTTTAATCCACAGAACGGAGTTGCCTATATTTATGAAAAGTGAATAATTTGGGATTCTCCACTTTGCGAACGGAGAACATACCTCTTAGGGAAATGTTTTAATAATCATTTTCCGACCATAATATCTAAAATTTAGTGGTATGAAATTTAATGGTTCAACTGTGGTTTCGTACTGTTTCAACTGACTGTAATAATGAAAAAAATATATATAACTATTACTAGCAAAATAAGGTACAGATAAATTAATAATAAAACCGGATAATACTAGTGGTATATTAAAAATCCTAAAATCTAGACTTCATTTATCTATAATTATATGCGTTAGTAAAACTATATTTCATAAAGGAATTCATATCTTCAAAAAGTATACAAACTAAAAGTAAGTTGTGATATGATACAATTCTATTTTTTATAGATATTTTATTTTTAAACTAAAATTAATTTAATTATTAAAGATAAATAAAATTATTGTGTAATGAATAGTGATGTTAGTGTAAAAAATACTTTTAATTTTAAATATCATTATGTAAATGAAAAACATAATTACACAAATGGAGGATAACATATTAATTCGGGATAGGTTTGCATTGTATATTTAATTTGATGTCTAGTTTTCTTCTTTTAGATTCGTCAACTAATCGAAATAAAATTATATGAAGTTCATTTATTTTGGTGGTAAAGTACATAATGATAAGGTTGACCGATAAGAAGTATGAACACGTAATTATTAATGTTCCCACACATAGCGTATGAGATAGTCATGCATGGTTGCATATACAATTCTATTTTTTATAGATATTTTATTTTGCAAACTTCAAAATAATGTAATTATTAAAGATAAATAAAATTATTCGTGTGAATAGACTGATGTTTGTGTAAAAAATACTTTTAATTTTAAATATCATTATGCAAATGTAAAACATAATTACAATATGGAGGATAACATATTAATTCAGGATAGGTGGTTTGCATTGTATATTTAATTTGATGTCTAGTTTTCTTCTTTTAGATTCGTCAACTAATTCGAAATAAAATTATATGAAGTTCATTTATTTTGGTGGTAAAGTACATAATGATAAGGTTGACCGATAAGAAGTATGAACGCACCGTAATTATTAATGTTCCCACACATAGCGTATGAGATCGACATGCATACAGCTGCAAACTGTAATAATAAAGAAAAGTATATATAACTAGTACTAGCAAAAATAAGGTACGACTCAATTAATAATAAAAATAGGATAATACTAGTGGTATATAGAATCAAAAAGTAGTTGAAAATCTAAAACCTAGACTTCGTTTATACATAATTATATGCGTTAGTAAAACTATATTTCATAAAGGAATTCATATCTTCAAAAGTATACAAACTAAAAGTAAGTTAGTGATATGATACAATTCTATTTTTTATAGATATTTTATTTTATAAACTACAAATTAATTTAATTAGTGAATAAATAAAATTATTAGGTGAATAAGTGATGTTAGTGTAAAAAATACTTTTAATTTTAAATATCATTATGTAAATGAAAAACATAATTACAAAATGGAGGATAACATATTAATTCGGGATAGGTTTGCATTGTATATTTAATTTGATGTCTAGATTTTCTTCTTTTAGATTCGTCAACTAATTCGAAATAAAATTATATGAAGTTCATTTATTTTGGAATTTAATGGTTCAAGCTCGTGGTTTAAAATTACATTTCATCCATTTGTAATAATAAAGAAAAAATATATATAACTATTACTAGCAAAATAAGGTACGAATCAATTAATAATAAAACCGGATAATACTAGTCGTATATAGAATCAAAAAGTAGTTAAAAATCCAAAAATCTAGACTTCAATTATCTATAATTATATGCGTTAGTAAAACTATATTTCATAAAGGAATTCATATCTTCAAAAAAAGTATACAAACTAAAAGTAAGTTGTGATATGATACAATTCTATTTTTTATAGATATTTTATTTTTCAAACTACAAATTAATTTAATTATTAAAGATAAATAAAATTATTCGTGTGAATAGAGTGATGTTAGTGTAAAAAATACTTTTAATTTTAAATATCATTATGTAAATGAAAAACATAATTACAAAATGGAGGATAACATATTAATTCAGGATAGGTTTGCATTGTATATTTAATTTGATGTCTAGTTTTCTTCTTTTAGATTCGTCGACTAATTGGAAAAAAAATTATATGAAGTTCATTTATTTTGGTGGTAAAGTACATAATGATAAGGTTGACCGATAAGAAGTATGAACGCACCGTAATTATTAATGTTCCCACACATAGCGTATGAGATAGTCATGCATACAGCTGCATGCCCTTTACGGTTAACGTCGAGCAGAGTTGCCTATATTTATGAAAAGTGAATAATTTGGGATTCTCCACTTTTGAAATGGGCTACATACCTCTTAAAGGAAATGTTTTAATAATCGTACCGACCATAATATCGAAAATTTTAATGGTATGAAATTTAATGGTTCAACCGTGGTTTCGTCTTGTTTCAAACATTTGTAATAATAAAGAAAAAATATATATAACTATTACTAGCAAAATAAGGTACGACTTAATTAATAATAAAACCGGATAATATTAGTCGTATATAGAATCAAAAAGTAGTTAAAATCCTAAAATCTAGACTTCATTTATCTATAATTATATGCGTTGGTAAAACTATATTTCATAAAGGAATTCATGTCTTCAAAAAAGTATACAAACTAAAAGTAAGTTGTGATATGATACAATTCTATTTTTATATATATTTATTTTGCAAACTAATAATTAATTTAATTATTAAAGATAAATAAATTTATTCGTCTGAATAGACTGATGTTAGTGTAAAAAATACTTTTTATTTTGAATATCATTATGTAAATGAAAAACATGTCTGAGCAGAGTTTTTGCCTATATTTATGAAAAGTGAATAATTTGGGATTCTCCACTTTTTGAAATGGAGAACATACCTCATAAGGGAAATGTTTTAATAATTGACCGACCATAATATCGAAAATTTTAGTGGTATGAAATTTAATTGTTCAACCGTGTTTCGTACTCGTTTCAACCGGCTGTAATAATAAAGAAAATATATATATGACTATTACTAGCAAAATAAGGTACCACTCAATTAATAATAAAACCTGATAATCCTAGTCGTATATAGAATCAAAAAGTAGTTAAAAATCCTAAAATCAGACTTCATTTATCTATAATTATCGTTAGTAAAACTATATTTCATAAGGAATTTAAATCATCAAAAAAGTATACAAACTAAAGTAAGTTGTGATATGATACGATTCTATTTTTATAGATTTTATTTTGTAAACTACAAATTAATTTAATTATTAAAGATAAATAAAATTATTCGTGTGAATAGACTGATGTTAATTAATAAAACTACTTTTAATTTTAAAATATCAGTATATAAATGAAAAACATAATTATAAAATGGAGGATAACATATTAATTCGCAATAGGTTTAGCATTATATAGTTAATTTGATGTCTAGTTTTCTTCTTTTAGATTCGTCAACTAATTCGAAAAAAAAATTATAAGAAGTTCATTTATTTTGGTGGTAAAGTACATAATGATAAGGGTTGACCGATAAGAAGTATGAACGCACTTGTAAGTATTAATGTTCCCACACATAGCGTATGAGATAATCATGCATGCAGTACATGCCCCTTTACGGTTAACGATGGGCGAGTTGCCTATATTTATGAAAAGTGAATAATTTGGGATTCTCCACTTTTGAAATGGGAGAACATACCTCTTAAGGGAAATGTTTTAATAAGCGTCTCGACCATAATATCGAAAATTTTAGTGGTATGAAATTTAATGGTTCAACCGTGGTTTCGTACTTTATTTCAGCCATCTGTAATAATAAAGAAAAAATATATATAACTATTACTAGCAAAATAAGGTACGAATCAATTAATAATAAAACCGGATAATACTAGTCGTATATAGAATCAAAAAGTAGTTAAAAATCCTAAAATCAAGACTTCATTTATCTATAATTATATGCGTTAGTAAAACTATATTTCATAAAGGAATTCATATCTTCAAAAAAGTATACAAACTAAAAGTAAGTTGTGATATGATACAATTCTATTTTTTATAGATATTTTATTTTGGAAACTACAAATTAATTTAATTATTAAAGATAAATAAAATTATTCGTGTGAATAGGCTGATGTTAGTGTAAAAAATACTTTTAATTTTAAATATCATTATGTAAATGAAAAACATAATTACAAAATGGAGGATAACTTATTAATTCAGGATAGGTTTGCATTGTATATTTAATTTGATGTCTAGTTTTCTTCTTTTAGATTCGTCAACTAATTGGAAAAAAAATTAGATGAAGTTAATTTATTTTGGTGGTAAAGTACATAATGATAAGGTTGACCAGAGTAAGAAGTATGAACGCATCGTAATTATTAATGTTCCCACACATAGCGTATGAGATAGTCATGCATACGGTAGTTGTGCCCTTTTGGGTTAGTGGGAGGGGTGCCTATATTTATGAAAAGTGAATAATTTGGGATTCTCCACTTTTGAAATGGAGAACATACCTCTTAAGGGAAATGTTTTAATAATCGTACGACCATAATATCGAAAATTTTAGTGGTATGAAATTTAATGGTTCAACCGTGGTTTACGTACTTGTTTCAACAGAGCTGTAATAATAAAGAAAAAATATATATGACTATTACTAGCAAAATAAGGTACGAATCAATTAATAATAAAACCGGATAATACTAGTCGTATATAGAATCAAAAAGTAGTTAAAAATCCTAAAATCTAGACTTCATTTATCTATAATTATATGCGTTAGTAAAACTATATTTCATAAAGGAATTCATATCTTCAAAAAAGTATACAAACTAAAAGTAAGTTGTGATATGATACAATTCTATTTTTTATAGATATTTTATTTTGCAAACTACAAATTAATTTAATTATTAAAGATAAATAAAATTATTCGTGTGAATAGATTGATGTTAGTGTAAAATACTTTTAATTTTAAATATCATTATGTAAATGAAAAACATAATTACAAAATGGAGGATAACATATTAATTCGGGATAGGTTTGCATTGTATATTTAATTTGATGTCTAGTTTTCTTCTTTTAGATTCGTCGAACTAATTGGAAAAAAAATTAGATGAAGTTCATTTATTTTGGTGGTAAAGTACATAATGATAAGGTTGGACCGATAAGAAGTATGAACGCACAGTAATTATTAATGTTCCCACACATAGCGTATGAGATAGTCATGCATACACTGCATGCCCTTTACGGTTAACGTCTGAGCAGAGTTGCCTATATTTATGAAAAGTGAATAATTTGGGATTCTCCACTTTTGAAACGGAGAACATACCTCTTAAGGGAAATGTTTTAATAATCGTACCGACCATAATATCGAAAATTTTTCGTGGTATGAAATTTAATGGTTCAACCGTGGTTTAAATGCTTGTTTCAATAAAATTTGTAATAATAAAGAAAAAATATATATAACTATTACTAGCAAAATAAGGTACGAATCAATTAATAATAAAACCGGATAATACTAGTCGTATATAGAATCAAAAAGTAGTTAAAAATCCTAAAATCTAGACTTCATTTATCTATAATTATATGCGTTAGTAAAACTATATTTCATAAAGGAATTCATATCTTCAAAAAAGTATACAAACTAAAAGTAAGTTGTGATATGATACAATTCTATTTTTTATAGATATTTTATTTTGTAAACTACAAATTAATTTAATTATTAAAGATAAATAAAATTATTCGTGTGTGTAGGCTGATGTTAGTGTAAAAAATACTTTTAATTTTAAATATCATTATGTAAATGAAAAACATAATTACAAAATGGAGGATAACATATTAATTCGGGATAGGTTTGCATTGTATATTTAATTTGATGTCTAGTTTTCTTCTTTTAGATTCGTCGACTAATTGGAAATAAAATTATATGAAGTTCATTTATTTTGGTGGTAAAGTACATAATGATAAGGTTGACCGATAAGAAGTATGAACGCACCGTAATTATTAATGTTCCCACACATAGCGTATGAGATAGTCATGCATACGGTGCATGCCCTTTACGGTTAACGTCGAGCGAGTTGCCTATATTTATGAAAAGTGAATAATTTGGGATTCTCCACTTTTGAAACGGAGAACATACCTCTTAAAGGAAATGTTTTAATAATCGTACCGACCATAATATCGAAAATTTTAGTGGTATGAAATTTAATGGTTCCAGCGTGGTTTAAATCTTGTTTCAACCATTTGTAATAATAAAGAAAAAATATATATAACTATTACTAGCAAAATAAGGTACGAATCAATTAATAATAAAACCGGATAATACTAGTCGTATATAGAATCAAAAAGTAGTTAAAAATCCTAAAATCTAGACTTCATTTATCTATAATTATATGCGTTAGTAAAACTATATTTCATAAAGGAATTCATATCTTCAAAAAAGTATACAAACTAAAAGTAAGTTGTGATATGATACAATTCTATTTTTTATAGATATTTTATTTTGCAAACTACAAATTAATTTAATTATTAAAGATTAATAAAATTATTCGTGTGAATAGGCTGATGTTAGTGTAAAAAATACTTTTAATTTTAAATATCATTATGTAAATGAAAAACATAATTACAAAATGGAGGATAACATATTAATTCAGGATAGGTTTGCATTGTATATTTAATTTGATGTCGAGTTTTCTTCTTTTAGATTCGTCAACTAATTGGAAAAAAAATTAGATGAAGTTCATTTATTTTGGTGGTAAAGTACATAATGATAAGGTTGACCGATAAGAAGTATGAACGCACCGTAATTATTAATGTTCCCACACATAGCGTATGAGATAGTCATGCATACGAGTTTGCATGCCCTTTACGGTTAACGTACGAGCGAGTTGCCTATATTTATGAAAAGTGAATAATTTGGGATTCTCCACTTTTGAAACGGAGAACATACCTCTTAAGGGAAATGTTTTAATAATCGTACCGACCATAATATCGAAAATTTTAGTGGTATGAAATTTAATGGTTCAACTGTGGTTTTAAATCCTGTTTCAACCGGCTGTAATAATAAAGAAAAAATATATATAACTATTACTAGCAAAATAAGGTACGAATCAATTAATAATAAAACCGGATAATACTAGTCGTATATAGAATCAAAAAGTAGTTAAAAATCCTAAAATCTAGACTTCATTTATCTATAATTATATGCGTTAGTAAAACTATATTTCATAAAGGAATTCATATCTTCAAAAAAGTATACAAACTAAAAGTAAGTTGTGATATGATACAATTCTATTTTTTATAGATATTTTATTTTTCAAACTACAAATTAATTTAATTATTAAAGATAAATAAAATTATTCGTGTGAATAGACTGATGTTAGTGTAAAAAATACTTTTAATTTTAAATATCATTATGTAAATGAAAAACATAATTACAAAATGGAGGATAACATATTAATTCAGGATAGGTTTGCATTGTATATTTAATTTGATGTCGAGTTTTCTTCTTTTAGATTCGTCAACTAATTGGAAAAAAAATTAGATGAAGTTCATTTATTTTGGTGGTAAAGTACATAATGATAAGGTTGACCGATAAGAAGTATGAACGCACCGTAATTATTAATGTTCCCACACATAGCGTATGAGATAGTCATGCATACAGCTGCATGCCCTTTACGGTTAACGTCTGAGCAGAGTTGCCTATATTTATGAAAAGTGAATAATTTGGGATTCTCCACTTTTGAAACGGAGAACATACCTCTTAAGGGAAATGTTTTAATAATCGTACCGACCATAATATCGAAAATTTTTCTGGTATGAAATTTAATGGTTCAACCGTGGTTTTAAATGCTTGTTTCAACCGGCTGTAATAATAAAGAAAAAATATATATAACTATTACTAGCAAAATAAGGTACGAATCAATTAATAATAAAACCGGATAATACTAGTCGTATATAGAATCAAAAAGTAGTTAAAAATCCTAAAATCTAGACTTCATTTATCTATAATTATATGCGTTAGTAAAACTATATTTCATAAAGGAATTCATATCTTCAAAAAAGTATACAAACTAAAAGTAAGTTGTGATATGATACAATTCTATTTTTTATAGATATTTTATTTTTGCAAACTACAAATTAATTTAATTATTAAAGATAAATAAAATTATTCGTGTGAATAGATCGATGTTAGTGTAAAAAATACTTTTAATTTTAAATATCATTATGTAAATGAAAAACATAATTACAAAATGGAGGATAACTTATTAATTCAGGATAGGTTTGCATTGTATATTTAATTTGATGTCTAGTTTTCTTCTTTTAGATTCGTCAACTAATTGGAAAAAAAATTAGATGAAGTTCATTTATTTTGGTGGTAAAGTACATAATGATAAGGTTGACCGATAAGAAGTATGAACGCACCGTAATTATTAATGTTCCCACACATAGCGTATGAGATAGTCATGCATACAGCTGCATGCCCTTTACGGTTAACGTCTGAGCAGAGTTGCCTATATTTATGAAAAGTGAATAATTTAGGATTCTCCACTTTTGAAACGGAGAACATACCTCTTAAGGGAAATGTTTTAATAATCGTACCGACCATAATATCGAAAAATTTTCTGGTATGAAATTTAATGGTTCAACCGTGGTTTAAAATCCTGTTTCAACCGGCTGTAATAATAAAGAAAAAATATATATAACTATTACTAGCAAAATAAGGTACGAATCAATTAATAATAAAACCGGATAATACTAGTCGTATATAGAATCAAAAAGTAGTTAAAAATCCTAAAATCTAGACTTCATTTATCTATAATTATATGCGTTAGTAAAACTATATTTCATAAAGGAATTCATATCTTCAAAAAAGTATACAAACTAAAAGTAAGTTGTGATATGATACAATTCTATTTTTTATAGATATTTTATTTTGCAAACTACAAATTAATTTAATTATTAAAGATTAATAAAATTATTCGTGTGAATAGGCCGATGTTAGTGTAAAAAATACTTTTAATTTTAAATATCATTATGTAAATGAAAAACATAATTACAAAATGGAGGATAACTTATTAATTCAGGATAGGTTTGCATTGTATATTTAATTTGATGTCGAGTTTTCTTCTTTTAGATTCGTCAACTAATTGGAAAAAAAATTAGATGAAGTTCATTTATTTTGGTGGTAAAGTACATAATGATAAGGTTGACCGATAAGAAGTATGAACGCACCGTAATTATTAATGTTCCCACACATAGCGTATGAGATAGTCATGCATACAAGTCGCATGCCCTTTACGGTTAACGTCTGAGCAGAGTTGCCTATATTTATGAAAAGTGAATAATTTGGGATTCTCCACTTTTGAAACGGAGAACATACCTCTTAAGGGAAATGTTTTAATAATCGTACCGACCATAATATCGAAAATTTTTCTGGTATGAAATTTAATGGTTCAACCGTGGTTTCGTACTGTTTCAACCGGCTGTAATAATAAAGAAAAAATATATATAACTATTACTAGCAAAATAAGGTACGAATCAATTAATAATAAAACCGGATAATACTAGTCGTATATAGAATCAAAAAGTAGTTAAAAATCCTAAAATCTAGACTTCATTTATCTATAATTATATGCGTTAGTAAAACTATATTTCATAAAGGAATTCATATCTTCAAAAAAGTATACAAACTAAAAGTAAGTTGTGATATGATACAATTCTATTTTTTATAGATATTTTATTTTTCAAACTACAAATTAATTTAATTATTAAAGATAAATAAAATTATTCGTGTGAATAGACTGATGTTAGTGTAAAAAATACTTTTAATTTTAAATATCATTATGTAAATGAAAAACATAATTACAAAATGGAGGATAACATATTAATTCAGGATAGGTTTGCATTGTATATTTAATTTGATGTCGAGTTTTCTTCTTTTAGATTCGTCAACTAATTGGAAAAAAAATTAGATGAAGTTCATTTATTTTGGTGGTAAAGTACATAATGATAAGGTTGGCCGATAAGAAGTATGAACGCACCGTAATTATTAATGTTCCCACACATAGCGTATGAGATAGTCATGCATACGAGTTGCATGCCCTTTACGGTTAACGTACGAGCGAGTTGCCTATATTTATGAAAAGTGAATAATTTGGGATTCTCCACTTTTGAAACGGAGAACATACCTCTTAAGGGAAATGTTTTAATAATCGTACCGACCATAATATCGAAAATTTTAGTGGTATGAAATTTAATGGTTCAAGTCGTGGTTTAAAATGCTTTGTTTCAACCATTTGTAATAATAAAGAAAAAATATATATAACTATTACTAGCAAAATAAGGTACGAATCAATTAATAATAAAACCGGATAATACTAGTCGTATATAGAATCAAAAAGTAGTAAAAATTAAAATCTAGAAAAGAGAAAAAAAAAAAAAAGAAAAAGAAAGGAGAGGAAAGAAAAGGAAAAGGGACAGAAAGAGAAAAAGGGAAAGAAAAGAAAAAAAAAAATGGAAAAAGGGGTGAAGTAAAAAAAGAAAAAAAAAAAAAAGAAAAGAAAAGTGTATATAGAAAAAAAGTAGTTAAAATTAAAAAACATATTATAATATATGGTTAGAAAAAAGAATAAAAAAAATAAGGACGACTCAATTAATAATAAAACCGGATAATACTAGTCGTATATAGAATCAAAAAGTAGTTAAAAATCCTAAAATCTAGACTTCATTTATCTATAATTATATGCGTTAGTAAAACTATATTTCATAAAGGAATTCATATCTTCAAAAAAGTATACAAACTAAAAGTAAGTTGTGATATGATACAATTCTATTTTTTATAGATATTTTATTTTGCAAACTACAAATTAATTTAATTATTAAAGATTAATAAAATTATTCGTGTGAATAGATCGATGTTAGTGTAAAAAATACTTTTAATTTTAAATATCATTATGTAAATGAAAAACATAATTACAAAATGGAGGATAACATATTAATTCGGGATAGGTTTGCATTGTATATTTAATTTGATGTCTAGTTTTCTTCTTTTAGATTCGTCAACTAATTCGAAATAAAATTAGATGAAGTTCATTTATTTTGGTGGTAAAGTACATAATGATAAGGTTGACCGATAAGAAGTATGAACGCACCGTAATTATTAATGTTCCCACACATAGCGTATGAGATAGTCATGCATACGAGTGCATGCCCTTTACGGTTAACGTCTGAGCAGAGTTGCCTATATTTATGAAAAGTGAATAATTTGGGATTCTCCACTTTTGAAACGGAGAACATACCTCTTAAGGGAAATGTTTTAATAATCGTACCGACCATAATATCGAAAATTTTAGTGGTATGAAATTTAATGGTTCAACCGTGGTTTCGTACTGTTTCAACCGGCTGTAATAATAAAGAAAAAATATATATAACTATTACTAGCAAAATAAGGTACGAATCAATTAATAATAAAACCGGATAATACTAGTCGTATATAGAATCAAAAAGTAGTTAAAAATCCTAAAATCTAGACTTCATTTATCTATAATTATATGCGTTAGTAAAACTATATTTCATAAAGGAATTCATATCTTCAAAAAAGTATACAAACTAAAAGTAAGTTGTGATATGATACAATTCTATTTTTTATAGATATTTTATTTTGTAAACTACAAATTAATTTAATTATTAAAGATAAATAAAATTATTCGTGTGAATAGACTGATGTTAGTGTAAAAAATACTTTTAATTTTAAATATCATTATGTAAATGAAAAACATAATTACAAAATGGAGGATAACATATTAATTCAGGATAGGTTTGCATTGTATATTTAATTTGATGTCTAGTTTTCTTCTTTTAGATTCGTCAACTAATTGGAAAAAAAATTATATGAAGTTCATTTATTTTGGTGGTAAAGTACATAATGATAAGGTTGACCGATAAGAAGTATGAACGCACCGTAATTATTAATGTTCCCACACATAGCGTATGAGATAGTCATGCATACAGCATGCCCTTTACGGTTAACGTCTGAGCGAGTTGCCTATATTTATGAAAAGTGAATAATTTGGGATTCTCCACTTTTGAAACGGAGAACATACCTCTTAAGGGAAATGTTTTAATAATCGTACCGACCATAATATCGAAAATTTTAGTGGTATGAAATTTAATGGTTCAACTGTGGTTTCGTACTGTTTCAACAAATTTGTAATAATAAAGAAAAAATATATATAACTATTACTAGCAAAATAAGGTACGAATCAATTAATAATAAAACCGGATAATACTAGTCGTATATAGAATCAAAAAGTAGTTAAAAATCCTAAAATCTAGACTTCATTTATCTATAATTATATGCGTTAGTAAAACTATATTTCATAAAGGAATTCATATCTTCAAAAAAGTATACAAACTAAAAGTAAGTTGTGATATGATACAATTCTATTTTTTATATATATTTTATTTTGCAAACTACAAATTAATTTAATTATTAAAGATAAATAAAATTATTCGTGTGAATAGACTGATGTTAGTGTAAAAAATACTTTTAATTTTAAATATCATTATGTAAATGAAAAACATAATTACAAAATGGAGGATAACTTATTAATTCAGGATAGGTTTGCATTGTATATTTAATTTGATGTCTAGTTTTCTTCTTTTAGATTCGTCAACTAATTGGAAAAAAAATTATATGAAGTTCATTTATTTTGGTGGTAAAGTACATAATGATAAGGTTGACCGATAAGAAGTATGAACGCACCGTAATTATTAATGTTCCCACACATAGCGTATGAGATAGTCATGCATACGGTGCATGCCCTTTACGGTTAACGTACGAGCAGAGTTGCCTATATTTATGAAAAGTGAATAATTTGGGATTCTCCACTTTTGAAATGGAGAACATACCTCTTAAGGGAAATGTTTTAATAATCGTACCGACCATAATATCGAAAATTTTAGTGGTATGAAATTTAATGGTTCAACCGTGGTTTCGTGCTTGTTTCAACCCATTTGTAATAATAAAGAAAAAATATATATAACTATTACTAGCAAAATAAGGTACGAATCAATTAATAATAAAACCGGATAATACTAGTCGTATATAGAATCAAAAAGTAGTTAAAAATCCTAAAATCTAGACTTCATTTATCTATAATTATATGCGTTAGTAAAACTATATTTCATAAAGGAATTCATATCTTCAAAAAAGTATACAAACTAAAAGTAAGTTGTGATATGATACAATTCTATTTTTTATAGATATTTTATTTTGTAAACTACAAATTAATTTAATTATTAAAGATAAATAAAATTATTCGTGTGAATAGACTGATGTTAGTGTAAAAAATACTTTTAATTTTAAATATCATTATGTAAATGAAAAACATAATTACAAAATGGAGGATAACATATTAATTCAGGATAGGTTTGCATTGTATATTTAATTTGATGTCTAGTTTTCTTCTTTTAGATTCGTCAACTAATTGGAAAAAAAATTATATGAAGTTCATTTATTTTGGTGGTAAAGTACATAATGATAAGGTTGACCGATAAGAAGTATGAACGCACCGTAATTATTAATGTTCCCACACATAGCGTATGAGATAGTCATGCATACACTGCATGCCCTTTACGGTTAACGTCGAGCAGAGTTGCCTATATTTATGAAAAGTGAATAATTTGGGATTCTCCACTTTTGAAATGGAGAACATACCTCTTAAGGGAAATGTTTTAATAATCGTACCGACCATAATATCGAAAATTTTAGTGGTATGAAATTTAATGGTTCAACCGTGGTTTCGTAATGTTTCAACCGGCTGTAATAATAAAGAAAAAATATATATAACTATTACTAGCAAAATAAGGTACGAATCAATTAATAATAAAACCGGATAATACTAGTCGTATATAGAATCAAAAAGTAGTTAAAAATCCTAAAATCTAGACTTCATTTATCTATAATTATATGCGTTAGTAAAACTATATTTCATAAAGGAATTCATATCTTCAAAAAAGTATACAAACTAAAAGTAAGTTGTGATATGATACAATTCTATTTTTTATAGATATTTTATTTTGTAAACTACAAATTAATTTAATTATTAAAGATAAATAAAATTATTCGTGTGAATAGACTGATGTTAGTGTAAAAAATACTTTTAATTTTAAATATCATTATGTAAATGAAAAACATAATTACAAAATGGAGGATAACATATTAATTCAGGATAGGTTTGCATTGTATATTTAATTTGATGTCTAGTTTTCTTCTTTTAGATTCGTCAACTAATTCGAAATAAAATTATAAGAAGTTCATTTATTTTGGTGGTAAAGTACATAATGATAAGGTTGACCGATAAGAAGTATGAACGCACCGTAATTATTAATGTTCCCACACATAGCGTATGAGATAGTCATGCATACAGCTGCATGCCCTTTACGGTTAACGTCGAGCAGAGTTGCCTATATTTATGAAAAGTGAATAATTTGGGATTCTCCACTTTTGAAATGGAGAACATACCTCTTAAGGGAAATGTTTTAATAATCGTACCGACCATAATATCGAAAATTTTAGTGGTATGAAATTTAATGGTTCAACCGTGGTTTAAATACTTCGTTTCAACCGAAATTTGTAATAATAAAGAAAAAATATATATAACTATTACTAGCAAAATAAGGTACGAATCAATTAATAATAAAACCGGATAATACTAGTCGTATATAGAATCAAAAAGTAGTTAAAAATCCTAAAATCTAGACTTCATTTATCTATAATTATATGCGTTAGTAAAACTATATTTCATAAAGGAATTCATATCTTCAAAAAAGTATACAAACTAAAAGTAAGTTGTGATATGATACAATTCTATTTTTTATAGATATTTTATTTTGTAAACTACAAATTAATTTAATTATTAAAGATAAATAAAATTATTCGTGTGAATAGACTGATGTTAGTGTAAAAAATACTTTTAATTTTAAATATCATTATGTAAATGAAAAACATAATTACAAAATGGAGGATAACATATTAATTCGGGATAGGTTTGCATTGTATATTTAATTTGATGTCTAGTTTTCTTCTTTTAGATTCGTCAACTAATTCGAAATAAAATTATATGAAGTTCATTTATTTTGGTGGTAAAGTACATAATGATAAGGTTGACCGATAAGAAGTATGAACGCACCGTAATTATTAATGTTCCCACACATAGCGTATGAGATAGTCATGCATACGAGTCGCATGCCCTTTACGGTTAACGTCGAGCGAGAGTTGCCTATATTTATGAAAAGTGAATAATTTGGGATTCTCCACTTTTGAAATGGAGAACATACCTCTTAAAGGAAATGTTTTAATAATCGTACCGACCATAATATCGAAAATTTTAGTGGTATGAAATTTAATGGTTCAACCGTGGTTTCGTACTGTTTCAACCGGCTGTAATAATAAAGAAAAAATATATATAACTATTACTAGCAAAATAAGGTACGACTCAATTAATAATAAAACCGGATAATACTAGTCGTATATAGAATCAAAAAGTAGTTAAAAATCCTAAAATCTAGACTTCATTTATCTATAATTATATGCGTTAGTAAAACTATATTTCATAAAGGAATTCATATCTTCAAAAAAGTATACAAACTAAAAGTAAGTTGTGATATGATACAATTCTATTTTTTATAGATATTTTATTTTGTAAACTACAAATTAATTTAATTATTAAAGATAAATAAAATTATTCGTGTGAATAGACTCGATGTTAGTGTAAAAAATACTTTTAATTTTAAATATCATTATGTAAATGAAAAACATAATTACAAAATGGAGGATAACATATTAATTCGGGATAGGTTTGCATTGTATATTTAATTTGATGTCTAGTTTTCTTCTTTTAGATTCGTCAACTAATTCGAAATAAAATTATATGAAGTTCATTTATTTTGGTGGTAAAGTACATAATGATAAGGTTGACCGATAAGAAGTATGAACGCACCGTAATTATTAATGTTCCCACACATAGCGTATGAGATAGTCATGCATACAACCGCATGCCCTTTACGGTTAACGTCGAGCAGAGTTGCCTATATTTATGAAAAGTGAATAATTTGGGATTCTCCACTTTTGAAATGGAGAACATACCTCTTAAAGGAAATGTTTTAATAATCGTACCGACCATAATATCGAAAATTTTAGTGGTATGAAATTTAATGGTTCAACCGTGGTTTCGTATCGTTTCAACCGGCTGTAATAATAAAGAAAAAATATATATAACTATTACTAGCAAAATAAGGTACGACTCAATTAATAATAAAACCGGATAATACTAGTCGTATATAGAATCAAAAAGTAGTTAAAAATCCTAAAATCTAGACTTCATTTATCTATAATTATATGCGTTAGTAAAACTATATTTCATAAAGGAATTCATATCTTCAAAAAAGTATACAAACTAAAAGTAAGTTGTGATATGATACAATTCTATTTTTTATAGATATTTTATTTTGTAAACTACAAATTAATTTAATTATTAAAGATAAATAAAATTATTCGTGTGAATAGATCGATGTTAGTGTAAAAAATACTTTTAATTTTAAATATCATTATGTAAATGAAAAACATAATTACAAAATGGAGGATAACATATTAATTCGAGATAGGTTTGCATTGTATATTTAATTTGATGTCTAGTTTTCTTCTTTTAGATTCGTCAACTAATTCGAAATAAAATTATATGAAGTTCATTTATTTTGGTGGTAAAGTACATAATGATAAGGTTGACCGATAAGAAGTATGAACGCACCGTAATTATTAATGTTCCCACACATAGCGTATGAGATAGTCATGCATACAAACTCGCATGCCCTTTACGGTTAACGTCGAGCAGAGTTGCCTATATTTATGAAAAGTGAATAATTTGGGATTCTCCACTTTTGAAATGGAGAACATACCTCTTAAAGGAAATGTTTTAATAATCGTACCGACCATAATATCGAAAATTTTAGTGGTATGAAATTTAATGGTTCAACCGTGGTTTCGTATCGTTTCAACCGGCTGTAATAATAAAGAAAAAATATATATGACTATTACTAGCAAAATAAGGTACGACTCAATTAATAATAAAACCGGATAATACTAGTCGTATATAGAATCAAAAAGTAGTTAAAAATCCTAAAATCTAGACTTCATTTATCTATAATTATATGCGTTAGTAAAACTATATTTCATAAAGGAATTCATATCTTCAAAAAAGTATACAAACTAAAAGTAAGTTGTGATATGATACAATTCTATTTTTTATAGATATTTTATTTTGCAAACTACAAATTAATTTAATTATTAAAGATAAATAAAATTATTCGTGTGAATAGATCGATGTTAGTGTAAAAAATACTTTTAATTTTAAATATCATTATGTAAATGAAAAACATAATTACAAAATGGAGGATAACATATTAATTCGGGATAGGTTTGCATTGTATATTTAATTTGATGTCTAGTTTTCTTCTTTTAGATTCGTCAACTAATTCGAAATAAAATTATATGAAGTTCATTTATTTTGGTGGTAAAGTACATAATGATAAGGTTGACCGATAAGAAGTATGAACGCACCGTAATTATTAATGTTCCCACACATAGCGTATGAGATAGTCATGCATACAACCGCATGCCCTTTACGGTTAACGTCTGAGCAGAGTTGCCTATATTTATGAAAAGTGAATAATTTGGGATTCTCCACTTTTGAAATGGAGAACATACCTCTTAAAGGAAATGTTTTAATAATCGTACCGACCATAATATCGAAAATTTTAGTGGTATGAAATTTAATGGTTCAACCGTGGTTTCGTACTGTTTCAACTGGCCGTAATAATAAAGAAAAAATATATATGACTATTACTAGCAAAATAAGGTACGACTCAATTAATAATAAAACCGGATAATACTAGTCGTATATAGAATCAAAAAGTAGTTAAAAATCCTAAAATCTAGACTTCATTTATCTATAATTATATGCGTTAGTAAAACTATATTTCATAAAGGAATTCATATCTTCAAAAAAGTATACAAACTAAAAGTAAGTTGTGATATGATACAATTCTATTTTTATAGATATTTTATTTTGCAAACTACAAATTAATTTAATTATTAAAGATAAATAAAATTATTCGTGTGAATAGACCGATGTTAGTGTAAAAAATACTTTTAATTTTAAATATCATTATGTAAATGAAAAACATAATTACAAAATGGAGGATAACATATTAATTCGGGATAGGTTTGCATTGTATATTTAATTTGATGTCTAGTTTTCTTCTTTTAGATTCGTCAACTAATTCGAAATAAAATTATATGAAGTTCATTTATTTTGGTGGTAAAGTACATAATGATAAGGTTGACCGATAAGAAGTATGAACGCACCGTAATTATTAATGTTCCCACACATAGCGTATGAGATAGTCATGCATACAACCGCATGCCCTTTACGGTTAACGTCCGAGCGAGAGTTGCCTATATTTATGAAAAGTGAATAATTTGGGATTCTCCACTTTTGAAATGGAGAACATACCTCTTAAAGGAAATGTTTTAATAATCGTACCGACCATAATATCGAAAATTTTAGTGGTATGAAATTTAATGGTTCAACCGTGGTTTCGTATCGTTTCAACCGGCCGTAATAATAAAGAAAAAATATATATGACTATTACTAGCAAAATAAGGTACGACTCAATTAATAATAAAACCGGATAATACTAGTCGTATATAGAATCAAAAAGTAGTTAAAAATCCTAAAATCTAGACTTCATTTATCTATAATTATATGCGTTAGTAAAACTATATTTCATAAAGGAATTCATATCTTCAAAAAAGTATACAAACTAAAAGTAAGTTGTGATATGATACAATTCTATTTTTATAGATATTTTATTTTGTAAACTACAAATTAATTTAATTATTAAAGATAAATAAAATTATTCGTGTGAATAGACCGATGTTAGTGTAAAAAATACTTTTAATTTTAAATATCATTATGTAAATGAAAAACATAATTACAAAATGGAGGATAACATATTAATTCAGATAGGTTTGCATTGTATATTTAATTTGATGTCTAGTTTTCTTCTTTTAGATTCGTCAACTAATTCGAAATAAAATTATATGAAGTTCATTTATTTTGGTGGTAAAGTACATAATGATAAGGTTGACCGATAAGAAGTATGAACGCACCGTAATTATTAATGTTCCCACACATAGCGTATGAGATAGTCATGCATACAACCGCATGCCCTTTACGGTTAACGTCTGAGCAGAGTTGCCTATATTTATGAAAAGTGAATAATTTGGGATTCTCCACTTTTGAAATGGAGAACATACCTCTTAAAGGAAATGTTTTAATAATCGTACCGACCATAATATCGAAAATTTTAGTGGTATGAAATTTAATGGTTCAACCGTGGTTTCGTACATCGTTTCAACCGGCCGTAATAATAAAGAAAAAATATATATAACTATTACTAGCAAAATAAGGTACGACTCAATTAATAATAAAACCGGATAATACTAGTCGTATATAGAATCAAAAAGTAGTTAAAAATCCTAAAATCTAGACTTCATTTATCTATAATTATATGCGTTAGTAAAACTATATTTCATAAAGGAATTCATATCTTCAAAAAAGTATACAAACTAAAAGTAAGTTGTGATATGATACAATTCTATTTTTTATAGATATTTTATTTTGTAAACTACAAATTAATTTAATTATTAAAGATAAATAAAATTATTCGTGTGAATAGACTGATGTTAGTGTAAAAAATACTTTTAATTTTAAATATCATTATGTAAATGAAAAACATAATTACAAAATGGAGGATAACATATTAATTCAGGATAGGTTTGCATTGTATATTTAATTTGATGTCTAGTTTTCTTCTTTTAGATTCGTCAACTAATTCGAAATAAAATTATATGAAGTTCATTTATTTTGGTGGTAAAGTACATAATGATAAGGTTGACCGATAAGAAGTATGAACGCACCGTAATTATTAATGTTCCCACACATAGCGTATGAGATAGTCATGCATACAACTCGCATGCCCTTTACGGTTAACGTCTGAGCAGAGTTGCCTATATTTATGAAAAGTGAATAATTTGGGATTCTCCACTTTTGAAATGGAGAACATACCTCTTAAAGGAAATGTTTTAATAATCGTACCGACCATAATATCGAAAATTTTAGTGGTATGAAATTTAATGGTTCAACCGTGGTTTCGTACTGTTTCAACTGGCCGTAATAATAAAGAAAAAATATATATGACTATTACTAGCAAAATAAGGTACGACTCAATTAATAATAAAACCGGATAATACTAGTCGTATATAGAATCAAAAAGTAGTTAAAAATCCTAAAATCTAGACTTCATTTATCTATAATTATATGCGTTAGTAAAACTATATTTCATAAAGGAATTCATATCTTCAAAAAAGTATACAAACTAAAAGTAAGTTGTGATATGATACAATTCTATTTTTTATAGATATTTTATTTTGCAAACTACAAATTAATTTAATTATTAAAGATTAATAAAATTATTCGTGTGAATAGACTCGATGTTAGTGTAAAAAATACTTTTAATTTTAAATATCATTATGTAAATGAAAAACATAATTACAAAATGGAGGATAACATATTAATTCAGATAGGTTTGCATTGTATATTTAATTTGATGTCTAGTTTTCTTCTTTTAGATTCGTCAACTAATTCGAAATAAAATTATATGAAGTTCATTTATTTTGGTGGTAAAGTACATAATGATAAGGTTGACCGATAAGAAGTATGAACGCACCGTAATTATTAATGTTCCCACACATAGCGTATGAGATAGTCATGCATACAAACTCGCATGCCCTTTACGGTTAACGTCTGAGCAGAGTTGCCTATATTTATGAAAAGTGAATAATTTGGGATTCTCCACTTTTGAAATGGAGAACATACCTCTTAAAGGAAATGTTTTAATAATCGTACCGACCATAATATCGAAAATTTTAGTGGTATGAAATTTAATGGTTCAACCGTGGTTTCGTATCGTTTCAACCGGCCGTAATAATAAAGAAAATATATATATGACTATTACTAGCAAAATAAGGTACGACTCAATTAATAATAAAACCGGATAATACTAGTCGTATATAGAATCAAAAAGTAGTTAAAAATCCTAAAATCTAGACTTCATTTATCTATAATTATATGCGTTAGTAAAACTATATTTCATAAAGGAATTCATATCTTCAAAAAAGTATACAAACTAAAAGTAAGTTGTGATATGATACAATTCTATTTTTTATAGATATTTTATTTTGTAAACTACAAATTAATTTAATTATTAAAGATAAATAAAATTATTCGTGTGAATAGACCGATGTTAGTGTAAAAAATACTTTTAATTTTAAATATCATTATGTAAATGAAAAACATAATTACAAAATGGAGGATAACATATTAATTCAGATAGGTTTGCATTGTATATTTAATTTGATGTCTAGTTTTCTTCTTTTAGATTCGTCAACTAATTCGAAATAAAATTATATGAAGTTCATTTATTTTGGTGGTAAAGTACATAATGATAAGGTTGACCGATAAGAAGTATGAACGCACCGTAATTATTAATGTTCCCACACATAGCGTATGAGATAGTCATGCATACAACCGCATGCCCTTTACGGTTAACGTCTGAGCAGAGTTGCCTATATTTATGAAAAGTGAATAATTTGGGATTCTCCACTTTTGAAATGGAGAACATACCTCTTAAAGGAAATGTTTTAATAATCGTACCGACCATAATATCGAAAATTTTAGTGGTATGAAATTTAATGGTTCAACCGTGGTTTCGTATCGTTTCAACCGGCCGTAATAATAAAGAAAAAATATATATGACTATTACTAGCAAAATAAGGTACGACTCAATTAATAATAAAACCGGATAATACTAGTCGTATATAGAATCAAAAAGTAGTTAAAAATCCTAAAATCTAGACTTCATTTATCTATAATTATATGCGTTAGTAAAACTATATTTCATAAAGGAATTCATATCTTCAAAAAAGTATACAAACTAAAAGTAAGTTGTGATATGATACAATTCTATTTTTTATAGATATTTTATTTTGTAAACTACAAATTAATTTAATTATTAAAGATAAATAAAATTATTCGTGTGAATAGACTCGATGTTAGTGTAAAAAATACTTTTAATTTTAAATATCATTATGTAAATGAAAAACATAATTACAAAATGGAGGATAACATATTAATTCAGATAGGTTTGCATTGTATATTTAATTTGATGTCTAGTTTTCTTCTTTTAGATTCGTCAACTAATTCGAAATAAAATTATATGAAGTTCATTTATTTTGGTGGTAAAGTACATAATGATAAGGTTGACCGATAAGAAGTATGAACGCACCGTAATTATTAATGTTCCCACACATAGCGTATGAGATAGTCATGCATACAAACTCGCATGCCCTTTACGGTTAACGTCTGAGCAGAGTTGCCTATATTTATGAAAAGTGAATAATTTGGGATTCTCCACTTTTGAAATGGAGAACATACCTCTTAAAGGAAATGTTTTAATAATCGTACCGACCATAATATCGAAAATTTTAGTGGTATGAAATTTAATGGTTCAACCGTGGTTTCGTATCGTTTCAACCGGCTGTAATAATAAAGAAAAAATATATATGACTATTACTAGCAAAATAAGGTACGACTCAATTAATAATAAAACCGGATAATACTAGTCGTATATAGAATCAAAAAGTAGTTAAAAATCCTAAAATCTAGACTTCATTTATCTATAATTATATGCGTTAGTAAAACTATATTTCATAAAGGAATTCATATCTTCAAAAAAGTATACAAACTAAAAGTAAGTTGTGATATGATACAATTCTATTTTTTATAGATATTTTATTTTGTAAACTACAAATTAATTTAATTATTAAAGATAAATAAAATTATTCGTGTGAATAGACCGATGTTAGTGTAAAAAATACTTTTAATTTTAAATATCATTATGTAAATGAAAAACATAATTACAAAATGGAGGATAACATATTAATTCAGATAGGTTTGCATTGTATATTTAATTTGATGTCTAGTTTTCTTCTTTTAGATTCGTCAACTAATTCGAAATAAAATTATATGAAGTTCATTTATTTTGGTGGTAAAGTACATAATGATAAGGTTGACCGATAAGAAGTATGAACGCACCGTAATTATTAATGTTCCCACACATAGCGTATGAGATAGTCATGCATACAACCGCATGCCCTTTACGGTTAACGTCTGAGCAGAGTTGCCTATATTTATGAAAAGTGAATAATTTGGGATTCTCCACTTTTGAAATGGAGAACATACCTCTTAAAGGAAATGTTTTAATAATCGTACCGACCATAATATCGAAAATTTTAGTGGTATGAAATTTAATGGTTCAACCGTGGTTTCGTATCGTTTCAACCGGCCGTAATAATAAAGAAAAAATATATATGACTATTACTAGCAAAATAAGGTACGACTCAATTAATAATAAAACCGGATAATACTAGTCGTATATAGAATCAAAAAGTAGTTAAAAATCCTAAAATCTAGACTTCATTTATCTATAATTATATGCGTTAGTAAAACTATATTTCATAAAGGAATTCATATCTTCAAAAAAGTATACAAACTAAAAGTAAGTTGTGATATGATACAATTCTATTTTTTATAGATATTTTATTTTGTAAACTACAAATTAATTTAATTATTAAAGATAAATAAAATTATTCGTGTGAATAGACCGATGTTAGTGTAAAAAATACTTTTAATTTTAAATATCATTATGTAAATGAAAAACATAATTACAAAATGGAGGATAACATATTAATTCAGATAGGTTTGCATTGTATATTTAATTTGATGTCTAGTTTTCTTCTTTTAGATTCGTCAACTAATTCGAAATAAAATTATATGAAGTTCATTTATTTTGGTGGTAAAGTACATAATGATAAGGTTGACCGATAAGAAGTATGAACGCACCGTAATTATTAATGTTCCCACACATAGCGTATGAGATAGTCATGCATACAACCGCATGCCCTTTACGGTTAACGTCTGAGCAGAGTTGCCTATATTTATGAAAAGTGAATAATTTGGGATTCTCCACTTTTGAAATGGAGAACATACCTCTTAAAGGAAATGTTTTAATAATCGTACCGACCATAATATCGAAAATTTTAGTGGTATGAAATTTAATGGTTCAACCGTGGTTTCGTATCGTTTCAACCGGCCGTAATAATAAAGAAAAAATATATATGACTATTACTAGCAAAATAAGGTACGACTCAATTAATAATAAAACCGGATAATACTAGTCGTATATAGAATCAAAAAGTAGTTAAAAATCCTAAAATCTAGACTTCATTTATCTATAATTATATGCGTTAGTAAAACTATATTTCATAAAGGAATTCATATCTTCAAAAAAGTATACAAACTAAAAGTAAGTTGTGATATGATACAATTCTATTTTTTATAGATATTTTATTTTGTAAACTACAAATTAATTTAATTATTAAAGATAAATAAAATTATTCGTGTGAATAGACTCGATGTTAGTGTAAAAAATACTTTTAATTTTAAATATCATTATGTAAATGAAAAACATAATTACAAAATGGAGGATAACATATTAATTCAGATAGGTTTGCATTGTATATTTAATTTGATGTCTAGTTTTCTTCTTTTAGATTCGTCAACTAATTCGAAATAAAATTATATGAAGTTCATTTATTTTGGTGGTAAAGTACATAATGATAAGGTTGACCGATAAGAAGTATGAACGCACCGTAATTATTAATGTTCCCACACATAGCGTATGAGATAGTCATGCATACAACCGCATGCCCTTTACGGTTAACGTCTGAGCAGAGTTGCCTATATTTATGAAAAGTGAATAATTTGGGATTCTCCACTTTTGAAATGGAGAACATACCTCTTAAAGGAAATGTTTTAATAATCGTACCGACCATAATATCGAAAATTTTAGTGGTATGAAATTTAATGGTTCAACCGTGGTTTCGTATCGTTTCAACCGGCCGTAATAATAAAGAAAAAATATATATGACTATTACTAGCAAAATAAGGTACGACTCAATTAATAATAAAACCGGATAATACTAGTCGTATATAGAATCAAAAAGTAGTTAAAAATCCTAAAATCTAGACTTCATTTATCTATAATTATATGCGTTAGTAAAACTATATTTCATAAAGGAATTCATATCTTCAAAAAAGTATACAAACTAAAAGTAAGTTGTGATATGATACAATTCTATTTTTTATAGATATTTTATTTTGTAAACTACAAATTAATTTAATTATTAAAGATAAATAAAATTATTCGTGTGAATAGATCGATGTTAGTGTAAAAAATACTTTTAATTTTAAATATCATTATGTAAATGAAAAACATAATTACAAAATGGAGGATAACATATTAATTCAGATAGGTTTGCATTGTATATTTAATTTGATGTCTAGTTTTCTTCTTTTAGATTCGTCAACTAATTCGAAATAAAATTATATGAAGTTCATTTATTTTGGTGGTAAAGTACATAATGATAAGGTTGACCGATAAGAAGTATGAACGCACCGTAATTATTAATGTTCCCACACATAGCGTATGAGATAGTCATGCATACAACCGCATGCCCTTTACGGTTAACGTCTGAGCAGAGTTGCCTATATTTATGAAAAGTGAATAATTTGGGATTCTCCACTTTTGAAATGGAGAACATACCTCTTAAAGGAAATGTTTTAATAATCGTACCGACCATAATATCGAAAATTTTAGTGGTATGAAATTTAATGGTTCAACCGTGGTTTCGTATCGTTTCAACCGGCTGTAATAATAAAGAAAAAATATATATAACTATTACTAGCAAAATAAGGTACGACTCAATTAATAATAAAACCGGATAATACTAGTCGTATATAGAATCAAAAAGTAGTTAAAAATCCTAAAATCTAGACTTCATTTATCTATAATTATATGCGTTAGTAAAACTATATTTCATAAAGGAATTCATATCTTCAAAAAAGTATACAAACTAAAAGTAAGTTGTGATATGATACAATTCTATTTTTTATAGATATTTTATTTTGTAAACTACAAATTAATTTAATTATTAAAGATAAATAAAATTATTCGTGTGAATAGATCGATGTTAGTGTAAAAAATACTTTTAATTTTAAATATCATTATGTAAATGAAAAACATAATTACAAAATGGAGGATAACATATTAATTCAGATAGGTTTGCATTGTATATTTAATTTGATGTCTAGTTTTCTTCTTTTAGATTCGTCAACTAATTCGAAATAAAATTATATGAAGTTCATTTATTTTGGTGGTAAAGTACATAATGATAAGGTTGACCGATAAGAAGTATGAACGCACCGTAATTATTAATGTTCCCACACATAGCGTATGAGATAGTCATGCATACAACTCGCATGCCCTTTACGGTTAACGTCTGAGCAGAGTTGCCTATATTTATGAAAAGTGAATAATTTGGGATTCTCCACTTTTGAAATGGAGAACATACCTCTTAAAGGAAATGTTTTAATAATCGTACCGACCATAATATCGAAAATTTTAGTGGTATGAAATTTAATGGTTCAACCGTGGTTTCGTATCGTTTCAACCGGCCGTAATAATAAAGAAAAAATATATATGACTATTACTAGCAAAATAAGGTACGACTCAATTAATAATAAAACCGGATAATACTAGTCGTATATAGAATCAAAAAGTAGTTAAAAATCCTAAAATCTAGACTTCATTTATCTATAATTATATGCGTTAGTAAAACTATATTTCATAAAGGAATTCATATCTTCAAAAAAGTATACAAACTAAAAGTAAGTTGTGATATGATACAATTCTATTTTTTATAGATATTTTATTTTGTAAACTACAAATTAATTTAATTATTAAAGATAAATAAAATTATTCGTGTGAATAGACCGATGTTAGTGTAAAAAATACTTTTAATTTTAAATATCATTATGTAAATGAAAAACATAATTACAAAATGGAGGATAACATATTAATTCAGATAGGTTTGCATTGTATATTTAATTTGATGTCTAGTTTTCTTCTTTTAGATTCGTCAACTAATTCGAAATAAAATTATATGAAGTTCATTTATTTTGGTGGTAAAGTACATAATGATAAGGTTGACCGATAAGAAGTATGAACGCACCGTAATTATTAATGTTCCCACACATAGCGTATGAGATAGTCATGCATACAACCGCATGCCCTTTACGGTTAACGTCTGAGCAGAGTTGCCTATATTTATGAAAAGTGAATAATTTGGGATTCTCCACTTTTGAAATGGAGAACATACCTCTTAAAGGAAATGTTTTAATAATCGTACCGACCATAATATCGAAAATTTTAGTGGTATGAAATTTAATGGTTCAACCGTGGTTTCGTACTGTTTCAACCGGCTGTAATAATAAAGAAAAAATATATATGACTATTACTAGCAAAATAAGGTACGACTCAATTAATAATAAAACCGGATAATACTAGTCGTATATAGAATCAAAAAGTAGTTAAAAATCCTAAAATCTAGACTTCATTTATCTATAATTATATGCGTTAGTAAAACTATATTTCATAAAGGAATTCATATCTTCAAAAAAGTATACAAACTAAAAGTAAGTTGTGATATGATACAATTCTATTTTTTATAGATATTTTATTTTGTAAACTACAAATTAATTTAATTATTAAAGATAAATAAAATTATTCGTGTGAATAGACCGATGTTAGTGTAAAAAATACTTTTAATTTTAAATATCATTATGTAAATGAAAAACATAATTACAAAATGGAGGATAACATATTAATTCAGATAGGTTTGCATTGTATATTTAATTTGATGTCTAGTTTTCTTCTTTTAGATTCGTCAACTAATTCGAAATAAAATTATATGAAGTTCATTTATTTTGGTGGTAAAGTACATAATGATAAGGTTGACCGATAAGAAGTATGAACGCACCGTAATTATTAATGTTCCCACACATAGCGTATGAGATAGTCATGCATACAACCGCATGCCCTTTACGGTTAACGTCGAGTGAGCAGAGTTGCCTATATTTATGAAAAGTGAATAATTTGGGATTCTCCACTTTTGAAATGGAGAACATACCTCTTAAAGGAAATGTTTTAATAATCGTACCGACCATAATATCGAAAATTTTAGTGGTATGAAATTTAATGGTTCAACCGTGGTTTCGTATCGTTTCAACCGGCGTAATAATAAAGAAAAAATATATATAACTATTACTAGCAAAATAAGGTACGACTCAATTAATAATAAAACCGGATAATACTAGTCGTATATAGAATCAAAAAGTAGTTAAAAATCCTAAAATCTAGACTTCATTTATCTATAATTATATGCGTTAGTAAAACTATATTTCATAAAGGAATTCATATCTTCAAAAAAGTATACAAACTAAAAGTAAGTTGTGATATGATACAATTCTATTTTTTATAGATATTTTATTTTGTAAACTACAAATTAATTTAATTATTAAAGATAAATAAAATTATTCGTGTGAATAGACCGATGTTAGTGTAAAAAATACTTTTAATTTTAAATATCATTATGTAAATGAAAAACATAATTACAAAATGGAGGATAACATATTAATTCAGGATAGGTTTGCATTGTATATTTAATTTGATGTCTAGTTTTCTTCTTTTAGATTCGTCAACTAATTCGAAATAAAATTATATGAAGTTCATTTATTTTGGTGGTAAAGTACATAATGATAAGGTTGACCGATAAGAAGTATGAACGCACCGTAATTATTAATGTTCCCACACATAGCGTATGAGATAGTCATGCATACAACTCGCATGCCCTTTACGGTTAACGTCTGAGCAGAGTTGCCTATATTTATGAAAAGTGAATAATTTGGGATTCTCCACTTTTGAAATGGAGAACATACCTCTTAAAGGAAATGTTTTAATAATCGTACCGACCATAATATCGAAAATTTTAGTGGTATGAAATTTAATGGTTCAACCGTGGTTTCGTATCGTTTCAACCGGCCGTAATAATAAAGAAAAAATATATATGACTATTACTAGCAAAATAAGGTACGACTCAATTAATAATAAAACCGGATAATACTAGTCGTATATAGAATCAAAAAGTAGTTAAAAATCCTAAAATCTAGACTTCATTTATCTATAATTATATGCGTTAGTAAAACTATATTTCATAAAGGAATTCATATCTTCAAAAAAGTATACAAACTAAAAGTAAGTTGTGATATGATACAATTCTATTTTTTATAGATATTTTATTTTGTAAACTACAAATTAATTTAATTATTAAAGATAAATAAAATTATTCGTGTGAATAGACCGATGTTAGTGTAAAAAATACTTTTAATTTTAAATATCATTATGTAAATGAAAAACATAATTACAAAATGGAGGATAACATATTAATTCGGGATAGGTTTGCATTGTATATTTAATTTGATGTCTAGTTTTCTTCTTTTAGATTCGTCAACTAATTCGAAATAAAATTATATGAAGTTCATTTATTTTGGTGGTAAAGTACATAATGATAAGGTTGACCGATAAGAAGTATGAACGCACCGTAATTATTAATGTTCCCACACATAGCGTATGAGATAGTCATGCATACAACCGCATGCCCTTTACGGTTAACGTCTGAGCAGAGTTGCCTATATTTATGAAAAGTGAATAATTTGGGATTCTCCACTTTTGAAATGGAGAACATACCTCTTAAAGGAAATGTTTTAATAATCGTACCGACCATAATATCGAAAATTTTAGTGGTATGAAATTTAATGGTTCAACCGTGGTTTCGTATCGTTTCAACCGGCCGTAATAATAAAGAAAAAATATATATGACTATTACTAGCAAAATAAGGTACGACTCAATTAATAATAAAACCGGATAATACTAGTCGTATATAGAATCAAAAAGTAGTTAAAAATCCTAAAATCTAGACTTCATTTATCTATAATTATATGCGTTAGTAAAACTATATTTCATAAAGGAATTCATATCTTCAAAAAAGTATACAAACTAAAAGTAAGTTGTGATATGATACAATTCTATTTTTATAGATATTTTATTTTGTAAACTACAAATTAATTTAATTATTAAAGATAAATAAAATTATTCGTGTGAATAGACCGATGTTAGTGTAAAAAATACTTTTAATTTTAAATATCATTATGTAAATGAAAAACATAATTACAAAATGGAGGATAACATATTAATTCGGGATAGGTTTGCATTGTATATTTAATTTGATGTCTAGTTTTCTTCTTTTAGATTCGTCAACTAATTCGAAATAAAATTATATGAAGTTCATTTATTTTGGTGGTAAAGTACATAATGATAAGGTTGACCGATAAGAAGTATGAACGCACCGTAATTATTAATGTTCCCACACATAGCGTATGAGATAGTCATGCATAAACTCGCATGCCCTTTACGGTTAACGTCTGAGCAGAGTTGCCTATATTTATGAAAAGTGAATAATTTGGGATTCTCCACTTTTGAAATGGAGAACATACCTCTTAAAGGAAATGTTTTAATAATCGTACCGACCATAATATCGAAAATTTTAGTGGTATGAAATTTAATGGTTCAACCGTGGTTTCGTATCGTTTCAACCGGCTGTAATAATAAAGAAAAAATATATATGACTATTACTAGCAAAATAAGGTACGACTCAATTAATAATAAAACCGGATAATACTAGTCGTATATAGAATCAAAAAGTAGTTAAAAATCCTAAAATCTAGACTTCATTTATCTATAATTATATGCGTTAGTAAAACTATATTTCATAAAGGAATTCATATCTTCAAAAAAGTATACAAACTAAAAGTAAGTTGTGATATGATACAATTCTATTTTTTATAGATATTTTATTTTGTAAACTACAAATTAATTTAATTATTAAAGATAAATAAAATTATTCGTGTGAATAGACTGATGTTAGTGTAAAAAATACTTTTAATTTTAAATATCATTATGTAAATGAAAAACATAATTACAAAATGGAGGATAACATATTAATTCAGGATAGGTTTGCATTGTATATTTAATTTGATGTCTAGTTTTCTTCTTTTAGATTCGTCAACTAATTCGAAATAAAATTATATGAAGTTCATTTATTTTGGTGGTAAAGTACATAATGATAAGGTTGACCGATAAGAAGTATGAACGCACCGTAATTATTAATGTTCCCACACATAGCGTATGAGATAGTCATGCATACAGCTGCATGCCCTTTACGGTTAACGTCTGAGCGAGAGTTGCCTATATTTATGAAAAGTGAATAATTTGGGATTCTCCACTTTTGAAATGGAGAACATACCTCTTAAAGGAAATGTTTTAATAATCGTACCGACCATAATATCGAAAATTTTAGTGGTATGAAATTTAATGGTTCAACCGTGGTTTCGTAATGTTTCAACCGGCTGTAATAATAAAGAAAAAATATATATGACTATTACTAGCAAAATAAGGTACGACTCAATTAATAATAAAACCGGATAATACTAGTCGTATATAGAATCAAAAAGTAGTTAAAAATCCTAAAATCTAGACTTCATTTATCTATAATTATATGCGTTAGTAAAACTATATTTCATAAAGGAATTCATATCTTCAAAAAAGTATACAAACTAAAAGTAAGTTGTGATATGATACAATTCTATTTTTTATAGATATTTTATTTTGTAAACTACAAATTAATTTAATTATTAAAGATAAATAAAATTATTCGTGTGAATAGACTGATGTTAGTGTAAAAAATACTTTTAATTTTAAATATCATTATGTAAATGAAAAACATAATTACAAAATGGAGGATAACATATTAATTCCGGATAGGTTTGCATTGTATATTTAATTTGATGTCTAGTTTTCTTCTTTTAGATTCGTCAACTAATTCGAAATAAAATTATATGAAGTTCATTTATTTTGGTGGTAAAGTACATAATGATAAGGTTGACCGATAAGAAGTATGAACGCACCGTAATTATTAATGTTCCCACACATAGCGTATGAGATAGTCATGCATACAATTGCATGCCCTTTACGGTTAACGTCGAGCGAGTTGCCTATATTTATGAAAAGTGAATAATTTGGGATTCTCCACTTTTGAAATGGAGAACATACCTCTTAAAGGAAATGTTTTAATAATCGTACCGACCATAATATCGAAAATTTTAGTGGTATGAAATTTAATGGTTCAACCGTGGTTTCGTATCGTTTCAACCGGCTGTAATAATAAAGAAAAAATATATATGACTATTACTAGCAAAATAAGGTACGACTCAATTAATAATAAAACCGGATAATACTAGTCGTATATAGAATCAAAAAGTAGTTAAAAATCCTAAAATCTAGACTTCATTTATCTATAATTATATGCGTTAGTAAAACTATATTTCATAAAGGAATTCATATCTTCAAAAAAGTATACAAACTAAAAGTAAGTTGTGATATGATACAATTCTATTTTTTATAGATATTTTATTTTGTAAACTACAAATTAATTTAATTATTAAAGATAAATAAAATTATTCGTGTGAATAGACTGATGTTAGTGTAAAAAATACTTTTAATTTTAAATATCATTATGTAAATGAAAAACATAATTACAAAATGGAGGATAACATATTAATTCGGGATAGGTTTGCATTGTATATTTAATTTGATGTCTAGTTTTCTTCTTTTAGATTCGTCAACTAATTCGAAATAAAATTATATGAAGTTCATTTATTTTGGTGGTAAAGTACATAATGATAAGGTTGACCGATAAGAAGTATGAACGCACCGTAATTATTAATGTTCCCACACATAGCGTATGAGATAGTCATGCATACGACTGCATGCCCTTTACGGTTAACGTCGAGCGAGTTGCCTATATTTATGAAAAGTGAATAATTTGGGATTCTCCACTTTTGAAATGGAGAACATACCTCTTAAGGGAAATGTTTTAATAATCGTACCGACCATAATATCGAAAATTTTAGTGGTATGAAATTTAATGGTTCAACCGTGGTTTCGTAATGTTTCAACAGGTTGTAATAATAAAGAAAAAATATATATGACTATTACTAGCAAAATAAGGTACGACTCAATTAATAATAAAACCGGATAATACTAGTCGTATATAGAATCAAAAAGTAGTTAAAAATCCTAAAATCTAGACTTCATTTATCTATAATTATATGCGTTAGTAAAACTATATTTCATAAAGGAATTCATGTCTTCAAAAAAGTATACAAACTAAAAGTAAGTTGTGATATGATACAATTCTATTTTTATAGATATTTTATTTTGCAAACTACAAATTAATTTAATTATTAAAGATAAATAAAATTATTCGTGTGAATAGACTGATGTTAGTGTAAAAAATACTTTTAATTTTAAATATCATTATGTAAATGAAAAACATAATTACAAAATGGAGGATAACATATTAATTCGGGATAGGTTTGCATTGTATATTTAATTTGATGTCTAGTTTTCTTCTTTTAGATTCGTCAACTAATTCGAAATAAAATTATATGAAGTTCATTTATTTTGGTGGTAAAGTACATAATGATAAGGTTGACCGATAAGAAGTATGAACGCACCGTAATTATTAATGTTCCCACACATAGCGTATGAGATAGTCATGCATACAGCTGCATGCCGTTTACGGTTAACGTCTTAGAAGAGTTGCCTATATTTATGAAAAGTGAATAATTTGGGATTCTCCACTTTTGAAATGGAGAACATACCTCTTAAAGGAAATGTTTTAATAATCGTACCGACCATAATATCGAAAATTTTAGTGGTATGAAATTTAATGGTTCAACCGTGGTTTCAAATCGTTTCAACCGGCTGTAATAATAAAGAAAAAATATATATGACTATTACTAGCAAAATAAGGTACGACTCAATTAATAATAAAACCGGATAATACTAGTCGTATATAGAATCAAAAAGTAGTTAAAAATCCTAAAATCTAGACTTCATTTATCTATAATTATATGCGTTAGTAAAACTATATTTCATAAAGGAATTCATATCTTCAAAAAAGTATACAAACTAAAAGTAAGTTGTGATATGATACAATTCTATTTTTTATAGATATTTTATTTTGTAAACTACAAATTAATTTAATTATTAAAGATAAATAAAATTATTCGTGTGAATAGACCGATGTTAGTGTAAAAAATACTTTTAATTTTAAATATCATTATGTAAATGAAAAACATAATTACAAAATGGAGGATAACATATTAATTCGGGATAGGTTTGCATTGTATATTTAATTTGATGTCTAGTTTTCTTCTTTTAGATTCGTCAACTAATTCGAAATAAAATTATATGAAGTTCATTTATTTTGGTGGTAAAGTACATAATGATAAGGTTGACCGATAAGAAGTATGAACGCACCGTAATTATTAATGTTCCCACACATAGCGTATGAGATAGTCATGCATACGGTACTGCATGCCCTTTACGGTTAACGTCGAGCGAGAGTTGCCTATATTTATGAAAAGTGAATAATTTGGGATTCTCCACTTTTGAAATGGAGAACATACCTCTTAAAGGAAATGTTTTAATAATCGTACCGACCATAATATCGAAAATTTTAGTGGTATGAAATTTAATGGTTCAACCGTGGTTTAAATGCCTGTTTCAACCGGCTGTAATAATAAAGAAAAAATATATATGACTATTACTAGCAAAATAAGGTACGACTCAATTAATAATAAAACCGGATAATACTAGTCGTATATAGAATCAAAAAGTAGTTAAAAATCCTAAAATCTAGACTTCATTTATCTATAATTATATGCGTTAGTAAAACTATATTTCATAAAGGAATTCATATCTTCAAAAAAGTATACAAACTAAAAGTAAGTTGTGATATGATACAATTCTATTTTTTATAGATATTTTATTTTGTAAACTACAAATTAATTTAATTATTAAAGATAAATAAAATTATTCGTGTGAATAGACTGATGTTAGTGTAAAAAATACTTTTAATTTTAAATATCATTATGTAAATGAAAAACATAATTACAAAATGGAGGATAACATATTAATTCGGGATAGGTTTGCATTGTATATTTAATTTGATGTCTAGTTTTCTTCTTTTAGATTCGTCAACTAATTCGAAATAAAATTATATGAAGTTCATTTATTTTGGTGGTAAAGTACATAATGATAAGGTTGACCGATAAGAAGTATGAACGCACCGTAATTATTAATGTTCCCACACATAGCGTATGAGATAGTCATGCATACGGTGCATGCCCTTTACGGTTAACGTACGAGCGAGTTGCCTATATTTATGAAAAGTGAATAATTTGGGATTCTCCACTTTTGAAATGGAGAACATACCTCTTAAAGGAAATGTTTTAATAATCGTACCGACCATAATATCGAAAATTTTAGTGGTATGAAATTTAATGGTTCAACCGTGGTTTAAATCTTGTTTCAACCGAAATTTGTAATAATAAAGAAAAAATATATATGACTATTACTAGCAAAATAAGGTACGACTCAATTAATAATAAAACCGGATAATACTAGTCGTATATAGAATCAAAAAGTAGTTAAAAATCCTAAAATCTAGACTTCATTTATCTATAATTATATGCGTTAGTAAAACTATATTTCATAAAGGAATTCATATCTTCAAAAAAGTATACAAACTAAAAGTAAGTTGTGATATGATACAATTCTATTTTTTATAGATATTTTATTTTGTAAACTACAAATTAATTTAATTATTAAAGATAAATAAAATTATTCGTGTGAATAGACTGATGTTAGTGTAAAAAATACTTTTAATTTTAAATATCATTATGTAAATGAAAAACATAATTACAAAATGGAGGATAACATATTAATTCGGGATAGGTTTGCATTGTATATTTAATTTGATGTCTAGTTTTCTTCTTTTAGATTCGTCAACTAATTCGAAATAAAATTATATGAAGTTCATTTATTTTGGTGGTAAAGTACATAATGATAAGGTTGACCGATAAGAAGTATGAACGCACCGTAATTATTAATGTTCCCACACATAGCGTATGAGATAGTCATGCATACGGTACTGCATGCCCTTTACGGTTAACGTCGAGCGAGTTGCCTATATTTATGAAAAGTGAATAATTTGGGATTCTCCACTTTTGAAATGGAGAACATACCTCTTAAAGGAAATGTTTTAATAATCGTACCGACCATAATATCGAAAATTTTAGTGGTATGAAATTTAATGGTTCAACCGTGGTTTCGTATCGTTTCAACCGGCTGTAATAATAAAGAAAAAATATATATGACTATTACTAGCAAAATAAGGTACGACTCAATTAATAATAAAACCGGATAATACTAGTCGTATATAGAATCAAAAAGTAGTTAAAAATCCTAAAATCTAGACTTCATTTATCTATAATTATATGCGTTAGTAAAACTATATTTCATAAAGGAATTCATATCTTCAAAAAAGTATACAAACTAAAAGTAAGTTGTGATATGATACAATTCTATTTTTTATAGATATTTTATTTTGTAAACTACAAATTAATTTAATTATTAAAGATAAATAAAATTATTCGTGTGAATAGACTGATGTTAGTGTAAAAAATACTTTTAATTTTAAATATCATTATGTAAATGAAAAACATAATTACAAAATGGAGGATAACATATTAATTCGGGATAGGTTTGCATTGTATATTTAATTTGATGTCTAGTTTTCTTCTTTTAGATTCGTCAACTAATTCGAAATAAAATTATATGAAGTTCATTTATTTTGGTGGTAAAGTACATAATGATAAGGTTGACCGATAAGAAGTATGAACGCACCGTAATTATTAATGTTCCCACACATAGCGTATGAGATAGTCATGCATACAGCTGCATGCCCTTTACGGTTAACGTATGAGCAGAGTTGCCTATATTTATGAAAAGTGAATAATTTGGGATTCTCCACTTTTGAAATGGAGAACATACCTCTTAAAGGAAATGTTTTAATAATCGTACCGACCATAATATCGAAAATTTTAGTGGTATGAAATTTAATGGTTCAACCGTGGTTTCGCATCGTTTCAACCGGCTGTAATAATAAAGAAAAAATATATATGACTATTACTAGCAAAATAAGGTACGACTCAATTAATAATAAAACCGGATAATACTAGTCGTATATAGAATCAAAAAGTAGTTAAAAATCCTAAAATCTAGACTTCATTTATCTATAATTATATGCGTTAGTAAAACTATATTTCATAAAGGAATTCATATCTTCAAAAAAGTATACAAACTAAAAGTAAGTTGTGATATGATACAATTCTATTTTTATAGATATTTTATTTTGTAAACTACAAATTAATTTAATTATTAAAGATAAATAAAATTATTCGTGTGAATAGACTGATGTTAGTGTAAAAAATACTTTTAATTTTAAATATCATTATGTAAATGAAAAACATAATTACAAAATGGAGGATAACATATTAATTCGGGATAGGTTTGCATTGTATATTTAATTTGATGTCTAGTTTTCTTCTTTTAGATTCGTCAACTAATTCGAAATAAAATTATATGAAGTTCATTTATTTTGGTGGTAAAGTACATAATGATAAGGTTGACCGATAAGAAGTATGAACGCACCGTAATTATTAATGTTCCCACACATAGCGTATGAGACAGTCATGCATACGGTAATGCATGCCCTTTACGGTTAACGTCGAGCGAGAGTTGCCTATATTTATGAAAAGTGAATAATTTGGGATTCTCCACTTTTGAAATGGAGAACATACCTCTTAAAGGAAATGTTTTAATAATCGTACCGACCATAATATCGAAAATTTTAGTGGTATGAAATTTAATGGTTCAACCGTGGTTTAAAATGCTATGTTTCAGAAATTTGTAATAATAAAGAAAAAATATATATGACTATTACTAGCAAAATAAGGTACGACTCAATTAATAATAAAACCGGATAATACTAGTCGTATATAGAATCAAAAAGTAGTTAAAAATCCTAAAATCTAGACTTCATTTATCTATAATTATATGCGTTAGTAAAACTATATTTCATAAAGGAATTCATATCTTCAAAAAAGTATACAAACTAAAAGTAAGTTGTGATATGATACAATTCTATTTTTTATATATATTTTATTTTGCAAACTACAAATTAATTTAATTATTAAAGATAAATAAAATTATTCGTGTGAATAGACTGATGTTAGTGTAAAAAATACTTTTAATTTTAAATATCATTATGTAAATGAAAAACATAATTACAAAATGGAGGATAACATATTAATTCGGGATAGGTTTGCATTGTATATTTAATTTGATGTCTAGTTTTCTTCTTTTAGATTCGTCAACTAATTCGAAATAAAATTATATGAAGTTCATTTATTTTGGTGGTAAAGTACATAATGATAAGGTTGACCGATAAGAAGTATGAACGCACCGTAATTATTAATGTTCCCACACATAGCGTATGAGATAGTCATGCATACGAGTTGCATGCCCTTTACGGTTAACGTCGAGCGAGTTGCCTATATTTATGAAAAGTGAATAATTTGGGATTCTCCACTTTTGAAATGGAGAACATACCTCTTAAAGGAAATGTTTTAATAATCGTACCGACCATAATATCGAAAATTTTAGTGGTATGAAATTTAATGGTTCAACCGTGGTTTAAAATGCTTGTTTCAACCGACATTTGTAATAATAAAGAAAAAATATATATGACTATTACTAGCAAAATAAGGTACGACTCAATTAATAATAAAACCGGATAATACTAGTCGTATATAGAATCAAAAAGTAGTTAAAAATCCTAAAATCTAGACTTCATTTATCTATAATTATATGCGTTAGTAAAACTATATTTCATAAAGGAATTCATGTCTTCAAAAAAGTATACAAACTAAAAGTAAGTTGTGATATGATACAATTCTATTTTTATAGATATTTTATTTTGCAAACTACAAATTAATTTAATTATTAAAGATAAATAAAATTATTCGTGTGAATAGACTGATGTTAGTGTAAAAAATACTTTTAATTTTAAATATCATTATGTAAATGAAAAACATAATTACAAAATGGAGGATAACATATTAATTCGGGATAGGTTTGCATTGTATATTTAATTTGATGTCTAGTTTTCTTCTTTTAGATTCGTCAACTAATTCGAAATAAAATTATATGAAGTTCATTTATTTTGGTGGTAAAGTACATAATGATAAGGTTGACCGATAAGAAGTATGAACGCACCGTAATTATTAATGTTCCCACACATAGCGTATGAGATAGTCATGCATACGGTGCATGCCCTTTACGGTTAACGTCGAGCGAGTTGCCTATATTTATGAAAAGTGAATAATTTGGGATTCTCCACTTTTGAAATGGAGAACATACCTCTTAAAGGAAATGTTTTAATAATCGTACCGACCATAATATCGAAAATTTTAGTGGTATGAAATTTAATGGTTCAACCGTGGTTTCGTCTTGTTTCAACCGGCTGTAATAATAAAGAAAAAATATATATGACTATTACTAGCAAAATAAGGTACGACTCAATTAATAATAAAACCGGATAATACTAGTCGTATATAGAATCAAAAAGTAGTTAAAAATCCTAAAATCTAGACTTCATTTATCTATAATTATATGCGTTAGTAAAACTATATTTCATAAAGGAATTCATATCTTCAAAAAAGTATACAAACTAAAAGTAAGTTGTGATATGATACAATTCTATTTTTTATAGATATTTTATTTTGTAAACTACAAATTAATTTAATTATTAAAGATAAATAAAATTATTCGTGTGAATAGACTGATGTTAGTGTAAAAAATACTTTTAATTTTAAATATCATTATGTAAATGAAAAACATAATTACAAAATGGAGGATAACATATTAATTCGGGATAGGTTTGCATTGTATATTTAATTTGATGTCTAGTTTTCTTCTTTTAGATTCGTCAACTAATTCGAAATAAAATTATATGAAGTTCATTTATTTTGGTGGTAAAGTACATAATGATAAGGTTGACCGATAAGAAGTATGAACGCACCGTAATTATTAATGTTCCCACACATAGCGTATGAGATAGTCATGCATACGGTGCATGCCCTTTACGGTTAACGTCGAGCGAGTTGCCTATATTTATGAATAGTGAATAATTTGGGATTCTCCACTTTTGAAATGGAGAACATACCTCTTAAAGGAAATGTTTTAATAATCGTACCGACCATAATATCGAAAATTTTAGTGGTATGAAATTTAATGGTTCAACCGTGGTTTAAATGCTTCGTTTCAACCATTTGTAATAATAAAGAAAAAATATATATGACTATTACTAGCAAAATAAGGTACGACTCAATTAATAATAAAACCGGATAATACTAGTCGTATATAGAATCAAAAAGTAGTTAAAAATCCTAAAATCTAGACTTCATTTATCTATAATTATATGCGTTAGTAAAACTATATTTCATAAAGGAATTCATGTCTTCAAAAAAGTATACAAACTAAAAGTAAGTTGTGATATGATACAATTCTATTTTTATAGATATTTTATTTTGCAAACTACAAATTAATTTAATTATTAAAGATAAATAAAATTATTCGTGTGAATAGACTGATGTTAGTGTAAAAAATACTTTTAATTTTAAATATCATTATGTAAATGAAAAACATAATTACAAAATGGAGGATAACATATTAATTCAGGATAGGTTTGCATTGTATATTTAATTTGATGTCTAGTTTTCTTCTTTTAGATTCGTCAACTAATTCGAAATAAAATTATATGAAGTTCATTTATTTTGGTGGTAAAGTACATAATGATAAGGTTGACCGATAAGAAGTATGAACGCACCGTAATTATTAATGTTCCCACACATAGCGTATGAGATAGTCATGCATACGGTGCATGCCCTTTACGGTTAACGTCGAGAGCGAGTTGCCTATATTTATGAAAAGTGAATAATTTGGGATTCTCCACTTTTGAAATGGAGAACATACCTCTTAAAGGAAATGTTTTAATAATCGTACCGACCATAATATCGAAAATTTTAGTGGTATGAAATTTAATGGTTCAACCGTGGTTTAAATCTTGTTTCAACCGAAAATTTGTAATAATAAAGAAAAAATATATATGACTATTACTAGCAAAATAAGGTACGACTCAATTAATAATAAAACCGGATAATACTAGTCGTATATAGAATCAAAAAGTAGTTAAAAATCCTAAAATCTAGACTTCATTTATCTATAATTATATGCGTTAGTAAAACTATATTTCATAAAGGAATTCATATCTTCAAAAAAGTATACAAACTAAAAGTAAGTTGTGATATGATACAATTCTATTTTTATAGATATTTTATTTTGTAAACTACAAATTAATTTAATTATTAAAGATAAATAAAATTATTCGTGTGAATAGACTGATGTTAGTGTAAAAAATACTTTTAATTTTAAATATCATTATGTAAATGAAAAACATAATTACAAAATGGAGGATAACATATTAATTCGGGATAGGTTTGCATTGTATATTTAATTTGATGTCTAGTTTTCTTCTTTTAGATTCGTCAACTAATTCGAAATAAAATTATATGAAGTTCATTTATTTTGGTGGTAAAGTACATAATGATAAGGTTGACCGATAAGAAGTATGAACGCACCGTAATTATTAATGTTCCCACACATAGCGTATGAGATAGTCATGCATACGGTGCATGCCCTTTACGGTTAACGTCGAGCGAGTTGCCTATATTTATGAAAAGTGAATAATTTGGGATTCTCCACTTTTGAAATGGAGAACATACCTCTTAAAGGAAATGTTTTAATAATCGTACCGACCATAATATCGAAAATTTTAGTGGTATGAAATTTAATGGTTCAACCGTGGTTTAAATGCTTGTTTCAACCATTTGTAATAATAAAGAAAAAATATATATGACTATTACTAGCAAAATAAGGTACGACTCAATTAATAATAAAACCGGATAATACTAGTCGTATATAGAATCAAAAAGTAGTTAAAAATCCTAAAATCTAGACTTCATTTATCTATAATTATATGCGTTAGTAAAACTATATTTCATAAAGGAATTCATATCTTCAAAAAAGTATACAAACTAAAAGTAAGTTGTGATATGATACAATTCTATTTTTATAGATATTTTATTTTGTAAACTACAAATTAATTTAATTATTAAAGATAAATAAAATTATTCGTGTGAATAGACTGATGTTAGTGTAAAAAATACTTTTAATTTTAAATATCATTATGTAAATGAAAAACATAATTACAAAATGGAGGATAACATATTAATTCGGGATAGGTTTGCATTGTATATTTAATTTGATGTCTAGTTTTCTTCTTTTAGATTCGTCAACTAATTCGAAATAAAATTATATGAAGTTCATTTATTTTGGTGGTAAAGTACATAATGATAAGGTTGACCGATAAGAAGTATGAACGCACCGTAATTATTAATGTTCCCACACATAGCGTATGAGATAGTCATGCATACGTAAGTGCATGCCCTTTACGGTTAACGTACGAGCGAGTTGCCTATATTTATGAAAAGTGAATAATTTGGGATTCTCCACTTTTGAAATGGAGAACATACCTCTTAAAGGAAATGTTTTAATAATCGTACCGACCATAATATCGAAAATTTTAGTGGTATGAAATTTAATGGTTCAACCGTGGTTTCGTACTTGTTTCAATAAATTTGTAATAATAAAGAAAAAATATATATGACTATTACTAGCAAAATAAGGTACGACTCAATTAATAATAAAACCGGATAATACTAGTCGTATATAGAATCAAAAAGTAGTTAAAAATCCTAAAATCTAGACTTCATTTATCTATAATTATATGCGTTAGTAAAACTATATTTCATAAAGGAATTCATATCTTCAAAAAAGTATACAAACTAAAAGTAAGTTGTGATATGATACAATTCTATTTTTTATAGATATTTTATTTTGTAAACTACAAATTAATTTAATTATTAAAGATAAATAAAATTATTCGTGTGAATAGACTGATGTTAGTGTAAAAAATACTTTTAATTTTAAATATCATTATGTAAATGAAAAACATAATTACAAAATGGAGGATAACATATTAATTCCGGATAGGTTTGCATTGTATATTTAATTTGATGTCTAGTTTTCTTCTTTTAGATTCGTCAACTAATTCGAAATAAAATTATATGAAGTTCATTTATTTTGGTGGTAAAGTACATAATGATAAGGTTGACCGATAAGAAGTATGAACGCACCGTAATTATTAATGTTCCCACACATAGCGTATGAGATAGTCATGCATACGGTGCATGCCCTTTACGGTTAACGTACGAGCGAGTTGCCTATATTTATGAAAAGTGAATAATTTGGGATTCTCCACTTTTGAAATGGAGAACATACCTCTTAAAGGAAATGTTTTAATAATCGTACCGACCATAATATCGAAAATTTTAGTGGTATGAAATTTAATGGTTCAACCGTGGTTTAAATCCTGTTTCAACCGGCTGTAATAATAAAGAAAAAATATATATGACTATTACTAGCAAAATAAGGTACGACTCAATTAATAATAAAACCGGATAATACTAGTCGTATATAGAATCAAAAAGTAGTTAAAAATCCTAAAATCTAGACTTCATTTATCTATAATTATATGCGTTAGTAAAACTATATTTCATAAAGGAATTCATGTCTTCAAAAAAGTATACAAACTAAAAGTAAGTTGTGATATGATACAATTCTATTTTTATAGATATTTTATTTTGCAAACTACAAATTAATTTAATTATTAAAGATAAATAAAATTATTCGTGTGAATAGACTGATGTTAGTGTAAAAAATACTTTTAATTTTAAATATCATTATGTAAATGAAAAACATAATTACAAAATGGAGGATAACATATTAATTCGGGATAGGTTTGCATTGTATATTTAATTTGATGTCTAGTTTTCTTCTTTTAGATTCGTCAACTAATTCGAAATAAAATTATATGAAGTTCATTTATTTTGGTGGTAAAGTACATAATGATAAGGTTGACCGATAAGAAGTATGAACGCACCGTAATTATTAATGTTCCCACACATAGCGTATGAGATAGTCATGCATACGGTGCATGCCCTTTACGGTTAACGTACGAGCGAGTTGCCTATATTTATGAAAAGTGAATAATTTGGGATTCTCCACTTTTGAAATGGAGAACATACCTCTTAAAGGAAATGTTTTAATAATCGTACCGACCATAATATCGAAAATTTTAGTGGTATGAAATTTAATGGTTCAACCGTGGTTTAACGTCTTGTTTCAAAAATTTGTAATAATAAAGAAAAAATATATATGACTATTACTAGCAAAATAAGGTACGACTCAATTAATAATAAAACCGGATAATACTAGTCGTATATAGAATCAAAAAGTAGTTAAAAATCCTAAAATCTAGACTTCATTTATCTATAATTATATGCGTTAGTAAAACTATATTTCATAAAGGAATTCATGTCTTCAAAAAAGTATACAAACTAAAAGTAAGTTGTGATATGATACAATTCTATTTTTATAGATATTTTATTTTGCAAACTACAAATTAATTTAATTATTAAAGATAAATAAAATTATTCGTGTGAATAGACTGATGTTAGTGTAAAAAATACTTTTAATTTTAAATATCATTATGTAAATGAAAAACATAATTACAAAATGGAGGATAACATATTAATTCAGGATAGGTTTGCATTGTATATTTAATTTGATGTCTAGTTTTCTTCTTTTAGATTCGTCAACTAATTCGAAATAAAATTATATGAAGTTCATTTATTTTGGTGGTAAAGTACATAATGATAAGGTTGACCGATAAGAAGTATGAACGCACCGTAATTATTAATGTTCCCACACATAGCGTATGAGATAGTCATGCATACGAGTGCATGCCCTTTACGGTTAACGTCGAGCGAGAGTTGCCTATATTTATGAAAAGTGAATAATTTGGGATTCTCCACTTTTGAAATGGAGAACATACCTCTTAAAGGAAATATTTTAATAATCGTACCGACCATAATATCGAAAATTTTAGTGGTATGAAATTTAATGGTTCAACCGTGGTTTTAAATCTTGTTTCAACAGGTTGTAATAATAAAGAAAAAATATATATGACTATTACTAGCAAAATAAGGTACGACTCAATTAATAATAAAACCGGATAATACTAGTCGTATATAGAATCAAAAAGTAGTTAAAAATCCTAAAATCTAGACTTCATTTATCTATAATTATATGCGTTAGTAAAACTATATTTCATAAAGGAATTCATATCTTCAAAAAAGTATACAAACTAAAAGTAAGTTGTGATATGATACAATTCTATTTTTTATAGATATTTTATTTTGTAAACTACAAATTAATTTAATTATTAAAGATAAATAAAATTATTCGTGTGAATAGACTGATGTTAGTGTAAAAAATACTTTTAATTTTAAATATCATTATGTAAATGAAAAACATAATTACAAAATGGAGGATAACATATTAATTCGGGATAGGTTTGCATTGTATATTTAATTTGATGTCTAGTTTTCTTCTTTTAGATTCGTCAACTAATTCGAAATAAAATTATATGAAGTTCATTTATTTTGGTGGTAAAGTACATAATGATAAGGTTGACCGATAAGAAGTATGAACGCACCGTAATTATTAATGTTCCCACACATAGCGTATGAGATAGTCATGCATACGGTTGCATGCCCTTTACGGTTAACGTACGAGCGAGTTGCCTATATTTATGAAAAGTGAATAATTTGGGATTCTCCACTTTTGAAATGGAGAACATACCTCTTAAAGGAAATGTTTTAATAATCGTACCGACCATAATATCGAAAATTTTAGTGGTATGAAATTTAATGGTTCAACCGTGGTTTAAATACTTGTTTCAAACCATTTGTAATAATAAAGAAAAAATATATATGACTATTACTAGCAAAATAAGGTACGACTCAATTAATAATAAAACCGGATAATACTAGTCGTATATAGAATCAAAAAGTAGTTAAAAATCCTAAAATCTAGACTTCATTTATCTATAATTATATGCGTTAGTAAAACTATATTTCATAAAGGAATTCATATCTTCAAAAAAGTATACAAACTAAAAGTAAGTTGTGATATGATACAATTCTATTTTTTATAGATATTTTATTTTGTAAACTACAAATTAATTTAATTATTAAAGATAAATAAAATTATTCGTGTGAATAGACTGATGTTAGTGTAAAAAATACTTTTAATTTTAAATATCATTATGTAAATGAAAAACATAATTACAAAATGGAGGATAACATATTAATTCGGGATAGGTTTGCATTGTATATTTAATTTGATGTCTAGTTTTCTTCTTTTAGATTCGTCAACTAATTCGAAATAAAATTATATGAAGTTCATTTATTTTGGTGGTAAAGTACATAATGATAAGGTTGACCGATAAGAAGTATGAACGCACCGTAATTATTAATGTTCCCACACATAGCGTATGAGATAGTCATGCATACGGTATGCATGCCCTTTACGGTTAACGTACGAGCGAGTTGCCTATATTTATGAAAAGTGAATAATTTGGGATTCTCCACTTTTGAAATGGAGAACATACCTCTTAAAGGAAATGTTTTAATAATCGTACCGACCATAATATCGAAAATTTTAGTGGTATGAAATTTAATGGTTCAACCGTGGTTTCGTAATCTTGTTTCAACCGTTTGTAATAATAAAGAAAAAATATATATGACTATTACTAGCAAAATAAGGTACGACTCAATTAATAATAAAACCGGATAATACTAGTCGTATATAGAATCAAAAAGTAGTTAAAAATCCTAAAATCTAGACTTCATTTATCTATAATTATATGCGTTAGTAAAACTATATTTCATAAAGGAATTCATATCTTCAAAAAAGTATACAAACTAAAAGTAAGTTGTGATATGATACAATTCTATTTTTTATAGATATTTTATTTTGTAAACTACAAATTAATTTAATTATTAAAGATAAATAAAATTATTCGTGTGAATAGACTGATGTTAGTGTAAAAAATACTTTTAATTTTAAATATCATTATGTAAATGAAAAACATAATTACAAAATGGAGGATAACATATTAATTCGGGATAGGTTTGCATTGTATATTTAATTTGATGTCTAGTTTTCTTCTTTTAGATTCGTCAACTAATTCGAAATAAAATTATATGAAGTTCATTTATTTTGGTGGTAAAGTACATAATGATAAGGTTGACCGATAAGAAGTATGAACGCACCGTAATTATTAATGTTCCCACACATAGCGTATGAAATAGTCATGCATACGGTTGCATGCCCTTTACGGTTAACGTACGAGCGAGTTGCCTATATTTATGAAAAGTGAATAATTTGGGATTCTCCACTTTTGAAATGGAGAACATACCTCTTAAAGGAAATGTTTTAATAATCGTACCGACCATAATATCGAAAATTTTAGTGGTATGAAATTTAATGGTTCAACCGTGGTTTTCGTATCGTTTCAACCATTTGTAATAATAAAGAAAAAATATATATGACTATTACTAGCAAAATAAGGTACGACTCAATTAATAATAAAACCGGATAATACTAGTCGTATATAGAATCAAAAAGTAGTTAAAAATCCTAAAATCTAGACTTCATTTATCTATAATTATATGCGTTAGTAAAACTATATTTCATAAAGGAATTCATATCTTCAAAAAAGTATACAAACTAAAAGTAAGTTGTGATATGATACAATTCTATTTTTTATAGATATTTTATTTTGTAAACTACAAATTAATTTAATTATTAAAGATAAATAAAATTATTCGTGTGAATAGATCGATGTTAGTGTAAAAAATACTTTTAATTTTAAATATCATTATGTAAATGAAAAACATAATTACAAAATGGAGGATAACATATTAATTCGGGATAGGTTTGCATTGTATATTTAATTTGATGTCTAGTTTTCTTCTTTTAGATTCGTCAACTAATTCGAAATAAAATTATATGAAGTTCATTTATTTTGGTGGTAAAGTACATAATGATAAGGTTGACCGATAAGAAGTATGAACGCACCGTAATTATTAATGTTCCCACACATAGCGTATGAGATAGTCATGCATACAGCTGCATGCCCTTTACGGTTAACGTACGAGCGAGTTGCCTATATTTATGAAAAGTGAATAATTTGGGATTCTCCACTTTTGAAATGGAGAACATACCTCTTAAAGGAAATGTTTTAATAATCGTACCGACCATAATATCGAAAATTTTAGTGGTATGAAATTTAATGGTTCAACCGTGGTTTCGTACCGTTTCAAAATATAAATTTGTAATAATAAAGAAAAAATATATATGACTATTACTAGCAAAATAAGGTACGACTCAATTAATAATAAAACCGGATAATACTAGTCGTATATAGAATCAAAAAGTAGTTAAAAATCCTAAAATCTAGACTTCATTTATCTATAATTATATGCGTTAGTAAAACTATATTTCATAAAGGAATTCATATCTTCAAAAAAGTATACAAACTAAAAGTAAGTTGTGATATGATACAATTCTATTTTTTATAGATATTTTATTTTGTAAACTACAAATTAATTTAATTATTAAAGATAAATAAAATTATTCGTGTGAATAGACTGATGTTAGTGTAAAAAATACTTTTAATTTTAAATATCATTATGTAAATGAAAAACATAATTACAAAATGGAGGATAACATATTAATTCCGGATAGGTTTGCATTGTATATTTAATTTGATGTCTAGTTTTCTTCTTTTAGATTCGTCAACTAATTCGAAATAAAATTATATGAAGTTCATTTATTTTGGTGGTAAAGTACATAATGATAAGGTTGACCGATAAGAAGTATGAACGCACCGTAATTATTAATGTTCCCACACATAGCGTATGAGATAGTCATGCATACGAACTGCATGCCCTTTACGGTTAACGTTGAGCAGAGTTGCCTATATTTATGAAAAGTGAATAATTTGGGATTCTCCACTTTTGAAATGGAGAACATACCTCTTAAAGGAAATGTTTTAATAATCGTACCGACCATAATATCGAAAATTTTAGTGGTATGAAATTTAATGGTTCAACCGTGGTTTAAATGCTCGTTTCAACCGGCTGTAATAATAAAGAAAAAATATATATGACTATTACTAGCAAAATAAGGTACGACTCAATTAATAATAAAACCGGATAATACTAGTCGTATATAGAATCAAAAAGTAGTTAAAAATCCTAAAATCTAGACTTCATTTATCTATAATTATATGCGTTAGTAAAACTATATTTCATAAAGGAATTCATATCTTCAAAAAAGTATACAAACTAAAAGTAAGTTGTGATATGATACAATTCTATTTTTTATAGATATTTTATTTTGTAAACTACAAATTAATTTAATTATTAAAGATAAATAAAATTATTCGTGTGAATAGACTGATGTTAGTGTAAAAAATACTTTTAATTTTAAATATCATTATGTAAATGAAAAACATAATTACAAAATGGAGGATAACATATTAATTCGGGATAGGTTTGCATTGTATATTTAATTTGATGTCTAGTTTTCTTCTTTTAGATTCGTCAACTAATTCGAAATAAAATTATATGAAGTTCATTTATTTTGGTGGTAAAGTACATAATGATAAGGTTGACCGATAAGAAGTATGAACGCACCGTAATTATTAATGTTCCCACACATAGCGTATGAGATAGTCATGCATACGGCTGCATGCCCTTTACGGTTAACGTCTGAGCAGAGTTGCCTATATTTATGAAAAGTGAATAATTTGGGATTCTCCACTTTTGAAATGGAGAACATACCTCTTAAAGGAAATGTTTTAATAATCGTACCGACCATAATATCGAAAATTTTAGTGGTATGAAATTTAATGGTTCAACCGTGGTTTCGTATCGTTTCAACCGGCTGTAATAATAAAGAAAAAATATATATGACTATTACTAGCAAAATAAGGTACGACTCAATTAATAATAAAACCGGATAATACTAGTCGTATATAGAATCAAAAAGTAGTTAAAAATCCTAAAATCTAGACTTCATTTATCTATAATTATATGCGTTAGTAAAACTATATTTCATAAAGGAATTCATATCTTCAAAAAAGTATACAAACTAAAAGTAAGTTGTGATATGATACAATTCTATTTTTTATAGATATTTTATTTTGTAAACTACAAAATAATGTAATTATTAAAGATAAATAAAATTATTCGTGTGAATAGACTGATGTTAGTGTAAAAAATACTTTTAATTTTAAATATCATTATGTAAATGAAAAACATAATTACAAAATGGAGGATAACATATTAATTCGGGATAGGTTTGCATTGTATATTTAATTTGATGTCTAGTTTTCTTCTTTTAGATTCGTCAACTAATTCGAAATAAAATTATATGAAGTTCATTTATTTTGGTGGTAAAGTACATAATGATAAGGTTGACCGATAAGAAGTATGAACGCACCGTAATTATTAATGTTCCCACACATAGCGTATGAGATAGTCATGCATACAAACTGCATGCCCTTTACGGTTAACGTCCGAGCGAGTTGCCTATATTTATGAAAAGTGAATAATTTGGGATTCTCCACTTTTGAAATGGAGAACATACCTCTTAAAGGAAATGTTTTAATAATCGTACCGACCATAATATCGAAAATTTTAGTGGTATGAAATTTAATGGTTCAACCGTGGTTTCGTAATGTTTCAACCGGCTGTAATAATAAAGAAAAAATATATATGACTATTACTAGCAAAATAAGGTACGACTCAATTAATAATAAAACCGGATAATACTAGTCGTATATAGAATCAAAAAGTAGTTAAAAATCCTAAAATCTAGACTTCATTTATCTATAATTATATGCGTTAGTAAAACTATATTTCATAAAGGAATTCATATCTTCAAAAAAGTATACAAACTAAAAGTAAGTTGTGATATGATACAATTCTATTTTTTATAGATATTTTATTTTGTAAACTACAAAATAATGTAATTATTAAAGATAAATAAAATTATTCGTGTGAATAGATCGATGTTAGTGTAAAAAATACTTTTAATTTTAAATATCATTATGTAAATGAAAAACATAATTACAAAATGGAGGATAACATATTAATTCGGGATAGGTTTGCATTGTATATTTAATTTGATGTCTAGTTTTCTTCTTTTAGATTCGTCAACTAATTCGAAATAAAATTATATGAAGTTCATTTATTTTGGTGGTAAAGTACATAATGATAAGGTTGACCGATAAGAAGTATGAACGCACCGTAATTATTAATGTTCCCACACATAGCGTATGAGATAGTCATGCATACAAGTCGCATGCCCTTTACGGTTAACGTCTGAGCAGAGTTGCCTATATTTATGAAAAGTGAATAATTTGGGATTCTCCACTTTTGAAATGGAGAACATACCTCTTAAAGGAAATGTTTTAATAATCGTACCGACCATAATATCGAAAATTTTAGTGGTATGAAATTTAATGGTTCAACCGTGGTTTCGTATCGTTTCAACCGATTTGTAATAATAAAGAAAAAATATATATGACTATTACTAGCAAAATAAGGTACGACTCAATTAATAATAAAACCGGATAATACTAGTCGTATATAGAATCAAAAAGTAGTTAAAAATCCTAAAATCTAGACTTCATTTATCTATAATTATATGCGTTAGTAAAACTATATTTCATAAAGGAATTCATATCTTCAAAAAAGTATACAAACTAAAAGTAAGTTGTGATATGATACAATTCTATTTTTATAGATATTTTATTTTGTAAACTACAAAATAATGTAATTATTAAAGATAAATAAAATTATTCGTGTGAATAGACTGATGTTAGTGTAAAAAATACTTTTAATTTTAAATATCATTATGTAAATGAAAAACATAATTACAAAATGGAGGATAACATATTAATTCGGGATAGGTTTGCATTGTATATTTAATTTGATGTCTAGTTTTCTTCTTTTAGATTCGTCAACTAATTCGAAATAAAATTATATGAAGTTCATTTATTTTGGTGGTAAAGTACATAATGATAAGGTTGACCGATAAGAAGTATGAACGCACCGTAATTATTAATGTTCCCACACATAGCGTATGAGATAGTCATGCATACAGCGTTGCATGCCCTTTACGGTTAACGTCTGAGCAGAGTTGCCTATATTTATGAAAAGTGAATAATTTGGGATTCTCCACTTTTGAAATGGAGAACATACCTCTTAAAGGAAATGTTTTAATAATCGTACCGACCATAATATCGAAAATTTTAGTGGTATGAAATTTAATGGTTCAACCGTGGTTTCGTACTGTTTCAACCGGCTGTAATAATAAAGAAAAAATATATATGACTATTACTAGCAAAATAAGGTACGACTCAATTAATAATAAAACCGGATAATACTAGTCGTATATAGAATCAAAAAGTAGTTAAAAATCCTAAAATCTAGACTTCATTTATCTATAATTATATGCGTTAGTAAAACTATATTTCATAAAGGAATTCATATCTTCAAAAAAGTATACAAACTAAAAGTAAGTTGTGATATGATACAATTCTATTTTTATAGATATTTTATTTTGTAAACTACAAAATAATGTAATTATTAAAGATAAATAAAATTATTCGTGTGAATAGACTGATGTTAGTGTAAAAAATACTTTTAATTTTAAATATCATTATGTAAATGAAAAACATAATTACAAAATGGAGGATAACATATTAATTCGGGATAGGTTTGCATTGTATATTTAATTTGATGTCTAGTTTTCTTCTTTTAGATTCGTCAACTAATTCGAAATAAAATTATATGAAGTTCATTTATTTTGGTGGTAAAGTACATAATGATAAGGTTGACCGATAAGAAGTATGAACGCACCGTAATTATTAATGTTCCCACACATAGCGTATGAGATAGTCATGCATACAGCTTGCATGCCCTTTACGGTTAACGTACGAGCAGAGTTGCCTATATTTATGAAAAGTGAATAATTTGGGATTCTCCACTTTTGAAATGGAGAACATACCTCTTAAAGGAAATGTTTTAATAATCGTACCGACCATAATATCGAAAATTTTAGTGGTATGAAATTTAATGGTTCAACCGTGGTTTCGTACTCGTTTCAACCATTTGTAATAATAAAGAAAAAATATATATGACTATTACTAGCAAAATAAGGTACGACTCAATTAATAATAAAACCGGATAATACTAGTCGTATATAGAATCAAAAAGTAGTTAAAAATCCTAAAATCTAGACTTCATTTATCTATAATTATATGCGTTAGTAAAACTATATTTCATAAAGGAATTCATATCTTCAAAAAAGTATACAAACTAAAAGTAAGTTGTGATATGATACAATTCTATTTTTATAGATATTTTATTTTGTAAACTACAAAATAATGTAATTATTAAAGATAAATAAAATTATTCGTGTGAATAGACTGATGTTAGTGTAAAAAATACTTTTAATTTTAAATATCATTATGTAAATGAAAAACATAATTACAAAATGGAGGATAACATATTAATTCGGGATAGGTTTGCATTGTATATTTAATTTGATGTCTAGTTTTCTTCTTTTAGATTCGTCAACTAATTCGAAATAAAATTATATGAAGTTCATTTATTTTGGTGGTAAAGTACATAATGATAAGGTTGACCGATAAGAAGTATGAACGCACCGTAATTATTAATGTTCCCACACATAGCGTATGAGATAGTCATGCATACAGCTGCATGCCCTTTACGGTTAACGTCTGAGCGAGTTGCCTATATTTATGAAAAGTGAATAATTTGGGATTCTCCACTTTTGAAATGGAGAACATACCTCTTAAAGGAAATGTTTTAATAATCGTACCGACCATAATATCGAAAATTTTAGTGGTATGAAATTTAATGGTTCAACCGTGGTTTACATACATCGTTTCAACCGGCCGTAATAATAAAGAAAAAATATATATGACTATTACTAGCAAAATAAGGTACGACTCAATTAATAATAAAACCGGATAATACTAGTCGTATATAGAATCAAAAAGTAGTTAAAAATCCTAAAATCTAGACTTCATTTATCTATAATTATATGCGTTAGTAAAACTATATTTCATAAAGGAATTCATATCTTCAAAAAAGTATACAAACTAAAAGTAAGTTGTGATATGATACAATTCTATTTTTTATAGATATTTTATTTTGTAAACTACAAAATAATGTAATTATTAAAGATAAATAAAATTATTCGTGTGAATAGACCGATGTTAGTGTAAAAAATACTTTTAATTTTAAATATCATTATGTAAATGAAAAACATAATTACAAAATGGAGGATAACATATTAATTCAGGATAGGTTTGCATTGTATATTTAATTTGATGTCTAGTTTTCTTCTTTTAGATTCGTCAACTAATTCGAAATAAAATTATATGAAGTTCATTTATTTTGGTGGTAAAGTACATAATGATAAGGTTGACCGATAAGAAGTATGAACGCACCGTAATTATTAATGTTCCCACACATAGCGTATGAGATAGTCATGCATACATACTGCATGCCCTTTACGGTTAACGTCCGAGCGAGAGTTGCCTATATTTATGAAAAGTGAATAATTTGGGATTCTCCACTTTTGAAATGGAGAACATACCTCTTAAAGGAAATGTTTTAATAATCGTACCGACCATAATATCGAAAATTTTAGTGGTATGAAATTTAATGGTTCAACCGTGGTTTCGTACTCGTTTCAACCAATTCGTAATAATAAAGAAAAAATATATATGACTATTACTAGCAAAATAAGGTACGACTCAATTAATAATAAAACCGGATAATACTAGTCGTATATAGAATCAAAAAGTAGTTAAAAATCCTAAAATCTAGACTTCATTTATCTATAATTATATGCGTTAGTAAAACTATATTTCATAAAGGAATTCATATCTTCAAAAAAGTATACAAACTAAAAGTAAGTTGTGATATGATACAATTCTATTTTTTATAGATATTTTATTTTGTAAACTACAAAATAATGTAATTATTAAAGATAAATAAAATTATTCGTGTGAATAGACTGATGTTAGTGTAAAAAATACTTTTAATTTTAAATATCATTATGTAAATGAAAAACATAATTACAAAATGGAGGATAACATATTAATTCGGGATAGGTTTGCATTGTATATTTAATTTGATGTCTAGTTTTCTTCTTTTAGATTCGTCAACTAATTCGAAATAAAATTATATGAAGTTCATTTATTTTGGTGGTAAAGTACATAATGATAAGGTTGACCGATAAGAAGTATGAACGCACCGTAATTATTAATGTTCCCACACATAGCGTATGAGATAGTCATGCATACAAAGTCGCATGCCCTTTACGGTTAACGTCTGAGCAGAGTTGCCTATATTTATGAAAAGTGAATAATTTGGGATTCTCCACTTTTGAAATGGAGAACATACCTCTTAAAGGAAATGTTTTAATAATCGTACCGACCATAATATCGAAAATTTTAGTGGTATGAAATTTAATGGTTCAACCGTGGTTTCGTACTCGTTTCAACCGCTCGTAATAATAAAGAAAAAATATATATGACTATTACTAGCAAAATAAGGTACGACTCAATTAATAATAAAACCGGATAATACTAGTCGTATATAGAATCAAAAAGTAGTTAAAAATCCTAAAATCTAGACTTCATTTATCTATAATTATATGCGTTAGTAAAACTATATTTCATAAAGGAATTCATATCTTCAAAAAAGTATACAAACTAAAAGTAAGTTGTGATATGATACAATTCTATTTTTTATAGATATTTTATTTTGTAAACTACAAAATAATGTAATTATTAAAGATAAATAAAATTATTCGTGTGAATAGACCGATGTTAGTGTAAAAAATACTTTTAATTTTAAATATCATTATGTAAATGAAAAACATAATTACAAAATGGAGGATAACATATTAATTCGGGATAGGTTTGCATTGTATATTTAATTTGATGTCTAGTTTTCTTCTTTTAGATTCGTCAACTAATTCGAAATAAAATTATATGAAGTTCATTTATTTTGGTGGTAAAGTACATAATGATAAGGTTGACCGATAAGAAGTATGAACGCACCGTAATTATTAATGTTCCCACACATAGCGTATGAGATAGTCATGCATACCGCATGCCCTTTACGGTTAACGTCTGAGCAGAGTTGCCTATATTTATGAAAAGTGAATAATTTGGGATTCTCCACTTTTGAAATGGAGAACATACCTCTTAAAGGAAATGTTTTAATAATCGTACCGACCATAATATCGAAAATTTTAGTGGTATGAAATTTAATGGTTCAACCGTGGTTTCGTACTCGTTTCAACCGGCTGTAATAATAAAGAAAAAATATATATGACTATTACTAGCAAAATAAGGTACGACTCAATTAATAATAAAACCGGATAATACTAGTCGTATATAGAATCAAAAAGTAGTTAAAAATCCTAAAATCTAGACTTCATTTATCTATAATTATATGCGTTAGTAAAACTATATTTCATAAAGGAATTCATATCTTCAAAAAAGTATACAAACTAAAAGTAAGTTGTGATATGATACAATTCTATTTTTTATAGATATTTTATTTTGTAAACTACAAATTAATTTAATTATTAAAGATAAATAAAATTATTCGTGTGAATAGACTGATGTTAGTGTAAAAAATACTTTTAATTTTAAATATCATTATGTAAATGAAAAACATAATTACAAAATGGAGGATAACATATTAATTCGGGATAGGTTTGCATTGTATATTTAATTTGATGTCTAGTTTTCTTCTTTTAGATTCGTCAACTAATTCGAAATAAAATTATATGAAGTTCATTTATTTTGGTGGTAAAGTACATAATGATAAGGTTGACCGATAAGAAGTATGAACGCACCGTAATTATTAATGTTCCCACACATAGCGTATGAGATAGTCATGCATACGAGTGCATGCCCTTTACGGTTAACGTCGAGCGAGTTGCCTATATTTATGAAAAGTGAATAATTTGGGATTCTCCACTTTTGAAATGGAGAACATACCTCTTAAAGGAAATGTTTTAATAATCGTACCGACCATAATATCGAAAATTTTAGTGGTATGAAATTTAATGGTTCAACCGTGGTTTCGTACTGTTTCAACCGGCTGTAATAATAAAGAAAAAATATATATGACTATTACTAGCAAAATAAGGTACGACTCAATTAATAATAAAACCGGATAATACTAGTCGTATATAGAATCAAAAAGTAGTTAAAAATCCTAAAATCTAGACTTCATTTATCTATAATTATATGCGTTAGTAAAACTATATTTCATAAAGGAATTCATATCTTCAAAAAAGTATACAAACTAAAAGTAAGTTGTGATATGATACAATTCTATTTTTTATAGATATTTTATTTTGTAAACTACAAAATAATGTAATTATTAAAGATAAATAAAATTATTCGTGTGAATAGACTGATGTTAGTGTAAAAAATACTTTTAATTTTAAATATCATTATGTAAATGAAAAACATAATTACAAAATGGAGGATAACATATTAATTCGGGATAGGTTTGCATTGTATATTTAATTTGATGTCTAGTTTTCTTCTTTTAGATTCGTCAACTAATTCGAAATAAAATTATATGAAGTTCATTTATTTTGGTGGTAAAGTACATAATGATAAGGTTGACCGATAAGAAGTATGAACGCACCGTAATTATTAATGTTCCCACACATAGCGTATGAGATAGTCATGCATACAGTCGCATGCCCTTTACGGTTAACGTCTGAGCAGAGTTGCCTATATTTATGAAAAGTGAATAATTTGGGATTCTCCACTTTTGAAATGGAGAACATACCTCTTAAAGGAAATGTTTTAATAATCGTACCGACCATAATATCGAAAATTTTAGTGGTATGAAATTTAATGGTTCAACCGTGGTTTCGCTTCGTTTCAACCGGCCATTTGTAATAATAAAGAAAAAATATATATGACTATTACTAGCAAAATAAGGTACGACTCAATTAATAATAAAACCGGATAATACTAGTCGTATATAGAATCAAAAAGTAGTTAAAAATCCTAAAATCTAGACTTCATTTATCTATAATTATATGCGTTAGTAAAACTATATTTCATAAAGGAATTCATATCTTCAAAAAAGTATACAAACTAAAAGTAAGTTGTGATATGATACAATTCTATTTTTTATAGATATTTTATTTTGTAAACTACAAAATAATGTAATTATTAAAGATAAATAAAATTATTCGTGTGAATAGACTGATGTTAGTGTAAAAAATACTTTTAATTTTAAATATCATTATGTAAATGAAAAACATAATTACAAAATGGAGGATAACATATTAATTCGGGATAGGTTTGCATTGTATATTTAATTTGATGTCTAGTTTTCTTCTTTTAGATTCGTCAACTAATTCGAAATAAAATTATATGAAGTTCATTTATTTTGGTGGTAAAGTACATAATGATAAGGTTGACCGATAAGAAGTATGAACGCACCGTAATTATTAATGTTCCCACACATAGCGTATGAGATAGTCATGCATACAGCTGCATGCCCTTTACGGTTAACGTCTGAGCGAGTTGCCTATATTTATGAAAAGTGAATAATTTGGGATTCTCCACTTTTGAAATGGAGAACATACCTCTTAAAGGAAATGTTTTAATAATCGTACCGACCATAATATCGAAAATTTTAGTGGTATGAAATTTAATGGTTCAACCGTGGTTTCGTATCGTTTCAACCGGCTGTAATAATAAAGAAAAAATATATATGACTATTACTAGCAAAATAAGGTACGACTCAATTAATAATAAAACCGGATAATACTAGTCGTATATAGAATCAAAAAGTAGTTAAAAATCCTAAAATCTAGACTTCATTTATCTATAATTATATGCGTTAGTAAAACTATATTTCATAAAGGAATTCATATCTTCAAAAAAGTATACAAACTAAAAGTAAGTTGTGATATGATACAATTCTATTTTTTATAGATATTTTATTTTGTAAACTACAAAATAATGTAATTATTAAAGATAAATAAAATTATTCGTGTGAATAGACCGATGTTAGTGTAAAAAATACTTTTAATTTTAAATATCATTATGTAAATGAAAAACATAATTACAAAATGGAGGATAACATATTAATTCAGGATAGGTTTGCATTGTATATTTAATTTGATGTCTAGTTTTCTTCTTTTAGATTCGTCAACTAATTCGAAATAAAATTATATGAAGTTCATTTATTTTGGTGGTAAAGTACATAATGATAAGGTTGACCGATAAGAAGTATGAACGCACCGTAATTATTAATGTTCCCACACATAGCGTATGAGATAGTCATGCATACAACTCGCATGCCCTTTACGGTTAACGTCTGAGCAGAGTTGCCTATATTTATGAAAAGTGAATAATTTGGGATTCTCCACTTTTGAAATGGAGAACATACCTCTTAAAGGAAATGTTTTAATAATCGTACCGACCATAATATCGAAAATTTTAGTGGTATGAAATTTAATGGTTCAACCGTGGTTTCGTACTGTTTCAACCGGCTGTAATAATAAAGAAAAAATATATATGACTATTACTAGCAAAATAAGGTACGACTCAATTAATAATAAAACCGGATAATACTAGTCGTATATAGAATCAAAAAGTAGTTAAAAATCCTAAAATCTAGACTTCATTTATCTATAATTATATGCGTTAGTAAAACTATATTTCATAAAGGAATTCATATCTTCAAAAAAGTATACAAACTAAAAGTAAGTTGTGATATGATACAATTCTATTTTTTATAGATATTTTATTTTGTAAACTACAAAATAATGTAATTATTAAAGATAAATAAAATTATTCGTGTGAATAGACCGATGTTAGTGTAAAAAATACTTTTAATTTTAAATATCATTATGTAAATGAAAAACATAATTACAAAATGGAGGATAACATATTAATTCGGGATAGGTTTGCATTGTATATTTAATTTGATGTCTAGTTTTCTTCTTTTAGATTCGTCAACTAATTCGAAATAAAATTATATGAAGTTCATTTATTTTGGTGGTAAAGTACATAATGATAAGGTTGACCGATAAGAAGTATGAACGCACCGTAATTATTAATGTTCCCACACATAGCGTATGAGATAGTCATGCATACGAGTTGCATGCCCTTTACGGTTAACGTCCGAGCGAGTTGCCTATATTTATGAAAAGTGAATAATTTGGGATTCTCCACTTTTGAAATGGAGAACATACCTCTTAAAGGAAATGTTTTAATAATCGTACCGACCATAATATCGAAAATTTTAGTGGTATGAAATTTAATGGTTCAACCGTGGTTTCGTAATGTTTCAACCGGCTGTAATAATAAAGAAAAAATATATATGACTATTACTAGCAAAATAAGGTACGACTCAATTAATAATAAAACCGGATAATACTAGTCGTATATAGAATCAAAAAGTAGTTAAAAATCCTAAAATCTAGACTTCATTTATCTATAATTATATGCGTTAGTAAAACTATATTTCATAAAGGAATTCATATCTTCAAAAAAGTATACAAACTAAAAGTAAGTTGTGATATGATACAATTCTATTTTTTATAGATATTTTATTTTGTAAACTACAAAATAATGTAATTATTAAAGATAAATAAAATTATTCGTGTGAATAGACTGATGTTAGTGTAAAAAATACTTTTAATTTTAAATATCATTATGTAAATGAAAAACATAATTACAAAATGGAGGATAACATATTAATTCGGGATAGGTTTGCATTGTATATTTAATTTGATGTCTAGTTTTCTTCTTTTAGATTCGTCAACTAATTCGAAATAAAATTATATGAAGTTCATTTATTTTGGTGGTAAAGTACATAATGATAAGGTTGACCGATAAGAAGTATGAACGCACCGTAATTATTAATGTTCCCACACATAGCGTATGAGATAGTCATGCATACAGCTGCATGCCCTTTACGGTTAACGTCTGAGCGAGTTGCCTATATTTATGAAAAGTGAATAATTTGGGATTCTCCACTTTTGAAATGGAGAACATACCTCTTAAAGGAAATGTTTTAATAATCGTACCGACCATAATATCGAAAATTTTAGTGGTATGAAATTTAATGGTTCAACCGTGGTTTTCGTATCGTTTCAACCGGCCGTAATAATAAAGAAAAAATATATATGACTATTACTAGCAAAATAAGGTACGACTCAATTAATAATAAAACCGGATAATACTAGTCGTATATAGAATCAAAAAGTAGTTAAAAATCCTAAAATCTAGACTTCATTTATCTATAATTATATGCGTTAGTAAAACTATATTTCATAAAGGAATTCATATCTTCAAAAAAGTATACAAACTAAAAGTAAGTTGTGATATGATACAATTCTATTTTTTATAGATATTTTATTTTGTAAACTACAAAATAATGTAATTATTAAAGATAAATAAAATTATTCGTGTGAATAGACTGATGTTAGTGTAAAAAATACTTTTAATTTTAAATATCATTATGTAAATGAAAAACATAATTACAAAATGGAGGATAACATATTAATTCGGGATAGGTTTGCATTGTATATTTAATTTGATGTCTAGTTTTCTTCTTTTAGATTCGTCAACTAATTCGAAATAAAATTATATGAAGTTCATTTATTTTGGTGGTAAAGTACATAATGATAAGGTTGACCGATAAGAAGTATGAACGCACCGTAATTATTAATGTTCCCACACATAGCGTATGAGATAGTCATGCATACAGCTGCATGCCCTTTACGGTTAACGTCTGAGCAGAGTTGCCTATATTTATGAAAAGTGAATAATTTGGGATTCTCCACTTTTGAAATGGAGAACATACCTCTTAAAGGAAATGTTTTAATAATCGTACCGACCATAATATCGAAAATTTTAGTGGTATGAAATTTAATGGTTCAACCGTGGTTTCGTACTTCGTTTCAACCGGCTGTAATAATAAAGAAAAAATATATATGACTATTACTAGCAAAATAAGGTACGACTCAATTAATAATAAAACCGGATAATACTAGTCGTATATAGAATCAAAAAGTAGTTAAAAATCCTAAAATCTAGACTTCATTTATCTATAATTATATGCGTTAGTAAAACTATATTTCATAAAGGAATTCATGTCTTCAAAAAAGTATACAAACTAAAAGTAAGTTGTGATATGATACAATTCTATTTTTATAGATATTTTATTTTGCAAACTACAAATTAATTTAATTATTAAAGATAAATAAAATTATTCGTGTGAATAGACTGATGTTAGTGTAAAAAATACTTTTAATTTTAAATATCATTATGTAAATGAAAAACATAATTACAAAATGGAGGATAACATATTAATTCGAGATAGGTTTGCATTGTATATTTAATTTGATGTCTAGTTTTCTTCTTTTAGATTCGTCAACTAATTCGAAATAAAATTATATGAAGTTCATTTATTTTGGTGGTAAAGTACATAATGATAAGGTTGACCGATAAGAAGTATGAACGCACCGTAATTATTAATGTTCCCACACATAGCGTATGAGATAGTCATGCATACAGCTGCATGCCCTTTACGGTTAACGTCTTAGAAGAGTTGCCTATATTTATGAAAAGTGAATAATTTGGGATTCTCCACTTTTGAAATGGAGAACATACCTCTTAAAGGAAATGTTTTAATAATCGTACCGACCATAATATCGAAAATTTTAGTGGTATGAAATTTAATGGTTCAACCGTGGTTTCGTACTGTTTCAACCGGCTGTAATAATAAAGAAAAAATATATATGACTATTACTAGCAAAATAAGGTACGACTCAATTAATAATAAAACCGGATAATACTAGTCGTATATAGAATCAAAAAGTAGTTAAAAATCCTAAAATCTAGACTTCATTTATCTATAATTATATGCGTTAGTAAAACTATATTTCATAAAGGAATTCATGTCTTCAAAAAAGTATACAAACTAAAAGTAAGTTGTGATATGATACAATTCTATTTTTTATAGATATTTTATTTTGTAAACTACAAATTAATTTAATTATTAAAGATAAATAAAATTATTCGTGTGAATAGACTGATGTTAGTGTAAAAAATACTTTTAATTTTAAATATCATTATGTAAATGAAAAACATAATTACAAAATGGAGGATAACATATTAATTCAGGATAGGTTTGCATTGTATATTTAATTTGATGTCTAGTTTTCTTCTTTTAGATTCGTCAACTAATTCGAAATAAAATTATATGAAGTTCATTTATTTTGGTGGTAAAGTACATAATGATAAGGTTGACCGATAAGAAGTATGAACGCACCGTAATTATTAATGTTCCCACACATAGCGTATGAGATAGTCATGCATACAGCTGCATGCCCTTTACGGTTAACGTCTGAGCAGAGTTGCCTATATTTATGAAAAGTGAATAATTTGGGATTCTCCACTTTTGAAATGGAGAACATACCTCTTAAAGGAAATGTTTTAATAATCGTACCGACCATAATATCGAAAATTTTAGTGGTAGGAAATTTAATGGTTCAACCGTGGTTTCGTACTGTTTCAACCGGCTGTAATAATAAAGAAAAAATATATATGACTATTACTAGCAAAATAAGGTACGACTCAATTAATAATAAAACCGGATAATACTAGTCGTATATAGAATCAAAAAGTAGTTAAAAATCCTAAAATCTAGACTTCATTTATCTATAATTATATGCGTTAGTAAAACTATATTTCATAAAGGAATTCATATCTTCAAAAAAGTATACAAACTAAAAGTAAGTTGTGATATGATACAATTCTATTTTTTATAGATATTTTATTTTGTAAACTACAAAATAATGTAATTATTAAAGATAAATAAAATTATTCGTGTGAATAGACCGATGTTAGTGTAAAAAATACTTTTAATTTTAAATATCATTATGTAAATGAAAAACATAATTACAAAATGGAGGATAACATATTAATTCGAGATAGGTTTGCATTGTATATTTAATTTGATGTCTAGTTTTCTTCTTTTAGATTCGTCAACTAATTCGAAATAAAATTATATGAAGTTCATTTATTTTGGTGGTAAAGTACATAATGATAAGGTTGACCGATAAGAAGTATGAACGCACCGTAATTATTAATGTTCCCACACATAGCGTATGAGATAGTCATGCATACGGTCGCATGCCCTTTACGGTTAACGTCGAGCGAGAGTTGCCTATATTTATGAAAAGTGAATAATTTGGGATTCTCCACTTTTGAAATGGAGAACATACCTCTTAAAGGAAATGTTTTAATAATCGTACCGACCATAATATCGAAAATTTTAGTGGTATGAAATTTAATGGTTCCACCGTGGTTTCGTATCGTTTCAACCGGCTGTAATAATAAAGAAAAAATATATATGACTATTACTAGCAAAATAAGGTACGACTCAATTAATAATAAAACCGGATAATACTAGTCGTATATAGAATCAAAAAGTAGTTAAAAATCCTAAAATCTAGACTTCATTTATCTATAATTATATGCGTTAGTAAAACTATATTTCATAAAGGAATTCATATCTTCAAAAAAGTATACAAACTAAAAGTAAGTTGTGATATGATACAATTCTATTTTTTATAGATATTTTATTTTGTAAACTACAAAATAATGTAATTATTAAAGATAAATAAAATTATTCGTGTGAATAGACTGATGTTAGTGTAAAAAATACTTTTAATTTTAAATATCATTATGTAAATGAAAAACATAATTACAAAATGGAGGATAACATATTAATTCGAGATAGGTTTGCATTGTATATTTAATTTGATGTCTAGTTTTCTTCTTTTAGATTCGTCAACTAATTCGAAATAAAATTATATGAAGTTCATTTATTTTGGTGGTAAAGTACATAATGATAAGGTTGACCGATAAGAAGTATGAACGCACCGTAATTATTAATGTTCCCACACATAGCGTATGAGACAGTCATGCATACAAACTCGCATGCCCTTTACGGTTAACGTCTGAGCAGAGTTGCCTATATTTATGAAAAGTGAATAATTTGGGATTCTCCACTTTTGAAATGGAGAACATACCTCTTAAAGGAAATGTTTTAATAATCGTACCGACCATAATATCGAAAATTTTAGTGGTATGAAATTTAATGGTTCAACCGTGGTTTCGTATCCGTTTCAACCGGCCGTAATAATAAAGAAAAAATATATATGACTATTACTAGCAAAATAAGGTACGACTCAATTAATAATAAAACCGGATAATACTAGTCGTATATAGAATCAAAAAGTAGTTAAAAATCCTAAAATCTAGACTTCATTTATCTATAATTATATGCGTTAGTAAAACTATATTTCATAAAGGAATTCATATCTTCAAAAAAGTATACAAACTAAAAGTAAGTTGTGATATGATACAATTCTATTTTTTATAGATATTTTATTTTGTAAACTACAAAATAATGTAATTATTAAAGATAAATAAAATTATTCGTGTGAATAGACTGATGTTAGTGTAAAAAATACTTTTAATTTTAAATATCATTATGTAAATGAAAAACATAATTACAAAATGGAGGATAACATATTAATTCAGGATAGGTTTGCATTGTATATTTAATTTGATGTCTAGTTTTCTTCTTTTAGATTCGTCAACTAATTCGAAATAAAATTATATGAAGTTCATTTATTTTGGTGGTAAAGTACATAATGATAAGGTTGACCGATAAGAAGTATGAACGCACCGTAATTATTAATGTTCCCACACATAGCGTATGAGATAGTCATGCATACAACCGCATGCCCTTTACGGTTAACGTCTGAGCAGAGTTGCCTATATTTATGAAAAGTGAATAATTTGGGATTCTCCACTTTTGAAATGGAGAACATACCTCTTAAAGGAAATGTTTTAATAATCGTACCGACCATAATATCGAAAATTTTAGTGGTATGAAATTTAATGGTTCAACCGTGGTTTCGTATCGTTTCAACCGGCCGTAATAATAAAGAAAAAATATATATGACTATTACTAGCAAAATAAGGTACGACTCAATTAATAATAAAACCGGATAATACTAGTCGTATATAGAATCAAAAAGTAGTTAAAAATCCTAAAATCTAGACTTCATTTATCTATAATTATATGCGTTAGTAAAACTATATTTCATAAAGGAATTCATATCTTCAAAAAAGTATACAAACTAAAAGTAAGTTGTGATATGATACAATTCTATTTTTATAGATATTTTATTTTGTAAACTACAAAATAATGTAATTATTAAAGATAAATAAAATTATTCGTGTGAATAGACCGATGTTAGTGTAAAAAATACTTTTAATTTTAAATATCATTATGTAAATGAAAAACATAATTACAAAATGGAGGATAACATATTAATTCAGATAGGTTTGCATTGTATATTTAATTTGATGTCTAGTTTTCTTCTTTTAGATTCGTCAACTAATTCGAAATAAAATTATATGAAGTTCATTTATTTTGGTGGTAAAGTACATAATGATAAGGTTGACCGATAAGAAGTATGAACGCACCGTAATTATTAATGTTCCCACACATAGCGTATGAGATAGTCATGCAAACATACCGCATGCCCTTTACGGTTAACGTCTGAGCAGAGTTGCCTATATTTATGAAAAGTGAATAATTTGGGATTCTCCACTTTTGAAATGGAGAACATACCTCTTAAAGGAAATGTTTTAATAATCGTACCGACCATAATATCGAAAATTTTAGTGGTATGAAATTTAATGGTTCAACCGTGGTTTCGTATCGTTTCAACCGGCCGTAATAATAAAGAAAAAATATATATGACTATTACTAGCAAAATAAGGTACGACTCAATTAATAATAAAACCGGATAATACTAGTCGTATATAGAATCAAAAAGTAGTTAAAAATCCTAAAATCTAGACTTCATTTATCTATAATTATATGCGTTAGTAAAACTATATTTCATAAAGGAATTCATATCTTCAAAAAAGTATACAAACTAAAAGTAAGTTGTGATATGATACAATTCTATTTTTTATAGATATTTTATTTTGTAAACTACAAAATAATGTAATTATTAAAGATAAATAAAATTATTCGTGTGAATAGACCGATGTTAGTGTAAAAAATACTTTTAATTTTAAATATCATTATGTAAATGAAAAACATAATTACAAAATGGAGGATAACATATTAATTCAGATAGGTTTGCATTGTATATTTAATTTGATGTCTAGTTTTCTTCTTTTAGATTCGTCAACTAATTCGAAATAAAATTATATGAAGTTCATTTATTTTGGTGGTAAAGTACATAATGATAAGGTTGACCGATAAGAAGTATGAACGCACCGTAATTATTAATGTTCCCACACATAGCGTATGAGATAGTCATGCATACAACTCGCATGCCCTTTACGGTTAACGTCTGAGCAGAGTTGCCTATATTTATGAAAAGTGAATAATTTGGGATTCTCCACTTTTGAAATGGAGAACATACCTCTTAAAGGAAATGTTTTAATAATCGTACCGACCATAATATCGAAAATTTTAGTGGTATGAAATTTAATGGTTCAACCGTGGTTTCGTACTGTTTCAACCGGCTGTAATAATAAAGAAAAAATATATATGACTATTACTAGCAAAATAAGGTACGACTCAATTAATAATAAAACCGGATAATACTAGTCGTATATAGAATCAAAAAGTAGTTAAAAATCCTAAAATCTAGACTTCATTTATCTATAATTATATGCGTTAGTAAAACTATATTTCATAAAGGAATTCATATCTTCAAAAAAGTATACAAACTAAAAGTAAGTTGTGATATGATACAATTCTATTTTTTATAGATATTTTATTTTGTAAACTACAAAATAATGTAATTATTAAAGATAAATAAAATTATTCGTGTGAATAGACTGATGTTAGTGTAAAAAATACTTTTAATTTTAAATATCATTATGTAAATGAAAAACATAATTACAAAATGGAGGATAACATATTAATTCAGGATAGGTTTGCATTGTATATTTAATTTGATGTCTAGTTTTCTTCTTTTAGATTCGTCAACTAATTCGAAATAAAATTATATGAAGTTCATTTATTTTGGTGGTAAAGTACATAATGATAAGGTTGACCGATAAGAAGTATGAACGCACCGTAATTATTAATGTTCCCACACATAGCGTATGAGATAGTCATGCATACAACCGCATGCCCTTTACGGTTAACGTCTGAGCAGAGTTGCCTATATTTATGAAAAGTGAATAATTTGGGATTCTCCACTTTTGAAATGGAGAACATACCTCTTAAAGGAAATGTTTTAATAATCGTACCGACCATAATATCGAAAATTTTAGTGGTATGAAATTTAATGGTTCAACCGTGGTTTCGTATCGTTTCAACCGGCCGTAATAATAAAGAAAAAATATATATGACTATTACTAGCAAAATAAGGTACGACTCAATTAATAATAAAACCGGATAATACTAGTCGTATATAGAATCAAAAAGTAGTTAAAAATCCTAAAATCTAGACTTCATTTATCTATAATTATATGCGTTAGTAAAACTATATTTCATAAAGGAATTCATATCTTCAAAAAAGTATACAAACTAAAAGTAAGTTGTGATATGATACAATTCTATTTTTTATAGATATTTTATTTTGTAAACTACAAAATAATGTAATTATTAAAGATAAATAAAATTATTCGTGTGAATAGACTCGATGTTAGTGTAAAAAATACTTTTAATTTTAAATATCATTATGTAAATGAAAAACATAATTACAAAATGGAGGATAACATATTAATTCAGATAGGTTTGCATTGTATATTTAATTTGATGTCTAGTTTTCTTCTTTTAGATTCGTCAACTAATTCGAAATAAAATTATATGAAGTTCATTTATTTTGGTGGTAAAGTACATAATGATAAGGTTGACCGATAAGAAGTATGAACGCACCGTAATTATTAATGTTCCCACACATAGCGTATGAGATAGTCATGCATACAAACTCGCATGCCCTTTACGGTTAACGTCTGAGCAGAGTTGCCTATATTTATGAAAAGTGAATAATTTGGGATTCTCCACTTTTGAAATGGAGAACATACCTCTTAAAGGAAATGTTTTAATAATCGTACCGACCATAATATCGGAAATTTTAGTGGTAGGAAATTTAATGGTTCAACCGTGGTTTCGTATCGTTTCAACCGGCCGTAATAATAAAGAAAAAATATATATGACTATTACTAGCAAAATAAGGTACGACTCAATTAATAATAAAACCGGATAATACTAGTCGTATATAGAATCAAAAAGTAGTTAAAAATCCTAAAATCTAGACTTCATTTATCTATAATTATATGCGTTAGTAAAACTATATTTCATAAAGGAATTCATGTCTTCAAAAAAGTATACAAACTAAAAGTAAGTTGTGATATGATACAATTCTATTTTTTATAGATATTTTATTTTGTAAACTACAAAATAATGTAATTATTAAAGATAAATAAAATTATTCGTGTGAATAGACTGATGTTTGTGTAAAAAATACTTTTAATTTTAAATATCATTATGTAAATGAAAAACATAATTACAAAATGGAGGATAACATATTAATTCAGGATAGGTTTGCATTGTATATTTAATTTGATGTCTAGTTTTCTTCTTTTAGATTCGTCAACTAATTCGAAATAAAATTATATGAAGTTCATTTATTTTGGTGGTAAAGTACATAATGATAAGGTTGACCGATAAGAAGTATGAACGCACCGTAATTATTAATGTTCCCACACATAGCGTATGAGATAGTCATGCATACAACCGCATGCCCTTTACGGTTAACGTCCGAGCGTAGTTGCCTATATTTATGAAAAGTGAATAATTTGGGATTCTCCACTTTTGAAATGGAGAACATACCTCTTAAAGGAAATGTTTTAATAATCGTACCGACCGTAATATCGGAAATTTTAGTGGTAGGAAATTTAATGGTTCAACCGTGGTTTCGTATTGTTTCAACCGGCTGTAATAATAAAGAAAAAATATATATGACTATTACTAGCAAAATAAGGTACGACTCAATTAATAATAAAACCGGATAATACTAGTCGTATATAGAATCAAAAAGTAGTTAAAAATCCTAAAATCTAGACTTCATTTATCTATAATTATATGCGTTAGTAAAACTATATTTCATAAAGGAATTCATGTCTTCAAAAAAGTATACAAACTAAAAGTAAGTTGTGATATGATACAATTCTATTTTTTATAGATATTTTATTTTGTAAACTACAAAATAATGTAATTATTAAAGATAAATAAAATTATTCGTGTGAATAGACTCGATGTTTGTGTAAAAAATACTTTTAATTTTAAATATCATTATGTAAATGAAAAACATAATTACAAAATGGAGGATAACATATTAATTCAGGATAGGATAGGTTTGCATTGTATATTTAATTTGATGTCTAGTTTTCTTCTTTTAGATTCGTCAACTAATTCGAAATAAAATTATATGAAGTTCATTTATTTTGGTGGTAAAGTACATAATGATAAGGTTGACCGATAAGAAGTATGAACGCACCGTAATTATTAATGTTCCCACACATAGCGTATGAGATAGTCATGCATACAGCAGCATGCCCTTTACGGTTAACGTCTGAGCAGAGTTGCCTATATTTATGAAAAGTGAATAATTTGGGATTCTCCACTTTTGAAATGGAGAACATACCTCTTAAAGGAAATGTTTTAATAATCGTACCGACCATAATATCGGAAATTTTAGTGGTAGGAAATTTAATGGTTCAACCGTGGTTTCGTATCGTTTCAACCGGCCGTAATAATAAAGAAAAAATATATATGACTATTACTAGCAAAATAAGGTACGACTCAATTAATAATAAAACCGGATAATACTAGTCGTATATAGAATCAAAAAGTAGTTAAAAATCCTAAAATCTAGACTTCATTTATCTATAATTATATGCGTTAGTAAAACTATATTTCATAAAGGAATTCATGTCTTCAAAAAAGTATACAAACTAAAAGTAAGTTGTGATATGATACAATTCTATTTTTTATAGATATTTTATTTTGTAAACTACAAAATAATGTAATTATTAAAGATAAATAAAATTATTCGTGTGAATAGACCGATGTTTGTGTAAAAAATACTTTTAATTTTAAATATCATTATGTAAATGAAAAACATAATTACAAAATGGAGGATAACATATTAATTCAGGATAGGGTTTGCATTGTATATTTAATTTGATGTCTAGTTTTCTTCTTTTAGATTCGTCAACTAATTCGAAATAAAATTATATGAAGTTCATTTATTTTGGTGGTAAAGTACATAATGATAAGGTTGACCGATAAGAAGTATGAACGCACCGTAATTATTAATGTTCCCACACATAGCGTATGAGATAGTCATGCATACAACCGCATGCCCTTTACGGTTAACGTCTGAGCAGAGTTGCCTATATTTATGAAAAGTGAATAATTTGGGATTCTCCACTTTTGAAATGGAGAACATACCTCTTAAAGGAAATGTTTTAATAATCGTACCGACCATAATATCGGAAATTTTAGTGGTAGGAAATTTAATGGTTCAACCGTGGTTTCGTATCGTTTCAACCGGCCGTAATAATAAAGAAAAAATATATATGACTATTACTAGCAAAATAAGGTACGACTCAATTAATAATAAAACCGGATAATACTAGTCGTATATAGAATCAAAAAGTAGTTAAAAATCCTAAAATCTAGACTTCATTTATCTATAATTATATGCGTTAGTAAAACTATATTTCATAAAGGAATTCATGTCTTCAAAAAAGTATACAAACTAAAAGTAAGTTGTGATATGATACAATTCTATTTTTTATAGATATTTTATTTTGTAAACTACAAAATAATGTAATTATTAAAGATAAATAAAATTATTCGTGTGAATAGACCGATGTTTGTGTAAAAAATACTTTTAATTTTAAATATCATTATGTAAATGAAAAACATAATTACAAAATGGAGGATAACATATTAATTCAGGATAGGGTTTGCATTGTATATTTAATTTGATGTCTAGTTTTCTTCTTTTAGATTCGTCAACTAATTCGAAATAAAATTATATGAAGTTCATTTATTTTGGTGGTAAAGTACATAATGATAAGGTTGACCGATAAGAAGTATGAACGCACCGTAATTATTAATGTTCCCACACATAGCGTATGAGATAGTCATGCATACAACCGCATGCCCTTTACGGTTAACGTCCGAGCGAGTTGCCTATATTTATGAAAAGTGAATAATTTGGGATTCTCCACTTTTGAAATGGAGAACATACCTCTTAAAGGAAATGTTTTAATAATCGTACCGACCATAATATCGGAAATTTTAGTGGTAGGAAATTTAATGGTTCAACCGTGGTTTCGTATCGTTTCAACCGGCTGTAATAATAAAGAAAAAATATATATGACTATTACTAGCAAAATAAGGTACGACTCAATTAATAATAAAACCGGATAATACTAGTCGTATATAGAATCAAAAAGTAGTTAAAAATCCTAAAATCTAGACTTCATTTATCTATAATTATATGCGTTAGTAAAACTATATTTCATAAAGGAATTCATGTCTTCAAAAAAGTATACAAACTAAAAGTAAGTTGTGATATGATACAATTCTATTTTTTATAGATATTTTATTTTGCAAACTACAAAATAATGTAATTATTAAAGATAAATAAAATTATTCGTGTGAATAGATTGATGTTTGTGTAAAAAATACTTTTAATTTTAAATATCATTATGTAAATGAAAAACATAATTACAAAATGGAGGATAACATATTAATTCAGGATAGGTTTGCATTGTATATTTAATTTGATGTCTAGTTTTCTTCTTTTAGATTCGTCAACTAATTCGAAATAAAATTATATGAAGTTCATTTATTTTGGTGGTAAAGTACATAATGATAAGGTTGACCGATAAGAAGTATGAACGCACCGTAATTATTAATGTTCCCACACATAGCGTATGAGATAGTCATGCATACAACCGCATGCCCTTTACGGTTAACGTCGAGAGCGAGTTGCCTATATTTATGAAAAGTGAATAATTTGGGATTCTCCACTTTTGAAATGGAGAACATACCTCTTAAAGGAAATGTTTTAATAATCGTACCGACCATAATATCGGAAATTTTAGTGGTAGGAAATTTAATGGTTCAACCGTGGTTTCGTATCGTTTCAACCGGCCGTAATAATAAAGAAAAAATATATATGACTATTACTAGCAAAATAAGGTACGACTCAATTAATAATAAAACCGGATAATACTAGTCGTATATAGAATCAAAAAGTAGTTAAAAATCCTAAAATCTAGACTTCATTTATCTATAATTATATGCGTTAGTAAAACTATATTTCATAAAGGAATTCATGTCTTCAAAAAAGTATACAAACTAAAAGTAAGTTGTGATATGATACAATTCTATTTTTTATAGATATTTTATTTTGTAAACTACAAAATAATGTAATTATTAAAGATAAATAAAATTATTCGTGTGAATAGACCGATGTTTGTGTAAAAAATACTTTTAATTTTAAATATCATTATGTAAATGAAAAACATAATTACAAAATGGAGGATAACATATTAATTCGGGATAGGTTTGCATTGTATATTTAATTTGATGTCTAGTTTTCTTCTTTTAGATTCGTCAACTAATTCGAAATAAAATTATATGAAGTTCATTTATTTTGGTGGTAAAGTACATAATGATAAGGTTGACCGATAAGAAGTATGAACGCACCGTAATTATTAATGTTCCCACACATAGCGTATGAGATAGTCATGCATACAACCGCATGCCCTTTACGGTTAACGTCCGAGCGAGTTGCCTATATTTATGAAAAGTGAATAATTTGGGATTCTCCACTTTTGAAATGGAGAACATACCTCTTAAAGGAAATGTTTTAATAATCGTACCGACCATAATATCGGAAATTTTAGTGGTAGGAAATTTAATGGTTCAACCGTGGTTTCGTATTGTTTCAACCGGCTGTAATAATAAAGAAAAAATATATATGACTATTACTAGCAAAATAAGGTACGACTCAATTAATAATAAAACCGGATAATACTAGTCGTATATAGAATCAAAAAGTAGTTAAAAACCCTAAAATCTAGACTTCATTTATCTATAATTATATGCGTTGGTAAAACTATATTTCATAAAGGAATTCATGTCTTCAAAAAAGTATACAAACTAAAAGTAAGTTGTGATATGATACAATTCTATTTTTTATAGATATTTTATTTTGTAAACTACAAAATAATGTAATTATTAAAGATAAATAAAATTATTCGTGTGAATAGACTGATGTTTGTGTAAAAAATACTTTTAATTTTAAATATCATTATGTAAATGAAAAACATAATTACAAAATGGAGGATAACATATTAATTCGGGATAGGGGTTTGCATTGTATATTTAATTTGATGTCTAGTTTTCTTCTTTTAGATTCGTCAACTAATTCGAAATAAAATTATATGAAGTTCATTTATTTTGGTGGTAAAGTACATAATGATAAGGTTGACCGATAAGAAGTATGAACGCACCGTAATTATTAATGTTCCCACACATAGCGTATGAGATAGTCATGCATACAACTCGCATGCCCTTTACGGTTAACGTCCGAGCGAGTTGCCTATATTTATGAAAAGTGAATAATTTGGGATTCTCCACTTTTGAAATGGAGAACATACCTCTTAAAGGAAATGTTTTAATAATCGTACCGACCATAATATCGGAAATTTTAGTGGTAGGAAATTTAATGGTTCAACCGTGGTTTCGTATCGTTTCAACCGGCCGTAATAATAAAGAAAAAATATATATGACTATTACTAGCAAAATAAGGTACGACTCAATTAATAATAAAACCGGATAATACTAGTCGTATATAGAATCAAAAAGTAGTTAAAAATCCTAAAATCTAGACTTCATTTATCTATAATTATATGCGTTGGTAAAACTATATTTCATAAAGGAATTCATGTCTTCAAAAAAGTATACAAACTAAAAGTAAGTTGTGATATGATACAATTCTATTTTTTATAGATATTTTATTTTGTAAACTTCAAAATAATGTAATTATTAAAGATAAATAAAATTATTCGTGTGAATAGACCGATGTTAGTGTAAAAAATACTTTTAATTTTAAATATCATTATGTAAATGAAAAACATAATTACAAAATGGAGGATAACATATTAATTCAGGATAGGTTTGCATTGTATATTTAATTTGATGTCTAGTTTTCTTCTTTTAGATTCGTCAACTAATTCGAAATAAAATTATATGAAGTTCATTTATTTTGGTGGTAAAGTACATAATGATAAGGTTGACCGATAAGAAGTATGAACGCACCGTAATTATTAATGTTCCCACACATAGCGTATGAGATAGTCATGCATACAACCGCATGCCCTTTACGGTTAACGTCCGAGCGAGAGTTGCCTATATTTATGAAAAGTGAATAATTTGGGATTCTCCACTTTTGAAATGGAGAACATACCTCTTAAAGGAAATGTTTTAATAATCGTACCGACCATAATATCGGAAATTTTAGTGGTAGGAAATTTAATGGTTCAACCGTGGTTTCGTATCGTTTCAACCGGCTGTAATAATAAAAAAAAAATATATATGACTATTACTAGCAAAATAAGGTACGACTCAATTAATAATAAAACCGGATAATACTAGTCGTATATAGAATCAAAAAGTAGTTAAAAACCCTAAAATCTAGACTTCATTTATCTATAATTATATGCGTTAGTAAAACTATATTTCATAAAGGAATTCATGTCTTCAAAAAAGTATACAAACTAAAAGTAAGTTGTGATATGATACAATTCTATTTTTTATAGATATTTTATTTTGCAAACTACAAAATAATGTAATTATTAAAGATAAATAAAATTATTCGTGTGAATAGACCGATGTTTGTGTAAAAAATACTTTTAATTTTAAATATCATTATGTAAATGAAAAACATAATTACAAAATGGAGGATAACATATTAATTCAGGATAGGTGGTTTGCATTGTATATTTAATTTGATGTCTAGTTTTCTTCTTTTAGATTCGTCAACTAATTCGAAATAAAATTATATGAAGTTCATTTATTTTGGTGGTAAAGTACATAATGATAAGGTTGACCGATAAGAAGTATGAACGCACCGTAATTATTAATGTTCCCACACATAGCGTATGAGATAGTCATGCATACAACCGCATGCCCTTTACGGTTAACGTCCGAGCGAGTTGCCTATATTTATGAAAAGTGAATAATTTGGGATTCTCCACTTTTGAAATGGAGAACATACCTCTTAAAGGAAATGTTTTAATAATCGTACCGACCATAATATCGGAAATTTTAGTGGTAGGAAATTTAATGGTTCAACCGTGGTTTCGAACTGTTTCAACCGGCTGTAATAATAAAGAAAAAATATATATGACTATTACTAGCAAAATAAGGTACGACTCAATTAATAATAAAACCGGATAATACTAGTCGTATATAGAATCAAAAAGTAGTTAAAAACCCTAAAATCTAGACTTCATTTATCTATAATTATATGCGTTGGTAAAACTATATTTCATAAAGGAATTCATGTCTTCAAAAAAGTATACAAACTAAAAGTAAGTTGTGATATGATACAATTCTATTTTTTATAGATATTTTATTTTGCAAACTACAAAATAATGTAATTATTAAAGATAAATAAAATTATTCGTGTGAATAGACCGATGTTTGTGTAAAAAATACTTTTAATTTTAAATATCATTATGTAAATGAAAAACATAATTACAAAATGGAGGATAACATATTAATTCGGGATAGGTTTGCATTGTATATTTAATTTGATGTCTAGTTTTCTTCTTTTAGATTCGTCAACTAATTCGAAATAAAATTATATGAAGTTCATTTATTTTGGTGGTAAAGTACATAATGATAAGGTTGACCGATAAGAAGTATGAACGCACCGTAATTATTAATGTTCCCACACATAGCGTATGAGATAGTCATGCATACGGTACTCGCATGCCCTTTACGGTTAACGTCTGAGCAGAGTTGCCTATATTTATGAAAAGTGAATAATTTGGGATTCTCCACTTTTGAAATGGAGAACATACCTCTTAAAGGAAATGTTTTAATAATCGTACCGACCATAATATCGGAAATTTTAGTGGTAGGAAATTTAATGGTTCAACCGTGGTTTCGTATTGTTTCAACCGGCTGTAATAATAAAGAAAAAATATATATGACTATTACTAGCAAAATAAGGTACGACTCAATTAATAATAAAACCGGATAATACTAGTCGTATATAGAATCAAAAAGTAGTTAAAAATCCTAAAATCTAGACTTCATTTATCTATAATTATATGCGTTAGTAAAACTATATTTCATAAAGGAATTCATGTCTTCAAAAAAGTATACAAACTAAAAGTAAGTTGTGATATGATACAATTCTATTTTTTATAGATATTTTATTTTGTAAACTACAAAATAATGTAATTATTAAAGATAAATAAAATTATTCGTGTGAATAGACTGATGTTTGTGTAAAAAATACTTTTAATTTTAAATATCATTATGTAAATGAAAAACATAATTACAAAATGGAGGATAACATATTAATTCGGGATAGGGGTTTGCATTGTATATTTAATTTGATGTCTAGTTTTCTTCTTTTAGATTCGTCAACTAATTCGAAATAAAATTATATGAAGTTCATTTATTTTGGTGGTAAAGTACATAATGATAAGGTTGACCGATAAGAAGTATGAACGCACCGTAATTATTAATGTTCCCACACATAGCGTATGAGATAGTCATGCATACAGCTGCATGCCCTTTACGGTTAACGTCTGAGCGAGTTGCCTATATTTATGAAAAGTGAATAATTTGGGATTCTCCACTTTTGAAATGGAGAACATACCTCTTAAAGGAAATGTTTTAATAATCGTACCGACCATAATATCGGAAATTTTAGTGGTAGGAAATTTAATGGTTCAACCGTGGTTTCGTATCGTTTCAATAATTTGTAATAATAAAGAAAAAATATATATGACTATTACTAGCAAAATAAGGTACGACTCAATTAATAATAAAACCGGATAATACTAGTCGTATATAGAATCAAAAAGTAGTTAAAAATCCTAAAATCTAGACTTCATTTATCTATAATTATATGCGTTGGTAAAACTATATTTCATAAAGGAATTCATGTCTTCAAAAAAGTATACAAACTAAAAGTAAGTTGTGATATGATACAATTCTATTTTTTATAGATATTTTATTTTGTAAACTACAAAATAATGTAATTATTAAAGATAAATAAAATTATTCGTGTGAATAGACCGATGTTTGTGTAAAAAATACTTTTAATTTTAAATATCATTATGTAAATGAAAAACATAATTACAAAATGGAGGATAACATATTAATTCGGGATAGGGGTTTGCATTGTATATTTAATTTGATGTCTAGTTTTCTTCTTTTAGATTCGTCAACTAATTCGAAATAAAATTATATGAAGTTCATTTATTTTGGTGGTAAAGTACATAATGATAAGGTTGACCGATAAGAAGTATGAACGCACCGTAATTATTAATGTTCCCACACATAGCGTATGAGATAGTCATGCATACAGCTGCATGCCCTTTACGGTTAACGTCGAGCGAGTTGCCTATATTTATGAAAAGTGAATAATTTGGGATTCTCCACTTTTGAAATGGAGAACATACCTCTTAAAGGAAATGTTTTAATAATCGTACCGACCATAATATCGGAAATTTTAGTGGTAGGAAATTTAATGGTTCAACCGTGGTTTCGTATTGTTTCAACCGGCTGTAATAATAAAGAAAAAATATATATGACTATTACTAGCAAAATAAGGTACGACTCAATTAATAATAAAACCGGATAATACTAGTCGTATATAGAATCAAAAAGTAGTTAAAAACCCTAAAATCTAGACTTCATTTATCTATAATTATATGCGTTGGTAAAACTATATTTCATAAAGGAATTCATGTCTTCAAAAAAGTATACAAACTAAAAGTAAGTTGTGATATGATACAATTCTATTTTTTATAGATATTTTATTTTGTAAACTACAAAATAATGTAATTATTAAAGATAAATAAAATTATTCGTGTGAATAGACTGATGTTTGTGTAAAAAATACTTTTAATTTTAAATATCATTATGTAAATGTAAAACATAATTACAAAATGGAGGATAACATATTAATTCGGGATAGGGGTTTGCATTGTATATTTAATTTGATGTCTAGTTTTCTTCTTTTAGATTCGTCAACTAATTCGAAATAAAATTATATGAAGTTCATTTATTTTGGTGGTAAAGTACATAATGATAAGGTTGACCGATAAGAAGTATGAACGCACCGTAATTATTAATGTTCCCACACATAGCGTATGAGATAGTCATGCATACAGCTGCATGCCCTTTACGGTTAACGTCTGAGCAGAGTTGCCTATATTTATGAAAAGTGAATAATTTGGGATTCTCCACTTTTGAAATGGAGAACATACCTCTTAAAGGAAATGTTTTAATAATCGTACCGACCATAATATCGGAAATTTTAGTGGTAGGAAATTTAATGGTTCAACCGTGGTTTCGTATTGTTTCAACCGGCTGTAATAATAAAGAAAAAATATATATGACTATTACTAGCAAAATAAGGTACGACTCAATTAATAATAAAACCGGATAATACTAGTCGTATATAGAATCAAAAAGTAGTTAAAAACCCTAAAATCTAGACTTCATTTATCTATAATTATATGCGTTGGTAAAACTATATTTCATAAAGGAATTCATGTCTTCAATAAAGTATACAAACTAAAAGTAAGTTGTGATATGATACAATTCTATTTTTTATAGATATTTTATTTTGTAAACTACAAAATAATGTAATTATTAAAGATAAATAAAATTATTCGTGTGAATAGACTGATGTTTGTGTAAAAAATACTTTTAATTTTAAATATCATTATGCAAATGAAAAACATAATTACAAAATGGAGGATAACATATTAATTCAGGATAGGTGGTTTGCATTGTATATTTAATTTGATGTCTAGTTTTCTTCTTTTAGATTCGTCAACTAATTCGAAATAAAATTATATGAAGTTCATTTATTTTGGTGGTAAAGTACATAATGATAAGGTTGACCGATAAGAAGTATGAACGCACCGTAATTATTAATGTTCCCACACATAGCGTATGAGATAGTCATGCATACAACTCGCATGCCCTTTACGGTTAACGTCCGAGCGAGTTGCCTATATTTATGAAAAGTGAATAATTTGGGATTCTCCACTTTTGAAATGGAGAACATACCTCTTAAAGGAAATGTTTTAATAATCGTACCGACCATAATATCGGAAATTTTAGTGGTAGGAAATTTAATGGTTCAACCGTGGTTTCGTACTGTTTCAACAACCGGCTGTAATAATAAAGAAAAAATATATATGACTATTACTAGCAAAATAAGGTACGACTCAATTAATAATAAAACCGGATAATACTAGTCGTATATAGAATCAAAAAGTAGTTAAAAACCCTAAAATCTAGACTTCATTTATCTATAATTATATGCGTTGGTAAAACTATATTTCATAAAGGAATTCATGTCTTCAATAAAGTATACAAACTAAAAGTAAGTTGTGATATGATACAATTCTATTTTTTATAGATATTTTATTTTGTAAACTACAAAATAATGTAATTATTAAAGATAAATAAAATTATTCGTGTGAATATACCGATGTTTGTGTAAAAAATACTTTTAATTTTAAATATCATTATGCAAATGTAAAACATAATTACAAAATGGAGGATAACATATTAATTCAGGATAGGTGGTTTGCATTGTATATTTAATTTGATGTCTAGTTTTCTTCTTTTAGATTCGTCAACTAATTCGAAATAAAATTATATGAAGTTCATTTATTTTGGTGGTAAAGTACATAATGATAAGGTTGACCGATAAGAAGTATGAACGCACCGTAATTATTAATGTTCCCACACATAGCGTATGAGATAGTCATGCATACAGCTGCATGCCCTTTACGGTTAACGTCTGAGCAGAGTTGCCTATATTTATGAAAAGTGAATAATTTGGGATTCTCCACTTTTGAAATGGAGAACATACCTCTTAAAGGAAATGTTTTAATAATCGTACCGACCATAATATCGGAAATTTTAGTGGTAGGAAATTTAATGGTTCAACCGTGGTTTCAAATCGTTTCAACCGGCTGTAATAATAAAGAAAAAATATATATGACTATTACTAGCAAAATAAGGTACGACTCAATTAATAATAAAACCGGATAATACTAGTCGTATATAGAATCAAAAAGTAGTTAAAAACCCTAAAATCTAGACTTCATTTATCTATAATTATATGCGTTGGTAAAACTATATTTCATAAAGGAATTCATGTCTTCAATAAAGTATACAAACTAAAAGTAAGTTGTGATATGATACAATTCTATTTTTTATAGATATTTTATTTTGTAAACTACAAAATAATGTAATTATTAAAGATAAATAAAATTATTCGTGTGAATAGACTGATGTTTGTGTAAAAAATACTTTTAATTTTAAATATCATTATGCAAATGTAAAACATAATTACAATATGGAGGATAACATATTAATTCGGGATAGGTGGTTTGCATTGTATATTTAATTTGATGTCTAGTTTTCTTCTTTTAGATTCGTCAACTAATTCGAAATAAAATTATATGAAGTTCATTTATTTTGGTGGTAAAGTACATAATGATAAGGTTGACCGATAAGAAGTATGAACGCACCGTAATTATTAATGTTCCCACACATAGCGTATGAGATAGTCATGCATACAACTCGCATGCCCTTTACGGTTAACGTCCGAGCGAGTTGCCTATATTTATGAAAAGTGAATAATTTGGGATTCTCCACTTTTGAAATGGAGAACATACCTCTTAAAGGAAATGTTTTAATAATCGTACCGACCATAATATCGGAAATTTTAGTGGTAGGAAATTTAATGGTTCAACCGTGGTTTCAAATCGTTTCAACCGGCTGTAATAATAAAGAAAAAATATATATGACTATTACTAGCAAAATAAGGTACGACTCAATTAATAATAAAACCGGATAATACTAGTCGTATATAGAATCAAAAAGTAGTTAAAAACCCTAAAATCTAGACTTCATTTATCTATAATTATATGCGTTGGTAAAACTATATTTCATAAAGGAATTCATGTCTTCAAAAAAGTATACAAACTAAAAGTAAGTTGTGATATGATACAATTCTATTTTTTATAGATATTTTATTTTGTAAACTACAAAATAATGTAATTATTAAAGATAAATAAAATTATTCGTGTGAATAGACCGATGTTTGTGTAAAAAATACTTTTAATTTTAAATATCATTATGTAAATGAAAAACATAATTACAAAATGGAGGATAACATATTAATTCGGGATAGGTGGTTTGCATTGTATATTTAATTTGATGTCTAGTTTTCTTCTTTTAGATTCGTCAACTAATTCGAAATAAAATTATATGAAGTTCATTTATTTTGGTGGTAAAGTACATAATGATAAGGTTGACCGATAAGAAGTATGAACGCACCGTAATTATTAATGTTCCCACACATAGCGTATGAGATAGTCATGCATACAGCTGCATGCCCTTTACGGTTAACGTCTGAGAGCGAGTTGCCTATATTTATGAAAAGTGAATAATTTGGGATTCTCCACTTTTGAAATGGAGAACATACCTCTTAAAGGAAATGTTTTAATAATCGTACCGACCATAATATCGGAAATTTTAGTGGTAGGAAATTTAATGGTTCAACCGTGGTTTCGTACTGTTTCAACCGGCTGTAATAATAAAGAAAAAATATATATGACTATTACTAGCAAAATAAGGTACGACTCAATTAATAATAAAACCGGATAATACTAGTCGTATATAGAATCAAAAAGTAGTTAAAAACCCTAAAATCTAGACTTCATTTATCTATAATTATATGCGTTGGTAAAACTATATTTCATAAAGGAATTCATGTCTTCAAAAAAGTATACAAACTAAAAGTAAGTTGTGATATGATACAATTCTATTTTTTATAGATATTTTATTTTGCAAACTTCAAAATAATGTAATTATTAAAGATAAATAAAATTATTCGTGTGAATAGACTCGATGTTAGTGTAAAAAATACTTTTAATTTTAAATATCATTATGTAAATGTAAAACATAATTACAAAATGGAGGATAACATATTAATTCAGGATAGGGGTTTGCATTGTATATTTAATTTGATGTCTAGTTTTCTTCTTTTAGATTCGTCAACTAATTCGAAATAAAATTATATGAAGTTCATTTATTTTGGTGGTAAAGTACATAATGATAAGGTTGACCGATAAGAAGTATGAACGCACCGTAATTATTAATGTTCCCACACATAGCGTATGAGATAGTCATGCATACAAGCTGCATGCCCTTTACGGTTAACGTCTGAGCAGAGTTGCCTATATTTATGAAAAGTGAATAATTTGGGATTCTCCACTTTTGAAATGGAGAACATACCTCTTAAAGGAAATGTTTTAATAATCGTACCGACCATAATATCGGAAATTTTAGTGGTAGGAAATTTAATGGTTCAACCGTGGTTTCGTATCGTTTCAACCGTTTGTAATAATAAAGAAAAAATATATATGACTATTACTAGCAAAATAAGGTACGACTCAATTAATAATAAAACCGGATAATACTAGTCGTATATAGAATCAAAAAGTAGTTAAAAACCCTAAAATCTAGACTTCATTTATCTATAATTATATGCGTTGGTAAAACTATATTTCATAAAGGAATTCATGTCTTCAAAAAAGTATACAAACTAAAAGTAAGTTGTGATATGATACAATTCTATTTTTTATAGATATTTTATTTTGTAAACTACAAAATAATGTAATTATTAAAGATAAATAAAATTATTCGTGTGAATAGACTGATGTTAGTGTAAAAAATACTTTTAATTTTAAATATCATTATGTAAATGAAAAACATAATTACAAAATGGAGGATAACATATTAATTCGGGATAGGGGTTTGCATTGTATATTTAATTTGATGTCTAGTTTTCTTCTTTTAGATTCGTCAACTAATTCGAAATAAAATTATATGAAGTTCATTTATTTTGGTGGTAAAGTACATAATGATAAGGTTGACCGATAAGAAGTATGAACGCACCGTAATTATTAATGTTCCCACACATAGCGTATGAGATAGTCATGCATACGGTGCATGCCCTTTACGGTTAACGTCCGAGCGAGTTGCCTATATTTATGAAAAGTGAATAATTTGGGATTCTCCACTTTTGAAATGGAGAACATACCTCTTAAAGGAAATGTTTTAATAATCGTACCGACCATAATATCGGAAATTTTAGTGGTAGGAAATTTAATGGTTCAACCGTGGTTTACGTACCGTTTCAACTATTTGTAATAATAAAGAAAAAATATATATGACTATTACTAGCAAAATAAGGTACGACTCAATTAATAATAAAACCGGATAATACTAGTCGTATATAGAATCAAAAAGTAGTTAAAAACCCTAAAATCTAGACTTCATTTATCTATAATTATATGCGTTGGTAAAACTATATTTCATAAAGGAATTCATGTCTTCAATAAAGTATACAAACTAAAAGTAAGTTGTGATATGATACAATTCTATTTTTTATAGATATTTTATTTTGTAAACTACAAAATAATGTAATTATTAAAGATAAATAAAATTATTCGTGTGAATAGACTGATGTTTGTGTAAAAAATACTTTTAATTTTAAATATCATTATGCAAATGTAAAACATAATTACAATATGGAGGATAACATATTAATTCGGGATAGGTGGTTTGCATTGTATATTTAATTTGATGTCTAGTTTTCTTCTTTTAGATTCGTCAACTAATTCGAAATAAAATTATATGAAGTTCATTTATTTTGGTGGTAAAGTACATAATGATAAGGTTGACCGATAAGAAGTATGAACGCACCGTAATTATTAATGTTCCCACACATAGCGTATGAGATAGTCATGCATACATACTGCATGCCCTTTACGGTTAACGTCGAGCGAGTTGCCTATATTTATGAAAAGTGAATAATTTGGGATTCTCCACTTTTGAAATGGAGAACATACCTCTTAAAGGAAATGTTTTAATAATCGTACCGACCATAATATCGGAAATTTTAGTGGTAGGAAATTTAATGGTTCAACCGTGGTTTCGTACTGTTTCAACCGGTTGTAATAATAAAGAAAAAATATATATGACTATTACTAGCAAAATAAGGTACGACTCAATTAATAATAAAACCGGATAATACTAGTCGTATATAGAATCAAAAAGTAGTTAAAAACCCTAAAATCTAGACTTCATTTATCTATAATTATATGCGTTGGTAAAACTATATTTCATAAAGGAATTCATGTCTTCAATAAAGTATACAAACTAAAAGTAAGTTGTGATATGATACAATTCTATTTTTTATAGATATTTTATTTTGTAAACTACAAAATAATGTAATTATTAAAGATAAATAAAATTATTCGTGTGAATAGACTGATGTTTGTGTAAAAAATACTTTTAATTTTAAATATCATTATGCAAATGTAAAACATAATTACAATATGGAGGATAACATATTAATTCAGGATAGGTGGTTTGCATTGTATATTTAATTTGATGTCTAGTTTTCTTCTTTTAGATTCGTTAACTAAATCGATATAAAATTCTATAAAGTTCATTTATTTTGGTGGTAATTTAAAAAATGATAGGGTGGGGGATAAGAAGGATGGATGCAACGTAATTATTAATGTTCCCACACATAGCATATGAGAAGCATGCATACGGGGACGCCCCTTGAGGAAGGGGGGGGGTAAAAGTGAATAATTTGGAATACTCCACTTTTGAAATGGAGTACATACCTCTTAAAGGAAATGTTTTAATAATCGTACCGACCATATTATCGGAAAGTTTAGTGGTATGAAATTTGATGGTTCAATCGTGGTTTCGTACAGTTTCAACTAGATGTAATAATAAGGAAAAAATAAATATGACTATTACTAGCAAAATAAGATACAACTCAATTAATAATCAAACGGGATAATACTAGTCGTATATAGAATAAAATGTTATTAAAAATTCTCAAATCTAGACTTCATATATGTATAATTATATGCGTTAGTAAAACTATATTTCATAAAGGAATTCATATCTTCAAACAAGTATATAACCTAAAAGTAAGTTGTGATATGATACAATTCTATTTTTTGTAGATATTTTATTTTTTAATAAAAAAAGAATGTAATCATTAGAAACAAATAAACTTATTTGTGTAATTAGACTAGTGGTAGTGTAGATAATACTGTTTGACTTTTTTTATAATTATGTAACTGAAAAATATAATCACGGTATGGAGGCTAACAAATTAATTCGGGATAGGTTTGCATTGTATATTTAATTTGATGGCTAGATTTCTTCATTTAGATTCGTTAACTAAATCGCTATAAAATTATATAAAGTTCATTTATTTTTTGTGGTAGTTTACAAAATGATAAGATTGACAGATAAGAAGTATGGACGCAACATAATTATTAATGTTCCCACACATAGCATATGAGATAGTCATGCATACAGCTGCATGCCCTTTTACGGTTAACATATCAGCGTAGTTGGCTATATTTATAAAAAGTGAATAATTTGGGATACTCCACTTTTGAAATGGTGTACATACCTCTTAAAGGAAATGTTTTATTAATCGTACTAACCATAATATCGGAAAGTTTAGTCGTATGAAATTTGATGGTTCAACCGTGGTTTCGTACAGTTTCAATTGGTTGTAATAATAAGGAAAAAATATATATGACTAATACTAGCAAAATAAGGAACGACTCAATTAATAATCAAACCTAGACTTCATATATCTATAATTATATGCGTTAGTAAGACTATATTTCATAAAGGAATTCATAACTTCAAAAAAGAATATAACCTAAAAGTAAGTTGTGATATGATACAATTCTATTTTTATAGATATTTTATTTTAAAACTAAAAAATAATGTAATTATAAAGATAAATTAAATTATTTGTGTGAATAGACTGATGTTAGTGTAGAATATATTGTTTAATTTTTTTTAAAATTAAGTTAATGAAAAACATAATCACAAAATGGAGGCTAACATATTAATTCCGGATAGGTTTGCATTGTATATTTAATTTGATGTCTAGTTTTCTTCTTTTAGATTCGTCAACTAATTCGAAATAAAATTATATGAAGTTCATTTATTTTTGTGGTAAAGTACATAATGATAAGGTTGACCGATAAGAAGTATGGACGCACAGTAATTATTAATGTTCCCACACATAGCGTATGAGATAGTCATGCATACGTGCATGCCCTTTACGGTTAACGTATCGGCGGAGTTGCCTATATATATGAAAAGTGAATAATTTGGGATACTCCACTTTTGAAATGGAGTACATACATCTTAAAGAAAATGTTTTAATAATCGTACCGACCATATTATCGGAAAGTTTAGTGGTATGAAATTTGATGGTTCAACCGTGGTTTCGTACGGTTTCAACTAGTTTGTAATAATAAGGAAAAAATATATATGACTATTACTAGCAAAATAAGATACAACTCAATTAATAATCAAACGGGATAATACTAGTCGTATATAGAATAAAATGTTTTTAAAAATTCTAAAATCTAGACTTCATATATGTATAATTATATGCGTTAGTAAAACTATATTTCATAAAGGAATTCATATCTTCGAAAAAGTATATAACCTAAAAGTAAGTTGTGATATGATACAATTCTATTTTTTATAGATATTTTATTTTTTAATAAAAAAAGAATGTAATCATTAGAAACAAATAAACTTATTTGTGTAATTAGACTAGTGGTAGTGTAGATAATTTTTGTTTGATTTTTTTTATAATTATGTAACTGAAAAATATAATCACAGTATGGAGGCTAACAAATTAATTCAGTATAGGTTTGCATTGTATATTTAATTTGATGGCTAGATTTCTTCATTTAGATTCGTTAATTAAATCGCTATAAAATTATATAAAGTTCATTTATTTTTGGTGGTAGTTTAAAAAATGATAAGATTGACAGATAAAAAGTATGGACGCAACATAATTATTAATGTTCCCACACATAGCGTATGAGATAGTCATGCATACAGCTGCATGCCCTTTTACGGTTAACGTATCAGCATAGTTGTCTATATTTATAAAAAGTGAATAATTTGGGATACTCCACTTTAGAAATGGTGTACATACCTCTTAAAGGAAATGTTTTATTAATCGTACGAACCATAATATCGGAAAGTTTAATGGTATGAAATTTGATGGTTCAACCGTGGTTTCGTACGGTTTCAATTGGTTGTAATAATAAGGAAAATATATATATGACTAATACTAGCAAAATAAGGAACGACTCAATTAATAATCAAACCGGATAATATTAGTCGTATATAGAATAAAAAAGTAGTTATAAATCGTAAAACTAGACTTCATATATCTATAATTATATGCGTTAGTAAGACTATATTTCATAAAGGAATTCATAACTTCAAAAAAGAATATAACCTAAAAGTAAGTTGTGATATGATACAATTCTATTTTTATAGATATTTTATTTTAAAACTAAAAAATAATGTAATTATAAAGATAAATTAAATTATTTGTGTGAATAGACTGATGTTAGTGTAGAATATACTGTTAAATTTTTTTAAAATTAAGTTAATGAAAAACATAATCACAAAATGGAGGATAACATATTAATTCGGGATAGGTTTGCATTGTATATTTAATTTGATGTCTAGTTTTCTTCTTTTAGATTCATCAACTAATTCAAAATAAAATTATATGAAGTTCATTTATTTTGGTGGTAAAGTACATAATGATAAGGTTGACCGATAAGAAGTATGAACGCACCGTAATTATTAATGTTCCCACACATAGCGTATGAGATAGTCATGCATACGAGTGCATGCCCTTTACGGTTAACGTATCAGCGTAGTTGGCTATATTTATGAAAAGTGAATAATTTGGAATACTCCACTTTTGAAATGGAGTACATACCTCTTAAAGGAAATGTTTTAATAATCGTACCGACCATATTATCGGAAAGTTTAGTGGTATGAAATTTGATGGTTCAACCGTGGTTTCGTACGGTTTCAACTATTTGTAATAATAAGGAAAAAATATATATGACTATTACTAGCAAAATAAGATACAACTCAATTAATAATCAAACAGGATAATACTAGTTGTATATAGAATAAAATGTTATTAAAAATTCTAAAATCTAGACTTCATATATGTATAATTATATGCGTTAGTAAAACTATATTTCATAAAGGAATTCATATCTTCAAACAAGTATATAACCTAAAAGTAAGTTGTGATATGATACAATTCTATTTTTTATAGATATTTTATTTTTTAATAAAAAAAGAATGTAATCATTAGAAACAAATAAACTTATTTGTGTAATTAGACTAGTGGTAGTGTAGATAATACTGTTTGATTTTTTTATAATTATGTAACTGAAAAATATAATCATAGTATGGAGGCTAACAAATTAATTCAGGATAGGTTTGTATTGTATATTTAATTTGATGGCTAGATTTCTTCATTTAGATTCGTTAACTAAATCGCTATAAAATTATATAAAGTTCATTTATTTTTGGTGGTAGTTTACAAAATGATAAGATTGACAGATAAAAAGTATGGACGCAACATAATTATTAATGTTCCCACACATAGCGTATGAGATAGTCATGCATACAGCTGCATGCCCTTTTACGGTTAACGTATCAGCGTAGTTGGCTATATTTATAAAAAGTGAATAATTTGGGATACTCCACTTTTGAAATCGTGTACATACCTCTTAAAGGAAATGTTTTATTAATCGTACTAACCATAATATCGGAAAGTTTAGTGGTATGAAATTTGATGGTTCAACTGTGGTTTCGTACAGTTTCAATTGGTTGTAATAATAAGGAAAAAATATATATGACTAATACTAGCAAAATAAGGAACGACTCAATTAATAATCAAACCTAGAACTCTCATAATATCAGGATAATTATATGCGTTAGTAGGACTATATTTCATAAAGGAATTCATAACTTCAAAAAAGAATATAACCTAAAAGTAAGTTGTGATATGATACAATTCTATTTTTATAGATATTTTATTTTAAAACTAAAAAATAATGTAATTATAAAGATAAATTAAATTATTTGTGTGAATAGACTGATGTTAGTGTAGAATATCTTTGTTAAATTTTTTTAAAATTAAGTTAATGAAAAACATAATCACAAAATGGAGGATAACATATTAATTCAGGATAGGTTTGCATTGTATATTTAATTTGATGTCTAGTTTTCTTCTTTTAGATTCATCAACTAATTCGAAATAAAATTATATGAAGTTCATTTATTTTGGTGGTAAAGTACATAATGATAAGGTTGACCGATAAGAAGTATGAACGCACCGTAATTATTAATGTTCCCACACATAGCGTATGAGATAGTCATGCATACGAGTGCATGCCCTTTACGGTTAACGTATCGGCGAGTTGCCTATATTTATGAAAAGTGAATAATTTGGGATTTTCCACTTTTGAAGTGGAGTACATACCTCTTAAAGGAAATGTTTTAATAATCGTACCGACCATAATATCGGAAATTTTAGTGGTATGAAATTTAATGGTTCAACCGTGGTTTCGTACGGTTTCAACTATTTGTAATAATGAAGAAAAAATATATATGACTATTACTAGCAAAATAAGGTACGACTCAATTAATAATAAAACCGGATAATACTAGTCGTATATAGAATCAAAAAGTAGTTAAAAATCCTAAAATCTAGACTTCATTTATCTATAATTATATGCGTCAGTAAAACGATATTTCATTAAGGAATTCATATCTTCAAAAAAGTATATAACCTAAAAATAAGTTGTGATATGATACAATTCTCTTTTTTATAGATATTTTATTTTTTAATAAAAAAAGAATGTAATCATTAGAAACAAATAAACTTATTTGTGTAATTAGACTAGTGGTAGTGTAGATAATATTGTTTGATTTTTTTTATAATTATGTAACTGAAAAATATAATCATAGTATGGAGGCTAACAAATTAATTCAGGATAGGTTTGCATTGTATATTTAATTTGATGGCTAGATTTCTTCATTTAGATTCGTTAACTAAATCGCTATAAAATTATATAAAGTTCATTTATTTTTGGTGGTAGTTTACAAAATGATAAGATTGACAGATAAAAAGTATGGACACAACATAATTATTAATGTTCCCACACATAGCGTATGAGATAGTCATGCATACAGCTGCATGCCCTTTTACGGTTAACGTATCAGCATAGTTGTCTATATTTATAAAAAGTGAATAATTTGGGATACTCCACTTTAGAAATGGTGTACATACCTCTTAAAGGAAATGTTTTATTAATCGTACCGACCATAATATCGGAAAGTTTAATGGTATGAAATTTGATGGTTCAACGTGGTTTCGTACGGTTTCAATTGGTTGTAATAATAAGGAAAATATATATATGACTAATACTAGCAAAATAAGGAACGACTCAATTAATAATCAAACCGGGTAATACTAGTCGTATATAGAATAAAAAAGTAGTTATAAATCGTAAAATCTAGACTTCATATATCTATAATTATATGCGTTAGTAAGACTATATTTCATAAAGGAATTCATAACTTCAAAAAAGAATATAACCTAAAAGTAAGTTGTGATATGATACAATTCTATTTTTATAGATATTTTATTTTAAAACTAAAAAATAATGTAATTATAAAGATAAATTAAATTATTTGTGTGAATAGACTGATGTTAGTGTAGAATATACTGTTAAATTTTTTTAAAATTAAGTTAATGAAAAACATAATCACAAAATGGAGGATAACATATTAATTCGGGATAGGTTTGCATTGTATATTTAATTTGATGTCTAGTTTTCTTCTTTTAGATTCGTCAACTAATTCAAAATAAAATTATATGAAGTTCATTTATTTTGGTGGTAAAGTACATAATGATAAGGTTGACCGATAAGAAGTATGAACGCACCGTAATTATTAATGTTCCCACACATAGCGTATGAGATAGTCATGCATACAGCTGCATGCCCTTTACGGTTAACGTATCAGCGTAGTTGGCTATATTTATGAAAAGTGAATAATTTGGAATACTCCACTTTTGAAATGGAGTACATACCTCTTAAAGGAAATGTTTTAATAATCGTACCGACCATATTATCGGAAAGTTTAGTGGTATGAAATTTGATGGTTCAACCGTGGTTTCGTACAGTTTCAACTATTTGTAATAATAAGGAAAAAATATATATGACTATTACTAGCAAAATAAGATACAACTCAATTAATAATCAAACGGGATAATACTAGTTGTATATAGAATAAAAATGTTATTAAAAATTCTAAAATCTAGACTTCATATATGTATAATTATATGCGTTAGTAAAACTATATTTCATAAAGGAATTCATATCTTCAAACAAGTATATAACCTAAAAGTAAGTTGTGATATGATACAATTCTATTTTTTATAGATATTTTATTTTTTAATAAAAAAAGAATGTAATCATTAGAAACAAATAAACTTATTTGTGTAATTAGACTAGTGGTAGTGTAGATAATTTTGTTTGATTTTTTTTTATAATTATGTAAGTGAAAAATATAATCATAGTATGGAGGCTAACAAATTAATTCAGGATAGGTTTGTATTGTATATTTAATTTGATGGCTAGATTTCTTCATTTAGATTCGTTAACTAAATCGCTATAAAATTATATAAAGTTCATTTATTTTTGGTGGTAGTTTACAAAATGATAAGATTGACAGATAAAAAGTATGGACGCAACATAATTATTAATGTTCCCACACATAGCGTATGAGATAGTCATGCATACGAGTGCATGCCCTTTTACGGTTAACGTATCGGCGTAGTTGGCTATATTTATAAAAAGTGAATAATTTGGGATACTCCACTTTTGAAATCGTGTACATACCTCTTAAAGGAAATGTTTTATTAATCGTACTAACCATAATATCGGAAAGTTTAGTGGTATGAAATTTGATGGTTCAAGCGTGGTTTCGTACGGTTTTCAATTGGTTGTAATAATAAGGAAAAAATATATATGACTAATACTAGCAAAATAAGGAACGACTCAATTAATAATCAAACCTAACTAGACTTCATATATCGGTAATTATATGCGTTAGTAGGACTATATTTCATAAAGGAATTCATAACTTCAAAAAAGAATATAACCTAAAAGTAAGTTGTGATATGATACAATTCTATTTTTATAGATATTTTATTTTAAAACTAAAAAATAATGTAATTATAAAGATAAATTAAATTATTTGTGTGAATAGACTGATGTTAGTGTAGAATATACTGTTAAATTTTTTTAAAATTAAGTTAATGAAAAACATAATCACAAAATGGAGGATAACATATTAATTCAGGATAGGTTTGCATTGTATATTTAATTTGATGTCTAGTTTTCTTCTTTTAGATTCATCAACTAATTCGAAATAAAATTATATGAAGTTCATTTATTTTGGTGGTAAAGTACATAATGATAAGGTTGACCGATAAGAAGTATGAACGCTAAGTAATTATTAATGTTCCCACACATAGCGTATGAGATAGTCATGCATACAAGGGTGCATGCCCTTTACGGTTAACGTATCGAGCGGAGTTGCCTATATTTATGAAAAGTGAATAATTTGGGATTTTCCACTTTTGAAGTGGAGTACATACCTCTTAAAGGAAATGTTTTAATAATCGTACCGACCATAATATCGGAAATTTTAGTGGTATGAAATTTAATGGTTCAACCGTGGTTTCGTACAGTTTCAACCGGCTGTAATAATGAAGAAAAAATATATATGACTATTACTAGCAAAATAAGGTACGACTCAATTAATAATAAAACCGGATAATACTAGTCGTATATAGAATCAAAAAGTAGTTAAAAATCCTAAAATCTAGACTTCATTTATCTATAATTATATGCGTCAGTAAAACGATATTTCATTAAGGAATTCATATCTTCAAAAAAGTATATAACCTAAAAATAAGTTGTGATATGATACAATTCTCTTTTTTATAGATATTTTATTTTTTAATAAAAAAAATGCAATGTAATCATTAGAAACAAATAAACTTATTTGTGTAATTAGACTAGTGGTAGTGTAGATAATATCTTGTTTGATTTTTTTATAATTATGTAACTGAAAAATATAATCATAGTATGGAGGCTAACAAATTAATTCGGGATAGGTTTGCATTGTATATTTAATTTGATGGCTAGATTTCTTCATTTAGATTCGTTAACTAAATCGCTATAAAATTATATAAAGTTCATTTATTTTTGGTGGTAGTTTACAAAATGATAAGATTGACGGATAAAAAGTATGGACACAACATAATTATTAATGTTCCCACACATAGCGTATGAGATAGTCATGCATACTGTGCATGCCCTTTTACGGTTAACGTATCAGCGTAGTTGGCTATATTTATAAAAAGTGAATAATTTGGGATACTCCACTTTTGAAATCGTGTACATACCTCTTAAAGGAAATGTTTTATTAATCGTACTAACCATAATATCGGAAAGTTTAGTGGTATGAAATTTGATGGTTCAACCGTGGTTTCGTACAGTTTCAATTGGTTGTAATAATAAGGAAAAAATATATATGACTAATACTAGCAAAATACGGAACGACTCAATTAATAATCAAACCTAGACTTCATATATCGGTAAATTTTTTTTTTTTTTTTTTTTTTTTTTTTATACTTATATGCGTTAGTAAGACTATATTTCATAAAGGAATTCATAACTTCAAAAAAGAATATAACCTAAAAGTAAGTTGTGATATGATACAATTCTATTTTTATAGATATTTTATTTTTAAAACTAAAAAATAATGTAATTATAAAGATAAATTAAATTATTTGTCTGAATAGACTGATGTTAGTGTAGAATATCCTGTTAAATTTTTTTAAAATTAAGTTAATGAAAAACATAATCACAAAATGGAGGATAACATATTAATTCAGGATAGGTTTGCATTGTATATTTAATTTGATGTCTAGTTTTTCTTCTTTTAGATTCATCAACTAATTCAAAATAAAATTATATGAAGTTCATTTATTTTGGTGGTAAAGTACATAATGATAAGGTTGGCCGATAAGAAGTATGAACGCAACGTAATTATTAATGTTCCCACACATAGCGTATGAGATAGTCATGCATACGGTGCATGCCCTTTACGGTTAACGTCGGAGCGAGTTGCCTATATTTATGAAAAGTGAATAATTTGGGATTTTCCACTTTTGAAGTGGAGTACATACCTCCGAAAGGAAATGTTTTAATAATCGTAACCATAATATCGGAAATTTTAGTGGTATGAAATTTAATAGTTCAACCGTGGTTTCGTACGGTTTCAACCATTGTAATAATAAAGAAAAAATATATATGACTATTACTAGCAAAATAAGGTACGACTCAATTAATAATAAAACCGGATAATACTAGTCGTATATAGAATCAAAAAGTAGTTAAAAATCCTAAAATCTAGACTTCATTTATCTATAATTATATGCGTCAGTAAAACTATATTTCATAAAGGAATTCATATCTTCAAAAAAGTATATAACCTAAAAATAAGTTGTGATATGATACAATTCTCTTTTTTATAGATATTTTATTTTTTAATAAAAAAGGAATGTAATCATTAGAAACAAATAAACTTATTTGTGTAATTAGACTAGTGGTAGTGTAGATAATTTTGTTTGGATTTTTTTTATAATTATGTAATGGAAAAATATAATCACAGTATGGAGGCTAACAAATTAATTCAGGATAGGTTTGCATTGTATATTTAATTTGATGGCTAGATTTCTTCATTTAGATTCGTTAAATAAATCGCGATAAAATTATATAAAGTTCATTTAGTTTTGGTGGTAGTTTACAAAATGATAAGATTGACGGATAAGAAGTATGGACGCAACATAATTATTAATGTTCCCACACATAGCGTATGAGATAGTCATGCATACGGTGCATGCCCTTTTACGGTTAACGTATCAGCGTAGTTGGCTATATTTATAAAAAGTGAATAATTTAGGATACTCCACTTTTGAAATGGTGTACATACCTCTTAAAGGAAATGTTTTATTAATCGTACCGACCATAATATCGGAATGTTTAGTGGTATGAAATTTGATGGTTCAACCGTGGTTTCGCGTGCAGTTTCAATTGGTTGTAATAATAAGGAAAAAATATATATGACTAATACTAGCAAAATAAGGAACAACTCAATTAATAATCAAAAGAAAAAGGGGGGGGGGGGGGGGGGGGGGGGGGTAGTAAAAACTAGATTCTTCATGTATCTATAATTATATGCGTTAGTAAGACTATATTTCATAAAGGAATTCATAACTTCAAAAAAGAATATAACCTAAAAGTAAGTTGTGATATGATACAATTCTATTTTTTATAGATATTTTATTTTAAACTAAAAAATAATGTAATTATTAAAGATAAATTAAATTATTTGTGTGAATAGACTGATGTTAGTGTAGAATATATTGTTTAATTTTTTTAAATTAAGTTAATGAAAAACATAATCACAAAATGGAGGCTAACTTATTAATTCCGGATAGGTTTGCATTGTATATTTAATTTGATGTCTAGTTTTCTTATTAGATTCGTCAACTAATTCGAAATAAAATTATATGAAGTTCATTTATTTTTGTGGTAAAGTACATAATGATAAGGTTGACCGATAAGAAGTATGGACGCATACGTAATTATTAATGTTCCCACACATAGCGTATGAGATAGTCATGCATACAGCTGCATGCTCTTTACGGTTAACGTCTAAGCAGAGTTGGCTATATTTATGAAAAGTGAATAATTTGGGATTTTCCACTTTTGAAATGGAGTACATACCTCTTAATTACTTAATAATAAAACCGGATAATACTAGTTGTATATAGAATAAAAAACTAGTTAAAAATCCTAAAATCTAGACTTCATTTATCTATAATTATATGCGTTAATAAAACTATATTTCATAAAGGAATTCATATCTTCATAAAATTATATAACCTAAAAGTAAGTTGTGATATGATACAATTCTATTTTTTATAGATATTTTATTTTTTAATAAAAAAAGAATGTAATCATAGAAACAAATAAACTTATTTGTGTAATTAGACTAGTGTTAGTGTAGATAATATTGTTTATTTTTTTTTATGATTATGTAAATGAAAAATATAAAATCACAATATGGAGGCTAAAATATAAATTCAGCATAGGTTTGCATTGTATATTTAATTTGATGTCTAGATTTCTTCTTTTAGATTCGTTAACTAAATCGATATAAAATTCTATAAAGTTCATTTATTTTGGTTGTAATTTACAAAATGATAAGGTTGACCGATAAGAAGTATGGTTGCAACGTAATTATTAATGTTCCCCACACATAGCGCATGAGATAGTCATGCATACGGTGCATGCCCTTTTACGGTTAACGTATCAACGTAGTTGGCTATATTTATGAAAAGTGAATAATTTGGGATACTCCACTTTTGAAATGGAGTACATACCTCTTAAAGGAAATGCTTTAATTATCGTACCGACCATATTATCGGAAATTTTAGTGGTATGAAATTTAATAGTTCAACAGTGGTTTTCGTACGGTTTCAACCGTTTGTAATAATAAAGAAAAAATATATATGACTATTACTAGCAAAATAAGGTACGACTCAATTAATAATAAAACCGGATAATACTAGTCGTATATAGAATCAAAAAGTAGTTAAAAATCCTAAAATCTAGACTTCATATATGTATAATTATATGCGTTAGTAAAACTATATTTCATAAAGGAATTCATATCTTCAAAAAAGTATATAACCTAAAAGTATCTTGTGATATGATACAATTCTATTTTTTATAGATATTTTATTTTTTAATAAAAAAAGAATGTAATCATTAGAAACAAATAAACTTATTTGTGTAATTAGACTAGTGGTAGTGTAGATAATACTGTTTGATTTTTTTTTATAATTATGTAACTGAAAAATATAATCACAGTATGGAGGCTAACAAATTAATTCGGGATAGGTTTGCATTTTATATTTAATTTGATGGCTAGATGTCTTTTTTTAGATTTGTCAACTAAATCAAAATAACCTTATATTAAAATTCATTTATTTTGGTGGTAAAGTGCATGATGATAAGGTTGACATATAAGAAGTATGGACGCATCGTAATTATTAATGTTCTTTCACATAGAGTACGAAATAGTCATGCATGGTACATGCCTTTTTACGGTTAACGTATCGGCATAGTTGGCTATATTTATGAAAAGTGAATAATTTGGGATTCTCCACTTTTGAAATGCGGTTCATACCTCTTAAAGGAAATGTTTTAATAACCGTACAGACGATAATATCGGAAAGTTTAGTGGTATCAAATTTGATGGTTCAACGCGTGGTTTCGTACAGTTTCAACTGGCTGTAATAATAAAGAAAAAATATATATGACTATTACTAGCAAAATGAGGTACGAATTAATTAATAATCAAACCGGATAATACTTGTCGTCTATAGAATAAAAAAGTAGTTAAAAATCCTAAAATCTAGACTTCATATATCTATAAATATATGCGTTAGTAAAACGATATTTCTTAAAGGAATTCATAACTTCAAAAAAGAATATAACCTAAAAGTAAGTTGTGATATGATACAATTCTATTTTTATAGATATTTTATTTTAAAACTAAAAAATAATGTAATTATAAAGATAAATTAAATTATTTGTGTAAATAGACTCGATGTTAGTGTAGAATATATTGTTTAATTTTTTTTAAATTAAGTTAATGAAAAACATAATCACAAAATGGAGGCTAACTTATTAATTCGGATAGGTTTGCATTGTATATTTAATTTGATGTCAAGTTTTCTTCTTTTAGATTCGTCAACTAATTCGAAATAAAATTATATGAAGTTCATTTATTTTTGTGGTAAAGTACATAATGATAAGGTTGACCGATAAGAAGTATGGACGCACCGTAATTATTAATGTTCCCACACATAGCGTATGAGATAGTCATGCATACAGCTGCATGCCCTTTACGGTTAACGTCTAAGCAGAGTTGGCTATATTTATGAAAAGTGAATAATTTGGGATTTTCCACTTTTGAAATGGAGTACATACCTCTTAATAATAAAACCGGATAATACTAGTCGTATATAGAATAAAAAAGTAGTTAAAAATCCTAAAATCTTAGACTTCATTTATCTATAATTATATGCGTTAATAAAACTATATTTCATAAAGGAATTCATATCTTCAAAAAATTATATAACCTAAAAGTAAGTTGTGATATGATACAATTCTATTTTTTATAGATATTTTATTTTTTTAATAAAAAAAGAATGTAATCATTAGAAACAAATAAACTTATTTGTGTAATTAGACTAGTGTTAGTGTAGATAATATTGTTTATTTTTTTTTATGATTATGTAACTGAAAAAATAAAATCACAATATGGAGGCTAAAAATATAAATTCGACATAGGTTTGCATTGTATATTTAATTTGATGTCTAGATTTCTTCTTTTAGATTCGTTAACTAAATCGATATAAAATTCTATAAAGTTCATTTATTTTGGTGGTAATTTACAAAATGATAAGGTTGACCGATAAGAAGTATGGTTGCAACGTAATTATTAATGTTCCCACACGTAGCGCATGAGATAGTCATGCATACGAGTATGCCCTTTTACGGTTAACGTATCGGCGTAGTTGGTTATATTTATGAAAAGTGAATAATTTGGAATACTCCACTTTTGAAATGGAGTACATACCTATTAAAGGAAATGTTTTAATAATCGTACCGACCATAATATCGGTAAGTTTAGTGGTATGAAATTTGATGGTTCAACCGTGGTTTCGTACAGTTTCAACTAGCTGTAATAATAAGGAAAATATATATATGACTATTACTAGCAAAATAAGATATGACACAATTAATAATCAAACCGGACAATACTAGGTGTATATAGACAAAAAAAGTAGTTAAAAATACTATAATCATTGCATCATATATCTATAATTATATGCATTAGAAAAACGATATTTCATAAAGGAATTCATATCTTCAAAAAAGTATATAACTTAGAAAGTATGTTGTGATATGATAAAATTCTATTTTTATAGATATTTTATTTTTTAATTAAAAAAGAATGTATTTATTATAAATAAATAAACTTATTTGTGTAATTATCCTGATGTTGGCGTAAAAAATATTGTTTAATTTTTTTTATCATTATGTAAATGAAAAACATAATCACAAAATGGAGGCTAACATATTAATTCGGGATAGATTTGCATTGTATATTTAATTTGATGTCTAGATTTCTTATTTTAGATTCGTCAACTAATTCGAAATAACATTATATGAAGTTTATTTATTTTGGTGGTAAAGTACAAAATGATAGGGTTGACCGATAAGAAGTATGGACGCAACGTAATTATTAATGTTCCCACACATAGCGTATGAGATAGTCATGCATACGGTACATGCCCTTTTACGGTTAACGTATCAGCGTAGTTGGCTATATTTATGAAAAGGGAATAATTTGGGATACTATACTTTTGAAATGGAGTACATACCTCTTAAAGGAAATGTTTTAATAATCGTACCAACCATAATATCGGGAAGTTTAGTTGTATGAAATTTGATGGTTCAACCATGGTTTCGTACGGTTTCAACTTGGTAATAATAAGGAAAATATATATATGACTATTACTAGCAAAATAAGATATGACTCAATTAATAATCAAACCGGATAATACTAGGTGTATATATAATAAAAAAGTAGTTAAAAATCCTAAAATCTTTGCATCATATATCTATAATTATATGTGTTAGTAAAACGATATTTCATAAAGGAATTCATATCTTCAAAAAAGTATATAACTTGAAAGTAAGTTGTGATATGATACAATTCTATTTTTATAGATATTTTATTTTTTAATTAAAAAAGAATGTATTTTATTATAAATAAATAAACTTATTTGTGTAATTAGACTGATGTTGGTGTAAAAAATACTGTTTAATTTTTTTTTATCATTATGTAAATGAAAAACATAATCACAAAATGGAGGCTAACATATTAATTCGGGATAGATTTGCATTGTATATTTAATTTGATGTCTAGATTTCTTATTTTAGATTCGTCAACTAATTCGAAATAACATTATATGAAGTTTATTTATTTTGGTGGTAAAGTACAAAATGATAGGGTTGACCGATAAGAAGTATGGACGCAACGTAATTATTAATGTTCCCACACATAGCGTATGAGATAGTCATGCATACGAGTTTGCATGCCCTTTTACGGTTAACGTATCAACGTAGTTGGCTATATTTATGAAAAGGGAATAATTTGGGATACTATACGTTTGAAATGGAGTACATACCTCTTAAAGGAAATGTTTAAAAATAATCGTACCAACCATAATATCGGGAAGTTTAGTTGTATGAAATTTGATGGTTCAACCATGGTTTCGTACGGTGTTCACTGGCTGTAATAATAAGGAAAATATATATATGACTATTACTAGCAAAATAAGATATGACTCAATTAATAATAAAACCTGATAATACTAGTCGGATATAGAATCAAAATGTAGTTAAAAATACTATAATCATTGCATCATATATCTATAATTATATGCATTAGAAAAACGATATTTCATAAAGGAATTCATATCTTCAAAAAAGTATATAACCTGAAAGTATGTTGTGATATGATACAATTCTATTTTTATAGATATTTTATTTTTTAATTAAAAAAGAATGTATTTATTATAAATAAATAAACTTATTTGTGTAATTATACTGATGTTGGTGTAAAAATACTGTTTAATTTGTTTTATCATTATGTAAATGAAAAACATAATCACAAAATGGAGGCTAAAATATTAATTCAGGATAGATTTGCATTGTATATTTAATTTGATGTCTAGATTTCTTATTTTAGATTCGTCAACTAATTCGAAATAACATTATATGAAGTTTATTTATTTTGGTGGTAAAGTACAAAATGATAGGGTTGACCGATAAGAAGTATGGACGCAACGTAATTATTAATGTTCCCACACATAGCGTATGAGATAGTCATGCATACGGTGCATGCCCTTTTACGGTTAACGTATCAGCGTAGTTGGCTATATTTATGAAAAGGGAATAATTTGGGATACTCTACTTTTGAAATGGAGTACATACCTCTTAAAGGAAATGTTTTAATAATCGTACCAACCATAATATCGGGAAGTTTAGTTGTATGAAATTTGATGGTTCAACCATGGTTTCGTACGATGTCAAAAAATTGTAATAATAAGGAAAATATATATATGACTATTACTAGCAAAATAAGATATGACTCAATTAATAATAACACTAGATAATACTAGTCGGATATAGAATCAAAATGTAGTTAAAAATACTATAATCATTGCATCATATATCTATAATTATATGCATTAGAAAAACGATATTTCATAAAGGAATTCATATCTTCAAAAAAGTATATAACCTGAAAGTAAGTTGTGATATGATACAATTCTATTTTTATAGATATTTTATTTTTTAATTAAAAAAGAATGTATTTTATTAAAAATAAATAAACTTATTAGTGTAATTAGACTGATGTTGGTGTAAAAATATTGTTTAATTTGTTTTATCATTATGTAAATGAAAAACATAATCACAAAATGGAGGCTAAAATATTAATTCGGGATAGATTTGCATTGTATATTTAATTTGATGTCTAGATTTCTTATTTTAGATTCGTCAACTAATTCGAAATAACATTATATGAAGTTTATTTATTTTGGTGGTAAAGTACAAAATGATAGGGTTGACCGATAAGAAGTATGGACGCAACGTAATTATTAATGTTCCCACACATAGCGTATGAGATAGTCATGCATACAGCTGCATGCCCTTTTACGGTTAACGTATCAACGTAGTTCTATATTTATGAAAAGGGAATAATTTGGGATACTATACGTTTGAAATGGAATACATACCTCTTGAAGGAAATGTTTAAAAATAATCGTACCAACCATAATATCGGGAAGTTTAGTTGTATGAAATTTGATGGTTCAACCATGGTTTCGTACAGTGTCAATGTTGTAATAATAAGGAAAATATATATATGACTATTACTAGCAAAATAAGATATGACTCAATTAATAATAAAACCTTGATAATACTAGTCGGATATAGAATCAAAATGTAGTTAAAAATACTATAATCATTGCATCATATATCTATAATTATATGCATTAGAAAAACGATATTTCATAAAGGAATTCATATCTTCAAAAAAGTATATAACGTGAAAGTATGTTGTGATATGATACAATTCTATTTTTATAGATATTTTATTTTTTAATTAAAAAAGAATGTATTTATTATAAATAAATAAACTTATTTGTGTAATTATACTGATGTTGGTGTAAAAATATTGTTTAATTTGGTTTATCATTATGTAAATGAAAAACATAATCACAAAATGGAGGCTAAAATATTAATTCAGGATAGATTTGCATTGTATATTTAATTTGATGTCTAGATTTCTTATTTTAGATTCGTCAACTAATTCGAAATAACATTATATGAAGTTTATTTATTTTGGTGGTAAAGTACAAAATGATAGGGTTGACCGATAAGAAGTATGGACGCAACGTAATTATTAATGTTCCCACACATAGCGTATGAGATAGTCATGCATACGAGTGCATGCCCTTTTACGGTTAACGTATCAGCGTAGTTGGCTATATTTATGAAAAGGGAATAATTTGGGATACTCTACTTTTGAAATGGAGTACATACCTCTTAAAGGAAATGTTTTAATAATCGTACCAACCATAATATCGGGAAGTTTAGTTGTATGAAATTTGATGGTTCAACCATGGTTTCGTACGGTGTCAGCTTACTTTGTAATAATAAGGAAAATATATATATGACTATTACTAGCAAAATAAGATATGACTCAATTAATAATAACACTAGATAATACTAGTCGGATATAGAATCAAAATGTAGTTAAAAATACTATAATCATTGCATCATATATCTATAATTATATGCATTAGAAAAACGATATTTCATAAAGGAATTCATATCTTCAAAAAAGTATATAACTTGAAAGTAAGTTGTGATATGATACAATTCTATTTTTATAGATATTTTATTTTTTAATTAAAAAAGAATGTATTTTATTAAAAATAAATAAACTTATTAGTGTAATTAGACTGATGTTGGTGTAAAAATACTGTTTAATTTGTTTTATCATTATGTAAATGAAAAACATAATCACAAAATGGAGGCTAAAATATTAATTCGGGATAGATTTGCATTGTATATTTAATTTGATGTCTAGATTTCTTATTTTAGATTCGTCAACTAATTCGAAATAACATTATATGAAGTTTATTTATTTTGGTGGTAAAGTACAAAATGATAGGGTTGACCGATAAGAAGTATGGACGCAACGTAATTATTAATGTTCCCACACATAGCGTATGAGATAGTCATGCATACAGCTGCATGCCCTTTTACGGTTAACGTATCAACGTAGTTCTATATTTATGAAAAGGGAATAATTTGGGATACTATACGTTTGAAATGGAGTACATACCTCTTGAAGGAAATGTTTAAAAATAATCGTACCAACCATAATATCGGGAAGTTTAGTTGTATGAAATTTGATGGTTCAACCATGGTTTCGTACGGTGTCAGCTGGTTGTAATAATAAGGAAAATATATATATGACTATTACTAGCAAAATAAGATATGACTCAATTAATAATAAAACTAGATAATACTAGTCGGATATAGAATCAAAATGTAGTTAAAAATACTATAATCATTGCATCATATATCTATAATTATATGCATTAGAAAAACGATATTTCATAAAGGAATTCATATCTTCAAAAAAGTATATAACTTGAAAGTAAGTTGTGATATGATACAATTCTATTTTTATAGATATTTTATTTTTTAATTAAAAAAGAATGTATTTTATTAAAAATAAATAAACTTATTTGTGTAATTATACTGATGTTGGTGTAAAAATATTGTTTAATTTGTTTTATCATTATGTAAATGAAAAACATAATCACAAAATGGAGGCTAAAATATTAATTCGGGATAGATTTGCATTGTATATTTAATTTGATGTCTAGATTTCTTATTTTAGATTCGTCAACTAATTCGAAATAACATTATATGAAGTTTATTTATTTTGGTGGTAAAGTACAAAATGATAGGGTTGACCGATAAGAAGTATGGACGCAACGTAATTATTAATGTTCCCACACATAGCGTATGAGATAGTCATGCATACGGTGCATGCCCTTTTACGGTTAACGTATCAACGTAGTTGGCTATATTTATGAAAAGGGAATAATTTGGGATACTATACTTTTGAAATGGAGTACATACCTCTTAAAGGAAATGTTTAATAATAATCGTACCAACCATAATATCGGGAAGTTTAGTTGTATGAAATTTGATGGTTCAACCATGGTTTCGTACGGTGTCAATGGTTGTAATAATAAGGAAAATATATATATGACTATTACTAGCAAAATAAGATATGACTCAATTAATAATAAAACTCGATAATACTAGTCGGATATAGAATCAAAATGTAGTTAAAAATACTATAATCATTGCATCATATATCTATAATTATATGCATTAGAAAAACGATATTTCATAAAGGAATTCATATCTTCAAAAAAGTATATAACTTTGAAAGTATGTTGTGATATGATACAATTCTATTTTTATAGATATTTTATTTTTTAATTAAAAAATAATGTATTTTATTATAAATAAATAAACTTATTTGTGTAATTATACTGATGTTGGTGTAAAAATATTGTTTAATTTGTTTTATCATTATGTAAATGAAAAACATAATCACAAAATGGAGGCTAAAATATTAATTCGGGATAGATTTGCATTGTATATTTAATTTGATGTCTAGATTTCTTATTTTAGATTCGTCAACTAATTCGAAATAACATTATATGAAGTTTATTTATTTTGGTGGTAAAGTACAAAATGATAGGGTTGACCGATAAGAAGTATGGACGCAACGTAATTATTAATGTTCCCACACATAGCGTATGAGATAGTCATGCATACGAGTGCATGCCCTTTTACGGTTAACGTATCAGCGTAGTTGGCTATATTTATGAAAAGGGAATAATTTGGGATACTCTACTTTTGAAATGGAGTACATACCTCTTAAAGGAAATGTTTTAATAATCGTACCAACCATAATATCGGGAAGTTTAGTTGTATGAAATTTGATGGTTCAACCATGGTTTCGTACGGTGTCAACTATTTGTAATAATAAGGAAAATATATATATGACTATTACTAGCAAAATAAGATATGACTCAATTAATAATAACACTAGATAATACTAGTCGGATATAGAATCAAAATGTAGTTAAAAATACTATAATCATTGCATCATATATCTATAATTATATGCATTAGAAAAACGATATTTCATAAAGGAATTCATATCTTCAAAAAAGTATATAACCTGAAAGTAAGTTGTGATATGATACAATTCTATTTTTATAGATATTTTATTTTTTAATTAAAAAAGAATGTATTTTATTAAAAATAAATAAACTTATTAGTGTAATTAGACTGATGTTGGTGTAAAAATATTGTTTAATTTGTTTTATCATTATGTAAATGAAAAACATAATCACAAAATGGAGGCTAAAATATTAATTCGGGATAGATGTGCATTGTATATTTAATTTGATGTCTAGATTTCTTATTTTAGATTCGTCAACTAATTCGAAATAACATTATATGAAGTTTATTTATTTTGGTGGTAAAGTACAAAATGATAGGGTTGACCGATAAGAAGTATGGACGCAACGTAATTATTAATGTTCCCACACATAGCGTATGAGATAGTCATGCATACGGTTGCATGCCCTTTTACGGTTAACGTATCAACGTAGTTGCTATATTTATGAAAAGGGAATAATTTGGGATACTATACGTTTGAAATGGAGTACATACCTCTTGAAGGAAATGTTTAAAAATAATCGTACCAACCATAATATCGGGAAGTTTAGTTGTATGAAATTTGATGGTTCAACCATGGTTTCGTACGGTGTCAATTGGTTGTAATAATAAGGAAAATATATATATGACTATTACTAGCAAAATAAGATATGACTCAATTAATAATAAAACTTGATAATACTAGTCGGATATAGAATCAAAATGTAGTTAAAAATACTATAATCATTGCATCATATATCTATAATTATATGCATTAGAAAAACGATATTTCATAAAGGAATTCATATCTTCAAAAAAGTATATAACCTGAAAGTAAGTTGTGATATGATACAATTCTATTTTTATAGATATTTTATTTTTTAATTAAAAAAGAATGTATTTTATTATAAATAAATAAACTTATTAGTGTAATTATACTGATGTTGGTGTAAAAATATTGTTTAATTTGGTTTATCATTATGTAAATGAAAAACATAATCACAAAATGGAGGCTAAAATATTAATTCAGGATAGATTTGCATTGTATATTTAATTTGATGTCTAGATTTCTTATTTTAGATTCGTCAACTAATTCGAAATAACATTATATGAAGTTTATTTATTTTGGTGGTAAAGTACAAAATGATAGGGTTGACCGATAAGAAGTATGGACGCAACGTAATTATTAATGTTCCCACACATAGCGTATGAGATAGTCATGCATACGGTGCATGCCCTTTTACGGTTAACGTATCAGCGTAGTTGGCTATATTTATGAAAAGGGAATAATTTGGGATACTCTACTTTTGAAATGGAGTACATACCTCTTAAAGGAAATGTTTTAATAATCGTACCAACCATAATATCGGGAAGTTTAGTTGTATGAAATTTGATGGTTCAACCATGGTTTCGTACGGTGTCAACTGGTTGTAATAATAAGGAAAATATATATATGACTATTACTAGCAAAATAAGATATGACTCAATTAATAATAACACTAGATAATACTAGTCGGATATAGAATCAAAATGTAGTTAAAAATACTATAATCATTGCATCATATATCTATAATTATATGCATTAGAAAAACGATATTTCATAAAGGAATTCATATCTTCAAAAAAGTATATAACCTGAAAGTAAGTTGTGATATGATACAATTCTATTTTTATAGATATTTTATTTTTTAATTAAAAAAGAATGTATTTTATTAAAAATAAATAAACTTATTAGTGTAATTAGACTGATGTTGGTGTAAAAATATTGTTTAATTTGTTTTATCATTATGTAAATGAAAAACATAATCACAAAATGGAGGCTAAAATATTAATTCGGGATAGATTTGCATTGTATATTTAATTTGATGTCTAGATTTCTTATTTTAGATTCGTCAACTAATTCGAAATAACATTATATGAAGTTTATTTATTTTGGTGGTAAAGTACAAAATGATAGGGTTGACCGATAAGAAGTATGGACGCAACGTAATTATTAATGTTCCCACACATAGCGTATGAGATATTCATGCATACAGCTGCATGCCCTTTTACGGTTAACGTATCAACGTAGTTCTATATTTATGAAAAGGGAATAATTTGGGATACTATACGTTTGAAATGGAGTACATACCTCTTGAAGGAAATGTTTAAAAATAATCGTACCAACCATAATATCGGGAAGTTTAGTTGTATGAAATTTGATGGTTCAACCATGGTTTCGTACAGTGTCAACTGGCTGTAATAATAAGGAAAATATATATATGACTATTACTAGCAAAATAAGATATGACTCAATTAATAATAAAACTGATAATACTAGTCGGATATAGAATCAAAATGTAGTTAAAAATACTATAATCATTGCATCATATATCTATAATTATATGCATTAGAAAAACGATATTTCATAAAGGAATTCATATCTTCAAAAAAGTATATAACTTGAAAGTAAGTTGTGATATGATACAATTCTATTTTTATAGATATTTTATTTTTTAATTAAAAAAGAATGTATTTTATTAAAAATAAATAAACTTATTAGTGTAATTAGACTGATGTTGGTGTAAAAATATTGTTTAATTTGTTTTATCATTATGTAAATGAAAAACATAATCACAAAATGGAGGCTAAAATATTAATTCGGGATAGATTTGCATTGTATATTTAATTTGATGTCTAGATTTCTTATTTTAGATTCGTCAACTAATTCGAAATAACATTATATGAAGTTTATTTATTTTGGTGGTAAAGTACAAAATGATAGGGTTGACCGATAAGAAGTATGGACGCAACGTAATTATTAATGTTCCCACACATAGCGTATGAGATAGTCATGCATACGAGTGCATGCCCTTTTACGGTTAACGTATCAGCGTAGTTGGCTATATTTATGAAAAGGGAATAATTTGGGATACTCTACTTTTGAAATGGAGTACATACCTCTTAAAGGAAATGTTTTAATAATCGTACCAACCATAATATCGGGAAGTTTAGTTGTATGAAATTTGATGGTTCAACCATGGTTTCGTACAGTGTCAATGGTTGTAATAATAAGGAAAATATATATATGACTATTACTAGCAAAATAAGATATGACTCAATTAATAATAAAACTAGATAATACTAGTCGGATATAGAATCAAAATGTAGTTAAAAATACTATAATCATTGCATCATATATCTATAATTATATGCATTAGAAAAACGATATTTCATAAAGGAATTCATATCTTCAAAAAAGTATATAACCTGAAAGTAAGTTGTGATATGATACAATTCTATTTTTATAGATATTTTATTTTTTAATTAAAAAAGAATGTATTTTATTAAAAATAAATAAACTTATTTGTGTAATTAGACCGATGTTGGTGTAAAAATACTTGTTTAATTTGTTTTATCATTATGTAAATGAAAAACATAATCACAAAATGGAGGCTAAAATATTAATTCAGGATAGATTTGCATTGTATATTTAATTTGATGTCTAGATTTCTTATTTTAGATTCGTCAACTAATTCGAAATAACATTATATGAAGTTTATTTATTTTGGTGGTAAAGTACAAAATGATAGGGTTGATCGATAAGAAGTATGGACGCAACGTAATTATTAATGTTCCCACACATAGCGTATGAGATATTCATGCATACAGTATTGCATGCCCTTTTACGGTTAACGTATCAACGTAGTTGGCTATATTTATGAAAAGGGAATAATTTGGGATACTCTACGTTTGAAATGGAGTACATACCTCTTGAAGGAAATGTTTAAAAATAATCGTACCAACCATAATATCGGGAAGTTTAGTTGTATGAAATTTGATGGTTCAACCATGGTTTCGTACGGTGTCAACTCGGCTGTAATAATAAGGAAAATATATATATGACTATTACTAGCAAAATAAGATATGACTCAATTAATAATAAAACTAGATAATACTAGTCGGATATAGAATCAAAATGTAGTTAAAAATACTATAATCATTGCATCATATATCTATAATTATATGCATTAGAAAAACGATATTTCATAAAGGAATTCATATCTTCAAAAAAGTATATAACCTGAAAGTAAGTTGTGATATGATACAATTCTATTTTTATAGATATTTTATTTTTTAATTAAAAAAGAATGTATTTTATTAAAAATAAATAAACTTATTAGTGTAATTAGACTGATGTTGGTGTAAAAATATTGTTTAATTTGTTTTATCATTATGTAAATGAAAAACATAATCACAAAATGGAGGCTAAAATATTAATTCAGGATAGATTTGCATTGTATATTTAATTTGATGTCTAGATTTCTTATTTTAGATTCGTCAACTAATTCGAAATAACATTATATGAAGTTTATTTATTTTGGTGGTAAAGTACAAAATGATAGGGTTGACCGATAAGAAGTATGGACGCAACGTAATTATTAATGTTCCCACACATAGCGTATGAGATAGTCATGCATACAAGTCGCATGCCCTTTTACGGTTAACGTATCAACGTAGTTGGCTATATTTATGAAAAGGGAATAATTTGGGATACTATACTTTTGAAATGGAGTACATACCTCTTAAAGGAAATGTTTAAAATAATCGTACCAACCATAATATCGGGAAGTTTAGTTGTATGAAATTTGATGGTTCAACCATGGTTTCGTACGGTGTCAACTGCTGTAATAATAAGGAAAATATATATATGACTATTACTAGCAAAATAAGATATGACTCAATTAATAATAAAACCGGATAATACTAGGCGTATATATAATCAAAATGTAGTTAAAAATACTATAATCATTGCATCATATATCTATAATTATATGCAGTTAGTAAAACGATATTTCATAAAGGAATTCATATCTTCAAAAAAGTATATAACCTTGAAAGTAAGTTGTGATATGATACAATTCTATTTTTATAGATATTTTATTTTTTAATTAAAAAAGAATGTATTTTATTAAAAATAAATAAACTTATTAGTGTAATTAGACTGATGTTGGTGTAAAAATATTGTTTAATTTGTTTTATCATTATGTAAATGAAAAACATAATCACAAAATGGAGGCTAAAATATTAATTCGGGATAGATTTGCATTGTATATTTAATTTGATGTCTAGATTTCTTATTTTAGATTCGTCAACTAATTCGAAATAACATTATATGAAGTTTATTTATTTTGGTGGTAAAGTACAAAATGATAGGGTTGACCGATAAGAAGTATGGACGCAACGTAATTATTAATGTTCCCACACATAGCGTATGAGATAGTCATGCATACGAGTGCATGCCCTTTTACGGTTAACGTATCAGCGTAGTTGGCTATATTTATGAAAAGGGAATAATTTGGGATACTCTACTTTTGAAATGGAGTACATACCTCTTAAAGGAAATGTTTTAATAATCGTACCAACCATAATATCGGGAAGTTTAGTTGTATGAAATTTGATGGTTCAACCATGGTTTCGTACGGTGTCAACGCTGTAATAATAAGGAAAATATATATATGACTATTACTAGCAAAATAAGATATGACTCAATTAATAATAAAACTAGATAATACTAGTCGGATATAGAATCAAAATGTAGTTAAAAATACTATAATCATTGCATCATATATCTATAATTATATGCATTAGAAAAACGATATTTCATAAAGGAATTCATATCTTCAAAAAAGTATATAACTTTGAAAGTAAGTTGTGATATGATACAATTCTATTTTTATAGATATTTTATTTTTTAATTAAAAAAGAATGTATTTTATTAAAAATAAATAAACTTATTAGTGTAATTAGACTGATGTTGGTGTAAAAATATTGTTTAATTTGTTTTATCATTATGTAAATGAAAAACATAATCACAAAATGGAGGCTAAAATATTAATTCGGGATAGATTTGCATTGTATATTTAATTTGATGTCTAGATTTCTTATTTTAGATTCGTCAACTAATTCGAAATAACATTATATGAAGTTTATTTATTTTGGTGGTAAAGTACAAAATGATAGGGTTGACCGATAAGAAGTATGGACGCAACGTAATTATTAATGTTCCCACACATAGCGTATGAGATAGTCATGCATACATACTCGCATGCCCTTTTACGGTTAACGTATCAGCGTAGTTGGCTATATTTATGAAAAGGGAATAATTTGGGATACTCTACTTTTGAAATGGAGTACATACCTCTTAAAGGAAATGTTTTAATAATCGTACCAACCATAATATCGGGAAGTTTAGTTGTATGAAATTTGATGGTTCAACCATGGTTTCGTACAGTTTCAACTCGCTGTAATAATAAGGAAAATATATATATGACTATTACTAGCAAAATAAGATATGACTCAATTAATAATAAAACCGGATAATACTAGGTCGGATATAGAATCAAAAAGTAGTTAAAAATCCTATAATCATTGCATCATATATCTATAATTATATGCATTAGAAAAACGATATTTCATAAAGGAATTCATATCTTCAAAAAAGTATATAACTTGAAAGTATGTTGTGATATGATACAATTCTATTTTTATAGATATTTTATTTTTTAATTAAAAAAGAATGTATTTTATTAAAAATAAATAAACTTATTTGTGTAATTAGACTGATGTTGGTGTAAAAAATACTGTTTAATTTGTTTTATCATTATGTAAATGAAAAACATAATCACAAAATGGAGGCTAAAATATTAATTCAGGATAGATTTGCATTGTATATTTAATTTGATGTCTAGATTTCTTATTTTAGATTCGTCAACTAATTCGAAATAACATTATATGAAGTTTATTTATTTTGGTGGTAAAGTACAAAATGATAGGGTTGACCGATAAGAAGTATGGACGCAACGTAATTATTAATGTTCCCACACATAGCGTATGAGATAGTCATGCATACGAACCGCATGCCCTTTTACGGTTAACGTATCGGCGTAGTTGGCTATATTTATGAAAAGTGAATAATTTGGGATACTCCACTTTTGAAATGGAGTACATACCTCTTAAAGGAAATGTTTTAATAATCGTACCAACCATAATATCGGGAAGTTTAGTTGTATGAAATTTGATGGTTCAACCATGGTTTCGTACGGTGTCAACTCGCTGTAATAATAAGGAAAATATATATATGACTATTACTAGCAAAATAAGATATGACTCAATTAATAATAAAACCGGATAATACTAGTCGTATATAGAATCAAAATGTAGTTAAAAATCCTATAATCATTGCATCATATATCTATAATTATATGCATTAGAAAAACGATATTTCATAAAGGAATTCATATCTTCAAAAAAGTATATAACCTTGAAAGTAAGTTGTGATATGATACAATTCTATTTTTATAGATATTTTATTTTTTAATTAAAAAAGAATGTATTTTATTAAAAATAAATAAACTTATTAGTGTAATTATACTGATGTTGGTGTAAAAATACTGTTTAATTTGTTTTATCATTATGTAAATGAAAAACATAATCACAAAATGGAGGCTAAAATATTAATTCGAGATAGATTTGCATTGTATATTTAATTTGATGTCTAGATTTCTTATTTTAGATTCGTCAACTAATTCGAAATAACATTATATGAAGTTTATTTATTTTGGTGGTAAAGTACAAAATGATAGGGTTGACCGATAAGAAGTATGGACGCAACGTAATTATTAATGTTCCCACACATAGCGTATGAGATAGTCATGCATACAACTGCATGCCCTTTTACGGTTAACGTATCGGCGTAGTTGGCTATATTTATGAAAAGTGAATAATTTGGGATACTCCACTTTTGAAATGGAGTACATACCTCTTAAAGGAAATGTTTTAATAATCGTACCAACCATAATATCGGGAAGTTTAGTTGTATGAAATTTGATGGTTCAACCATGGTTTCGTACAGTTTCAACTCGTAATAATAAGGAAAATATATATATGACTATTACTAGCAAAATAAGATATGACTCAATTAATAATCAAACCGGACAATACTAGGTGTATATATAATAAAAAAGTAGTTAAAAATCCTAAAATCTTTGCATCATATATCTATAATTATATGAGTTAGTAAAACGATATTTCATAAAGGAATTCATATCTTCAAAAAAGTATATAACCTGAAAGTAAGTTGTGATATGATACAATTCTATTTTTATAGATATTTTATTTTTTAATTAAAAAAGAATGTATTTTATTAAAAATAAATAAACTTATTAGTGTAATTAGACTGATGTTGGTGTAAAAATACTTTGTTTAATTTGTTTTATCATTATGTAAATGAAAAACATAATCACAAAATGGAGGCTAAAATATTAATTCGAGATAGATTTGCATTGTATATTTAATTTGATGTCTAGATTTCTTATTTTAGATTCGTCAACTAATTCGAAATAACATTATATGAAGTTTATTTATTTTGGTGGTAAAGTACAAAATGATAGGGTTGACCGATAAGAAGTATGGACGCAACGTAATTATTAATGTTCCCACACATAGCGTATGAGATAGTCATGCATACAGCTGCATGCCCTTTTACGGTTAACGTATCAGCGTAGTTGGCTATATTTATGAAAAGTGAATAATTTGGGATACTCCACTTTTGAAATGGAGTACATACCTCTTAAAGGAAATGTTTTAATAATCGTACCAACCATAATATCGGGAAGTTTAGTTGTATGAAATTTGATGGTTCAACCATGGTTTCGTACAGTGTCAACTGGCTGTAATAATAAGGAAAATATATATATGACTATTACTAGCAAAATAAGATATGACTCAATTAATAATAAAACCGGATAATACTAGTCGGATATAGAATCAAAATGTAGTTAAAAATACTAAAATCATTGCATCATATATCTATAATTATATGCATTAGAAAAACGATATTTCATAAAGGAATTCATATCTTCAAAAAAGTATATAACTTGAAAGTAAGTTGTGATATGATACAATTCTATTTTTATAGATATTTTATTTTTTAATTAAAAAAGAATGTATTTTATTAAAAATAAATAAACTTATTAGTGTAATTATACGATGTTGGTGTAAAAATATTGTTTAATTTGTTTTATCATTATGTAAATGAAAAACATAATCACAAAATGGAGGCTAAAATATTAATTCGGGATAGATTTGCATTGTATATTTAATTTGATGTCTAGATTTCTTATTTTAGATTCGTCAACTAATTCGAAATAACATTATATGAAGTTTATTTATTTTGGTGGTAAAGTACAAAATGATAGGGTTGACCGATAAGAAGTATGGACGCAACGTAATTATTAATGTTCCCACACATAGCGTATGAGATAGTCATGCATACAGTTGCATGCCTTTTTACGGTTAACGTATCGGCGTAGTTGGCTATATTTATGAAAAGTGAATAATTTGGGATACTCCACTTTTGAAATGGAGTACATACCTCTTAAAGGAAATGTTTTAATAATCGTACCAACCATAATATCGGGAAGTTTAGTTGTATGAAATTTGATGGTTCAACCATGGTTTCGTACAGTTTCAACTGGCTGTAATAATAAGGAAAATATATATATGATTATTACTAGCAAAATAAGATATGACTCAATTAATAATAAAACCGGCCAATACTAGGTGTATATATAATAAAAAAGTAGTTAAAAATCCTAAAATCTTTGCATCATATATCTATAATTATATGTGTTAGTAAAACGATATTTCATAAAGGAATTCATATCTTCAAAAAAGTATATAACTTGAAAGTAAGTTGTGATATGATACAATTCTATTTTTATAGATATTTTATTTTTTAATTAAAAAAGAATGTATTTTATTAAAAATAAATAAACTTATTTGTGTAATTAGACTGATGTTGGTGTAAAAAATACTGTTTAATTTGTTTTATCATTATGTAAATGAAAAACATAATCCCAAAATGGAGGCTAAAATATTAATTCAGGATAGATTTGCATTGTATATTTAATTTGATGTCTAGATTTCTTATTTTAGATTCGTCAACTAATTCGAAATAACATTATATGAAGTTTATTTATTTTGGTGGTAAAGTACAAAATGATAGGGTTGACCGATAAGAAGTATGGACGCAACGTAATTATTAATGTTCCCACACATAGCGTATGAGATAGTCATGCATACGACCGCATGCCCTTTTACGGTTAACGTATCGACGTAGTTGGCTATATTTATGAAAAGTGAATAATTTGGGATACTCCACTTTTGAAATGGAGTACATACCTCTTAAAGGAAATGTTTTAATAATCGTACCATCCATAATATCGGGAAGTTTAGTTGTATGAAATTTGATGATTCAACCATGGTTTCGTACAGTGTCAACCGGCCGTAATAATAAGGAAAATATATATATGACTATTACTAGCAAAATAAGATATGACTCAATTAATAATAAAATCGGATAATACTAGGTGTATATATAATCAAAAAGTAGTTAAAAATTCTAAAATCTTTGCATCATATATCTATAATTATATGCATTAGTAAAACGATATTTCATAAAGGAATTCATATCTTCAAAAAAGTATATAACCTGAAAGTAAGTTGTGATATGATACAATTCTATTTTTATAGATATTTTATTTTTTAATTAAAAAAGAATGTATTTTATTAAAAATAAATAAACTTATTAGTGTAATTATACTGATGTTGGTGTAAAAAATACTGTTTAATTTGTTTTATCATTATGTAAATGAAAAATATAATCCCAAAATGGAGGCTAAAATATTAATTCAGGATAGATTTGCATTGTATATTTAATTTGATGTCTAGATTTCTTATTTTAGATTCGTCAACTAATTCGAAATAACATTATATGAAGTTTATTTATTTTGGTGGTAAAGTACAAAATGATAAGGTTGATCGATAAGAAGTATGGACGCAACGTAATTATTAATGTTCCCACACATAGCGTATGAGATAGTCATGCATACAACCGCATGCCCTTTTACGGTTAACGTATCGGCGTTGTTGGCTATATTTATGAAAAGTGAATAATTTGGGATACTCCACTTTTGAAATGGAGTACATACCTCTTAAAGGAAATGTTTTAATAATCGTACCAACCATAATATCGGGAAGTTTAGTTGTATGAAATTTGATGGTTCAACCATGGTTTCGTACAGTGTCAACTCGCTGTAATAATAAGGAAAATATATATATGACTATTACTAGCAAAATAAGATATGACTCAATTAATAATCAAACCGGACAATACTAGGTGTATATATAATAAAAAAGTAGTTAAAAATCCTAAAATCTTTGCATCATATATCTATAATTATATGCAGTTAGTAAAACGATATTTCATAAAGGAATTCATATCTTCAAAAAAGTATATAACCTTAAAGTAAGTTGTGATATGATACAATTCTATTTTTATAGATATTTTATTTTTTAATTAAAAAAGAATGTATTTTATTAAAAATAAATAAACTTATTAGTGTAATTAGACTGATGTTGGTGTAAAAATACTGTTTAATTTGTTTTATCATTATGTAAATGAAAACCATAATCACAAAATGGAGGCTAAAATATTAATTCAGGATAGATTTGCATTGTATATTTAATTTGATGTCTAGATTTCTTATTTTAGATTCGTCAACTAATTCGAAATAACATTATATGAAGTTTATTTATTTTGGTGGTAAAGTACAAAATGATAGGGTTGACCGATAAGAAGTATGGACGCAACGTAATTATTAATGTTCCCACACATAGCGTATGAGATAGTCATGCATACATTTTGCATGCCCTTTTACGGTTAACGTATCGGCGTAGTTGGCTATATTTATGAAAAGTGAATAATTTGGGATACTCCACTTTTGAAATGGAGTACATACCTCTTAAAGGAAATGTTTTAATAATCGTACCAACCATAATATCGGGAAGTTTAGTTGTATGAAATTTGATGGTTCAACCATGGTTTCGTACAGTTTCAACTCGCCGTAATAATAAGGAAAATATATATATGACTATTACTAGCAAAATAAGATATGACTCAATTAATAATCAAACCGGACAATACTAGGTGTATATATAATAAAAAAGTAGTTAAAAATCCTAAAATCTTTGCATCATATATCTATAATTATATGAGTTAGTAAAACGATATTTCATAAAGGAATTCATATCTTCAAAAAAGTATATAACCTTAAAGTAAGTTGTGATATGATACAATTCTATTTTTATAGATATTTTATTTTTTAATTAAAAAAGAATGTATTTTATTAAAAATAAATAAACTTATTAGTGTAATTAGACTGATGTTGGTGTAAAAATACTGTTTAATTTGTTTTATCATTATGTAAATGAAAAACATAATCACAAAATGGAGGCTAAAATATTAATTCAGGATAGATTTGCATTGTATATTTAATTTGATGTCTAGATTTCTTATTTTAGATTCGTCAACTAATTCGAAATAACATTATATGAAGTTTATTTATTTTGGTGGTAAAGTACAAAATGATAGGGTTGACCGATAAGAAGTATGGACGCAACGTAATTATTAATGTTCCCACACATAGCGTATGAGATAGTCATGCATACAACTGCATGCCCTTTTACGGTTAACGTATCAACGTAGTTGGCTATATTTATGAAAAGTGAATAATTTGGGATACTCCACTTTTGAAATGGAGTACATACCTCTTAAAGGAAATGTTTTAATAATCGTACCATCCATAATATCGGGAAGTTTAGTTGTATGAAATTTGATGGTTCAACCATGGTTTCGTACGGTTTCAACTCGCCGTAATAATAAGGAAAATATATATATGACTATTACTAGCAAAATAAGATATGACTCAATTAATAATCAAACCGGACAATACTAGGTGTATATATAATAAAAAAGTAGTTAAAAATCCTAAAATCTTTGCATCATATATCTATAATTATATGAGTTAGTAAAACGATATTTCATAAAGGAATTCATATCTTCAAAAAAGTATATAACCTGAAAGTAAGTTGTGATATGATACAATTCTATTTTTATAGATATTTTATTTTTTAATTAAAAAAGAATGTATTTTATTAAAAATAAATAAACTTATTAGTGTAATTAGACCGATGTTGGTGTAAAAATACTGTTTAATTTGTTTTATCATTATGTAAATGAAAAACATAATCACAAAATGGAGGCTAAAATATTAATTCGGGATAGATTTGCATTGTATATTTAATTTGATGTCTAGATTTCTTATTTTAGATTCGTCAACTAATTCGAAATAACATTATATGAAGTTTATTTATTTTGGTGGTAAAGTACAAAATGATAGGGTTGACCGATAAGAAGTATGGACGCAACGTAATTATTAATGTTCCCACACATAGCGTATGAGATAGTCATGCATACAACGCATGCCCTTTTACGGTTAACGTATCGGCGTAGTTGGCTATATTTATGAAAAGTGAATAATTTGGGATACTCCACTTTTGAAATGGAGTACATACCTCTTAAAGGAAATGTTTTAATAATCGTACCAACCATAATATCGGGAAGTTTAGTTGTATGAAATTTGATGGTTCAACCATGGTTTCGTAAAGTTGTCAACTCGCCGTAATAATAAGGAAAATATATATATGACTATTACTAGCAAAATAAGATATGACTCAATTAATAATAAAACCGGATAATACTAGGTGTATATATAATCAAAATGTAGTTAAAAATCCTAAAATCTTTGCATCATATATCTATAATTATATGAGTTAGTAAAACGATATTTCATAAAGGAATTCATATCTTCAAAAAAGTATATAACCTTAAAGTAAGTTGTGATATGATACAATTCTATTTTTATAGATATTTTATTTTTTAATTAAAAAAGAATGTATTTTATTAAAAATAAATAAACTTATTAGTGTAATTAGACTGATGTTGGTGTAAAAATACTGTTTAATTTGTTTTATCATTATGTAAATGAAAAACATAATCACAAAATGGAGGCTAAAATATTAATTCAGGATAGATTTGCATTGTATATTTAATTTGATGTCTAGATTTCTTATTTTAGATTCGTCAACTAATTCGAAATAACATTATATGAAGTTTATTTATTTTGGTGGTAAAGTACAAAATGATAGGGTTGACCGATAAGAAGTATGGACGCAACGTAATTATTAATGTTCCCACACATAGCGTATGAGATAGTCATGCATACAAGTCGCATGCCCTTTTACGGTTAACGTATCAGCGTTGTTGGCTATATTTATGAAAAGTGAATAATTTGGGATACTCCACTTTTGAAATGGAGTACATACCTCTTAAAGGAAATGTTTTAATAATCGTACCGACCATAATATCGGGAAGTTTAGTTGTATGAAATTTGATGGTTCAACCATGGTTTCGTATGGTGTCAACCGGCCGTAATAATAAGGAAAATATATATATGACTATTACTAGCAAAATAAGATATGACTCAATTAATAATAAAACCGGATAATACTAGTGTATATATAATCAAAATGTAGTTAAAAATCCTAAAATCTTTGCATCATATATCTATAATTATATGTGTTAGTAAAACGATATTTCATAAAGGAATTCATATCTTCAAAAAAGTATATAACTTGAAAGTAAGTTGTGATATGATACAATTCTATTTTTATAGATATTTTATTTTTTAATTAAAAAAGAATGTATTTTATTAAAAATAAATAAACTTATTAGTGTAATTAGACCGATGTTGGTGTAAAAATATTGTTTAATTTGTTTTATCATTATGTAAATGAAAAACATAATCACAAAATGGAGGCTAAAATATTAATTCAGGATAGATTTGCATTGTATATTTAATTTGATGTCTAGATTTCTTATTTTAGATTCGTCAACTAATTCGAAATAACATTATATGAAGTTTATTTATTTTGGTGGTAAAGTACAAAATGATAGGGTTGACCGATAAGAAGTATGGACGCAACGTAATTATTAATGTTCCCACACATAGCGTATGAGATAGTCATGCATACAGTGCATGCCCTTTTACGGTTAACGTATCGCCGTTGTTGGCTATATTTATGAAAAGTGAATAATTTGGGATACTCCACTTTTGAAATGGAGTACATACCTCTTAAAGGAAATGTTTTAATAATCGTACCGACCATAATATCGGGAAGTTTAGTTGTATGAAATTTGATGGTTCAACCATGGTTTCGTACGGTGTCAACTGGCCGTAATAATAAGGAAAATATATATATGACTATTACTAGCAAAATAAGATATGACTCAATTAATAATAAAACCGGATAATACTAGTCGGATATAGAATCAAAATGTAGTTAAAAATACTATAATCATTGCATCATATATCTATAATTATATGCATTAGAAAAACGATATTTCATAAAGGAATTCATATCTTCAAAAAAGTATATAACCTGAAAGTATGTTGTGATATGATACAATTCTATTTTTATAGATATTTTATTTTTTAATTAAAAAAGAATGTATTTATTATAAATAAATAAACTTATTTGTGTAATTATACTGATGTTGGTGTAAAAAATACTGTTTAATTTGTTTTATCATTATGTAAATGAAAAACATAATCCCAAAATGGAGGCTAAAATATTAATTCAGGATAGATTTGCATTGTATATTTAATTTGATGTCTAGATTTCTTATTTTAGATTCGTCAACTAATTCGAAATAACATTATATGAAGTTTATTTATTTTGGTGGTAAAGTACAAAATGATAAGGTTGACCGATAAGAAGTATGGACGCAACGTAATTATTAATGTTCCCACACATAGCGTATGAGATAGTCATGCATACAGCTGCATGCCCTTTTACGGTTAACGTATCAGCGTTGTTGGCTATATTTATGAAAAGTGAATAATTTGGGATACTCCACTTTTGAAATGGAGTACATACCTCTTAAAGGAAATGTTTTAATAATCGTACCGACCATAATATCGGGAAGTTTAGTTGTATGAAATTTGATGGTTCAACCATGGTTTCGTACAGTGTCAACTCGGCTGTAATAATAAGGAAAATATATATATGACTATTACTAGCAAAATAAGATATGACTCAATTAATAATAAAACCGGATAATACTAGTCGGATATAGAATCAAAATGTAGTTAAAAATACTATAATCATTGCATCATATATCTATAATTATATGCATTAGAAAAACGATATTTCATAAAGGAATTCATATCTTCAAAAAAGTATATAACCTGAAAGTATGTTGTGATATGATACAATTCTATTTTTATAGATATTTTATTTTTTAATTAAAAAAGAATGTATTTATTATAAATAAATAAACTTATTTGTGTAATTATACTGATGTTGGTGTAAAAAATACTGTTTAATTTTTTTTTATCATTATGTAAATGAAAAACATAATCACAAAATGGAGGCTAACATATTAATTCAGGATAGATTTGCATTGTATATTTAATTTGATGTCTAGATTTCTTATTTTAGATTCGTCAACTAATTCGAAATAACATTATATGAAGTTTATTTATTTTGGTGGTAAAGTACAAAATGATAAGGTTGATCGATAAGAAGTATGGACGCAACGTAATTATTAATGTTCCCACACATAGCGTATGAGATAGTCATGCATACGGTTGCATGCCCTTTTACGGTTAACGTATCGGCGTAGTTGGCTATATTTATGAAAAGTGAATAATTTGGGATACTCCACTTTTGAAATGGAGTACATACCTCTTCAAGGAAATGTTTTAATAATCGTACCAACCATAATATCGGGAAGTTTAGTTGTATGAAATTTGATGGTTCAACCATGGTTTCGTAAAGTTTCAACTCGCTGTAATAATAAGGAAAATATATATATGACTATTACTAGCAAAATAAGATATGACTCAATTAATAATCAAACCGGACAATACTAGGTGTATATATAATAAAAAAGTAGTTAAAAATCCTAAAATCTTTGCATCATATATCTATAATTATATGAGTTAGTAAAACGATATTTCATAAAGGAATTCATATCTTCAAAAAAGTATATAACCTTAAAGTAAGTTGTGATATGATACAATTCTATTTTTATAGATATTTTATTTTTTAATTAAAAAAGAATGTATTTTATTAAAAATAAATAAACTTATTAGTGTAATTAGACTGATGTTGGTGTAAAAATACTGTTTAATTTGTTTTATCATTATGTAAATGAAAAACATAATCACAAAATGGAGGCTAAAATATTAATTCAAGATAGATTTGCATTGTATATTTAATTTGATGTCTAGATTTCTTATTTTAGATTCGTCAACTAATTCGAAATAACATTATATGAAGTTTATTTATTTTGGTGGTAAAGTACAAAATGATAGGGTTGATCGATAAGAAGTATGGACGCAACGTAATTATTAATGTTCCCACACATAGCGTATGAGATAGTCATGCATACAGTTGCATGCCCTTTTACGGTTAACGTATCAGCGTAGTTGGCTATATTTATGAAAAGTGAATAATTTGGGATACTCCACTTTTGAAATGGAGTACATACCTCTTAAAGGAAATGTTTTAATAATCGTACCAACCATAATATCGGGAAGTTTAGTTGTATGAAATTTGATGGTTCAACCATGGTTTCGTACGGTTTCAACTCGCTGTAATAATAAGGAAAATATATATATGACTATTACTAGCAAAATAAGATATGACTCAATTAATAATCAAACCGGACAATACTAGGTGTATATATAATAAAAAAGTAGTTAAAAATCCTAAAATCTTTGCATCATATATCTATAATTATATGAGTTAGTAAAACGATATTTCATAAAGGAATTCATATCTTCAAAAAAGTATATAACCTTAAAGTAAGTTGTGATATGATACAATTCTATTTTTATAGATATTTTATTTTTTAATTAAAAAAGAATGTATTTTATTAAAAATAAATAAACTTATTAGTGTAATTAGACTGATGTTGGTGTAAAAATACTGTTTAATTTGTTTTATCATTATGTAAATGAAAAACATAATCACAAAATGGAGGCTAAAATATTAATTCGGGATAGATTTGCATTGTATATTTAATTTGATGTCTAGATTTCTTATTTTAGATTCGTCAACTAATTCGAAATAACATTATATGAAGTTTATTTATTTTGGTGGTAAAGTACAAAATGATAGGGTTGACCGATAAGAAGTATGGACGCAACGTAATTATTAATGTTCCCACACATAGCGTATGAGATAGTCATGCATACAGTTGCATGCCCTTTTACGGTTAACGTATCAACGTAGTTGGCTATATTTATGAAAAGTGAATAATTTGGGATACTCCACTTTTGAAATGGAGTACATACCTCTTAAAGGAAATGTTTTAATAATCGTACCAACCATAATATCGGGAAGTTTAGTTGTATGAAATTTGATGGTTCAACCATGGTTTCGTACGGTTTCAACTCGGCTGTAATAATAAGGAAAATATATATGTGGCTATTACTAGCAAAATAAGATATGACTCAATTAATAATCAAACCGGACAATACTAGGTGTATATATAATAAAAAAGTAGTTAAAAATCCTAAAATCTTTGCATCATATATCTATAATTATATGAGTTAGTAAAACGATATTTCATAAAGGAATTCATATCTTCAAAAAAGTATATAACCTGAAAGTAAATTGTGATATGATACAATTCTATTTTTATAGATATTTTATTTTTTAATTAAAAAAGAATGTATTTTATTAAAAATAAATAAACTTATTAGTGTAATTAGACTGATGTTGGTGTAAAAATATTGTTTAATTTGTTTTATCATTATGTAAATGAAAAACATAATCACAAAATGGAGGCTAAAATATTAATTCGGGATAGATTTGCATTGTATATTTAATTTGATGTCTAGATTTCTTATTTTAGATTCGTCAACTAATTCGAAATAACATTATATGAAGTTTATTTATTTTGGTGGTAAAGTACAAAATGATAGGGTTGACCGATAAGAAGTATGGACGCAACGTAATTATTAATGTTCCCACACATAGCGTATGAGATAGTCATGCATACAGCTGCATGCCCTTTTACGGTTAACGTATCAACGTAGTTGGCTATATTTATGAAAAGGGAATAATTTGGGATACTCCACTTTTGAAATGGAGTACATACCTCTTAAAGGAAATGTTTTAATAATCGTACCAACCATAATATCGGGAAGTTTAGTTGTATCAAATTTGATGGTTCAACCATGGTTTCGTACAGTTTCAACTCGCTGTAATAATAAGGAAAATATATATGTGACTATTACTAGCAAAATAAGATATGACTCAATTAATAATCAAACCGGACAATACTAGGTGTATATATAATAAAAAAGTAGTTAAAAATCCTAAAATCTTTGCATCATATATCTATAATTATATGAGTTAGTAAAACGATATTTCATAAAGGAATTCATATCTTCAAAAAAGTATATAACCTGAAAGTAAATTGTGATATGATACAATTCTATTTTTATAGATATTTTATTTTTTAATTAAAAAAGAATGTATTTTATTAAAAATAAATAAACTTATTAGTGTAATTAGACTGATGTTGGTGTAAAAATACTGTTTAATTTGTTTTATCATTATGTAAATGAAAAACATAATCACAAAATGGAGGCTAAAATATTAATTCAGGATAGATTTGCATTGTATATTTAATTTGATGTCTAGATTTCTTATTTTAGATTCGTCAACTAATTCGAAATAACATTATATGAAGTTTATTTATTTTGGTGGTAAAGTACAAAATGATAGGGTTGATCGATAAGAAGTATGGACGCAACGTAATTATTAATGTTCCCACACATAGCGTATGAGATAGTCATGCATACAGTGCATGCCCTTTTACGGTTAACGTATCAACGTAGTTGGCTATATTTATGAAAAGTGAATAATTTGGGATACTCCACTTTTGAAATGGAGTACATACCTCTTAAAGGAAATGTTTTAATAATCGTACCAACCATAATATCGGGAAGTTTAGTTGTATGAAATTTGATGGTTCAACCATGGTTTCGTACAGTTTCAACTCGCTGTAATAATAAGGAAAATATATATATGACTATTACTAGCAAAATAAGATATGACTCAATTAATAATCAAACCGGACAATACTAGGTGTATATATAATAAAAAAGTAGTTAAAAATCCTAAAATCTTTGCATCATATATCTATAATTATATGAGTTAGTAAAACGATATTTCATAAAGGAATTCATATCTTCAAAAAAGTATATAACCTTAAAGTAAGTTGTGATATGATACAATTCTATTTTTATAGATATTTTATTTTTTAATTAAAAAAGAATGTATTTTATTAAAAATAAATAAACTTATTAGTGTAATTAGACTGATGTTGGTGTAAAAATACTGTTTAATTTGTTTTATCATTATGTAAATGAAAAACATAATCACAAAATGGAGGCTAAAATATTAATTCGGGATAGATTTGCATTGTATATTTAATTTGATGTCTAGATTTCTTATTTTAGATTCGTCAACTAATTCGAAATAACATTATATGAAGTTTATTTATTTTGGTGGTAAAGTACAAAATGATAGGGTTGATCGATAAGAAGTATGGACGCAACGTAATTATTAATGTTCCCACACATAGCGTATGAGATAGTCATGCATACAAGTGCATGCCCTTTTACGGTTAACGTATCAACGTAGTTGGCTATATTTATGAAAAGTGAATAATTTGGGATACTCCACTTTTGAAATGGAGTACATACCTCTTAAAGGAAATGTTTTAATAATCGTACCAACCATAATATCGGGAAGTTTAGTTGTATGAAATTTGATGGTTCAACCATGGTTTCGTACAGTTTCAACTCGTTGTAATAATAAGGAAAATATATATATGACTATTACTAGCAAAATAAGATATGACTCAATTAATAATCAAACCGGACAATACTAGGTGTATATATAATAAAAAAGTAGTTAAAAATCCTAAAATCTTTGCATCATATATCTATAATTATATGAGTTAGTAAAACGATATTTCATAAAGGAATTCATATCTTCAAAAAAGTATATAACCTTGAAAGTAAGTTGTGATATGATACAATTCTATTTTTATAGATATTTTATTTTTTAATTAAAAAAGAATGTATTTTATTAAAAATAAATAAACTTATTAGTGTAATTAGACTGATGTTGGTGTAAAAATACTGTTTAATTTGTTTTATCATTATGTAAATGAAAAACATAATCACAAAATGGAGGCTAAAATATTAATTCGGGATAGATTTGCATTGTATATTTAATTTGATGTCTAGATTTCTTATTTTAGATTCGTCAACTAATTCGAAATAACATTATATGAAGTTTATTTATTTTGGTGGTAAAGTACAAAATGATAGGGTTGATCGATAAGAAGTATGGACGCAACGTAATTATTAATGTTCCCACACATAGCGTATGAGATAGTCATGCATACGGTGCATGCCCTTTTACGGTTAACGTATCGACGTAGTTGGCTATATTTATGAAAAGTGAATAATTTGGGATACTCCACTTTTGAAATGGAGTACATACCTCTTAAAGGAAATGTTTTAATAATCGTACCGACCATAATATCGGGAAGTTTAGTTGTATGAAATTTGATGGTTCAACCATGGTTTCGTATAGTGTCAACTGGCCGTAATAATAAGGAAAATATATATATGACTATTACTAGCAAAATAAGATATGACTCAATTAATAATAAAACCGGATAATACTAGTCGGATATAGAATCAAAATGTAGTTAAAAATCCTAAAATCTTTGCATCATATATCTATAATTATATGAGTTAGTAAAACGATATTTCATAAAGGAATTCATATCTTCAAAAAAGTATATAACCTGAAAGTAAGTTGTGATATGATACAATTCTATTTTTATAGATATTTTATTTTTTAATTAAAAAAGAATGTATTTTATTAAAAATAAATAAACTTATTAGTGTAATTAGACTGATGTTGGTGTAAAAATACTGTTTAATTTGTTTTATCATTATGTAAATGAAAAACATAATCACAAAATGGAGGCTAAAATATTAATTCGGGATAGATTTGCATTGTATATTTAATTTGATGTCTAGATTTCTTATTTTAGATTCGTCAACTAATTCGAAATAACATTATATGAAGTTTATTTATTTTGGTGGTAAAGTACAAAATGATAAGGTTGATCGATAAGAAGTATGGACGCAACGTAATTATTAATGTTCCCACACATAGCGTATGAGATAGTCATGCATACAACTCGCATGCCCTTTTACGGTTAACGTATCAGCGTAGTTGGCTATATTTTTGAAAAGTGAATAATTTGGGATACTCCACTTTTGAAATGGAGTACATACCTCTTAAAGGAAATGTTTTAATAATCGTACCGACCATAATATCGGGAAGTTTAGTTGTATGAAATTTGATGGTTCAACCATGGTTTCGTATAGTGTCAACTCGGCCGTAATAATAAGGAAAATATATATATGACTATTACTAGCAAAATAAGATATGACTCAATTAATAATAAAACCGGATGATACTAGTCGGATATAGAATCAAAATGTAGTTAAAAATCCTAAAATCTTTGCATCATATATCTATAATTATATGAGTTAGTAAAACGATATTTCATAAAGGAATTCATATCTTCAAAAAAGTATATTACCTTAAAGTAAGTTGTGATATGATACAATTCTATTTTTATAGATATTTTATTTTTTAATTAAAAAAGAATGTATTTTATTAAAAATAAATAAACTTATTAGTGTAATTAGACTGATGTTGGTGTAAAAATACTGTTTAATTTGTTTTATCATTATGTAAATGAAAAACATAATCACAAAATGGAGGCTAAAATATTAATTCGAGATAGATTTGCATTGTATATTTAATTTGATGTCTAGATTTCTTATTTTAGATTCGTCAACTAATTCGAAATAACATTATATGAAGTTTATTTATTTTGGTGGTAAAGTACAAAATGATAAGGTTGATCGATAAGAAGTATGGACGCAACGTAATTATTAATGTTCCCACACATAGCGTATGAGATAGTCATGCATACAGCTGCACGCCCTTTTACGGTTAACGTATCAGCGTAGTTGGCTATATTTATGAAAAGTGAATAATTTGGGATACTCCACTTTTGAAATGGAGTACATACCTCTTAAAGGAAATGTTTTAATAATCGTACCGACCATAATATCGGGAAGTTTAGTTGTATGAAATTTGATGGTTCAACCATGGTTTCGTACGGTGTCAACGGCTGTAATAATAAGGAAAATATATATATGACTATTACTAGCAAAATAAGATATGACTCAATTAATAATAAAACCGGATAATACTAGTCGGATATAGAATCAAAATGTAGTTAAAAATACTATAATCATTGCATCATATATCTATAATTATATGCATTAGAAAAACGATATTTCATAAAGGAATTCATATCTTCAAAAAAGTATATAACCTGAAAGTATGTTGTGATATGCTACAATTCTATTTTTATAGATATTTTATTTTTTAATTAAAAAAGAATGTATTTATTATAAATAAATAAACTTATTTGTGTAATTATACTGATGTTGGTGTAAAAAATACTGTTTAATTTTTTTTTATCATTATGTAAATGAAAAACATAATCACAAAATGGAGGCTAACATATTAATTCGGGATAGATTTGCATTGTATATTTAATTTGATGTCTAGATTTCTTATTTTAGATTCGTCAACTAATTCGAAATAACATTATATGAAGTTTATTTATTTTGGTGGTAAAGTACAAAATGATAAGGTTGATCGATAAGAAGTATGGACGCAACGTAATTATTAATGTTCCCACACATAGCGTATGAGATAGTCATGCATACAAGTGCATGCCCTTTTACGGTTAACGTATCAGCGTAGTTGGCTATATTTTTGAAAAGTGAATAATTTGGGATACTCCACTTTTGAAATGGAGTACATACCTCTTAAAGGAAATGTTTTAATAATCGTACCGACCATAATATCGGGAAGTTTAGTTGTATGAAATTTGATGGTTCAACCATGGTTTCGTATAGTGTCAACTGGCCGTAATAATAAGGAAAATATATATATGACTATTACTAGCAAAATAAGATATGACTCAATTAATAATAAAACCGGATGATACTAGTCGGATATAGAATCAAAATGTAGTTAAAAATCCTAAAATCTTTGCATCATATATCTATAATTATATGAGTTAGTAAAACGATATTTCATAAAGGAATTCATATCTTCAAAAAAGTATATTACCTTAAAGTAAGTTGTGATATGATACAATTCTATTTTTATAGATATTTTATTTTTTAATTAAAAAAGAATGTATTTTATTAAAAATAAATAAACTTATTAGTGTAATTAGACTGATGTTGGTGTAAAAATACTGTTTAATTTGTTTTATCATTATGTAAATGAAAAACATAATCACAAAATGGAGGCTAAAATATTAATTCGGGATAGATTTGCATTGTATATTTAATTTGATGTCTAGATTTCTTATTTTAGATTCGTCAACTAATTCGAAATAACATTATATGAAGTTTATTTATTTTGGTGGTAAAGTACAAAATGATAGGGTTGATCGATAAGAAGTATGGACGCAACGTAATTATTAATGTTCCCACACATAGCGTATGAGATAGTCATGCATACAACCGCATGCCCTTTTACGGTTAACGTATCAGCGTAGTTGGCTATATTTATGAAAAGTGAATAATTTGGGATACTCCACTTTTGAAATGGAGTACATACCTCTTAAAGGAAATGTTTTAATAATCGTACCGACCATAATATCGGGAAGTTTAGTTGTATGAAATTTGATGGTTCAACCATGGTTTCGTATGGTGTCAACTGGCCGTAATAATAAGGAAAATATATATATGACTATTACTAGCAAAATAAGATATGACTCAATTAATAATAAAACCGGATAATACTAGTCGGATATAGAATCAAAATGTAGTTAAAAATACTATAATCATTGCATCATATATCTATAATTATATGCATTAGAAAAACGATATTTCATAAAGGAATTCATATCTTCAAAAAAGTATATAACCTGAAAGTATGTTGTGATATGCTACAATTCTATTTTTATAGATATTTTATTTTTTAATTAAAAAAGAATGTATTTATTATAAATAAATAAACTTATTTGTGTAATTATACTGATGTTGGTGTAAAAAATATTGTTTAATTTTTTTTATCATTATGTAAATGAAAAACATAATCACAAAATGGAGGCTAACATATTAATTCGGGATAGATTTGCATTGTATATTTAATTTGATGTCTAGATTTCTTATTTTAGATTCGTCAACTAATTCGAAATAACATTATATGAAGTTTATTTATTTTGGTGGTAAAGTACAAAATGATAAGGTTGATCGATAAGAAGTATGGACGCAACGTAATTATTAATGTTCCCACACATAGCGTATGAGATAGTCATGCATACTACCGCATGCCCTTTTACGGTTAACGTATCAGCGTAGTTGGCTATATTTTTGAAAAGTGAATAATTTGGGATACTCCACTTTTGAAATGGAGTACATACCTCTTAAAGGAAATGTTTTAATAATCGTACCGACCATAATATCGGGAAGTTTAGTTGTATGAAATTTGATGGTTCAACCATGGTTTCGTATAGTGTCAACTAGGTTGTAATAATAAGGAAAATATATATATGACTATTACTAGCAAAATAAGATATGACTCAATTAATAATAAAACCGGATGATACTAGTCGGATATAGAATCAAAATGTAGTTAAAAATCCTAAAATCTTTGCATCATATATCTATAATTATATGAGTTAGTAAAACGATATTTCATAAAGGAATTCATATCTTCAAAAAAGTATATTACCTTAAAGTAAGTTGTGATATGATACAATTCTATTTTTATAGATATTTTATTTTTTAATTAAAAAAGAATGTATTTTATTAAAAATAAATAAACTTATTAGTGTAATTAGACTGATGTTGGTGTAAAAATACTGTTTAATTTGTTTTATCATTATGTAAATGAAAAACATAATCACAAAATGGAGGCTAAAATATTAATTCGGGATAGATTTGCATTGTATATTTAATTTGATGTCTAGATTTCTTATTTTAGATTCGTCAACTAATTCGAAATAACATTATATGAAGTTTATTTATTTTGGTGGTAAAGTACAAAATGATAAGGTTGATCGATAAGAAGTATGGACGCAACGTAATTATTAATGTTCCCACACATAGCGTATGAGATAGTCATGCATACGAGTGCATGCCCTTTTACGGTTAACGTATCAGCGTAGTTGGCTATATTTATGAAAAGTGAATAATTTGGGATACTCCACTTTTGAAATGGAGTACATACCTCTTAAAGGAAATGTTTTAATAATCGTACCGACCATAATATCGGGAAGTTTAGTTGTATGAAATTTGATGGTTCAACCATGGTTTCGTACAGTGTCAACTGGCTGTAATAATAAGGAAAATATATATATGACTATTACTAGCAAAATAAGATATGACTCAATTAATAATAAAACCGGATAATACTAGTCGGATATAGAATCAAAATGTAGTTAAAAATACTATAATCATTGCATCATATATCTATAATTATATGCATTAGAAAAACGATATTTCATAAAGGAATTCATATCTTCAAAAAAGTATATAACCTGAAAGTATGTTGTGATATGCTACAATTCTATTTTTATAGATATTTTATTTTTTAATTAAAAAAGAATGTATTTATTATAAATAAATAAACTTATTTGTGTAATTATACTGATGTTGGTGTAAAAAATATTGTTTAATTTTTTTTATCATTATGTAAATGAAAAACATAATCACAAAATGGAGGCTAACATATTAATTCGGGATAGATTTGCATTGTATATTTAATTTGATGTCTAGATTTCTTATTTTAGATTCGTCAACTAATTCGAAATAACATTATATGAAGTTTATTTATTTTGGTGGTAAAGTACAAAATGATAAGGTTGATCGATAAGAAGTATGGACGCAACGTAATTATTAATGTTCCCACACATAGCGTATGAGATAGTCATGCATACGGTTGCATGCCCTTTTACGGTTAACGTATCAGCGTAGTTGGCTATATTTTTGAAAAGTGAATAATTTGGGATACTCCACTTTTGAAATGGAGTACATACCTCTTAAAGGAAATGTTTTAATAATCGTACCGACCATAATATCGGGAAGTTTAGTTGTATGAAATTTGATGGTTCAACCATGGTTTCGTATAGTGTCAACCGGCTGTAATAATAAGGAAAATATATATATGACTATTACTAGCAAAATAAGATATGACTCAATTAATAATAAAACCGGATGATACTAGTCGGATATAGAATCAAAATGTAGTTAAAAATCCTAAAATCTTTGCATCATATATCTATAATTATATGAGTTAGTAAAACGATATTTCATAAAGGAATTCATATCTTCAAAAAAGTATATTACCTTAAAGTAAGTTGTGATATGATACAATTCTATTTTTATAGATATTTTATTTTTTAATTAAAAAAGAATGTATTTTATTAAAAATAAATAAACTTATTAGTGTAATTAGACTGATGTTGGTGTAAAAATACTGTTTAATTTGTTTTATCATTATGTAAATGAAAAACATAATCAAAAAATGGAGGCTAAAATATTAATTCGGGATAGATTTGCATTGTATATTTAATTTGATGTCTAGATTTCTTATTTTAGATTCGTCAACTAATTCGAAATAACATTATATGAAGTTTATTTATTTTGGTGGTAAAGTACAAAATGATAAGGGTTGATCGATAAGAAGTATGGACGCAACGTAATTATTAATGTTCCCACACATAGCGTATGAGATAGTCATGCATACTACTGCATGCCCTTTTACGGTTAACGTATCAGCGTTGTTGGCTATATTTATGAAAAGTGAATAATTTGGGATACTCCACTTTTGAAATGGAGTACATACCTCTTAAAGGAAATGTTTTAATAATCGTACCGACCATAATATCGGGAAGTTTAGTTGTATGAAATTTGATGGTTCAACCATGGTTTCGTACAGTGTCAACTGGCTGTAATAATAAGGAAAATATATATATGACTATTACTAGCAAAATAAGATATGACTCAATTAATAATAAAACCGGATAATACTAGTCGGATATAGAATCAAAATGTAGTTAAAAATACTATAATCATTGCATCATATATCTATAATTATATGCATTAGAAAAACGATATTTCATAAAGGAATTCATATCTTCAAAAAAGTATATAACCTGAAAGTATGTTGTGATATGCTACAATTCTATTTTTATAGATATTTTATTTTTTAATTAAAAAAGAATGTATTTATTATAAATAAATAAACTTATTTGTGTAATTATACTGATGTTGGTGTAAAAAATTTTGTTTAATTTTTTTTTATCATTATGTAAATGAAAAACATAATCACAAAATGGAGGCTAACATATTAATTCGGGATAGATTTGCATTGTATATTTAATTTGATGTCTAGATTTCTTATTTTAGATTCGTCAACTAATTCGAAATAACATTATATGAAGTTTATTTATTTTGGTGGTAAAGTACAAAATGATAAGGTTGATCGATAAGAAGTATGGACGCAACGTAATTATTAATGTTCCCACACATAGCGTATGAGATAGTCATGCATACGAGTGCATGCCCTTTTACGGTTAACGTATCAGCGTAGTTGGCTATATTTTTGAAAAGTGAATAATTTGGGATACTCCACTTTTGAAATGGAGTACATACCTCTTAAAGGAAATGTTTTAATAATCGTACCGACCATAATATCGGGAAGTTTAGTTGTATGAAATTTGATGGTTCAACCATGGTTTCGTATAGTGTCAACTCCATTTGTAATAATAAGGAAAATATATATATGACTATTACTAGCAAAATAAGATATGACTCAATTAATAATAAAACCGGATGATACTAGTCGGATATAGAATCAAAATGTAGTTAAAAATCCTAAAATCTTTGCATCATATATCTATAATTATATGAGTTAGTAAAACGATATTTCATAAAGGAATTCATATCTTCAAAAAAGTATATTACCTTAAAGTAAGTTGTGATATGATACAATTCTATTTTTATAGATATTTTATTTTTTAATTAAAAAAGAATGTATTTTATTAAAAATAAATAAACTTATTAGTGTAATTAGACTGATGTTGGTGTAAAAATATTGTTTAATTTGTTTTATCATTATGTAAATGAAAAACATAATCACAAAATGGAGGCTAAAATATTAATTCGGGATAGATTTGCATTGTATATTTAATTTGATGTCTAGATTTCTTATTTTAGATTCGTCAACTAATTCGAAATAACATTATATGAAGTTTATTTATTTTGGTGGTAAAGTACAAAATGATAGGGTTGACCGATAAGAAGTATGGACGCAACGTAATTATTAATGTTCCCACACATAGCGTATGAGATAGTCATGCATACGGTGCATGCCTTTTTACGGTTAACGTATCAGCGTTGTTGGCTATATTTATGAAAAGTGAATAATTTGGGATACTCCACTTTTGAAATGGAGTACATACCTCTTAAAGGAAATGTTTTAATAATCGTACCGACCATAATATCGGGAAGTTTAGTTGTATGAAATTTGATGGTTCAACCATGGTTTCGTACGGTGTCAACTATATTTGTAATAATAAGGAAAATATATATATGACTATTACTAGCAAAATAAGATATGACTCAATTAATAATAAAACCGGATAATACTAGTCGGATATAGAATCAAAATGTAGTTAAAAATACTATAATCATTGCATCATATATCTATAATTATATGCATTAGAAAAACGATATTTCATAAAGGAATTCATATCTTCAAAAAAGTATATAACCTGAAAGTATGTTGTGATATGATACAATTCTATTTTTATAGATATTTTATTTTTTAATTAAAAAAGAATGTATTTATTATAAATAAATAAACTTATTTGTGTAATTATACTGATGTTGGTGTAAAAAATACTGTTTAATTTTTTTTATCATTATGTAAATGAAAAACATAATCACAAAATGGAGGCTAAAATATTAATTCGGGATAGATTTGCATTGTATATTTAATTTGATGTCTAGATTTCTTATTTTAGATTCGTCAACTAATTCGAAATAACATTATATGAAGTTTATTTATTTTGGTGGTAAAGTACAAAATGATAAGGTTGATCGATAAGAAGTATGGACGCAACGTAATTATTAATGTTCCCACACATAGCGTATGAGATAGTCATGCATACGGTTGCATGCCCTTTTACGGTTAACGTATCAGCGTAGTTGGCTATATTTTTGAAAAGTGAATAATTTGGGATACTCCACTTTTGAAATGGAGTACATACCTCTTAAAGGAAATGTTTTAATAATCGTACCGACCATAATATCGGGAAGTTTAGTTGTATGAAATTTGATGGTTCAACCATGGTTTCGTATAGTGTCAATCGGCTGTAATAATAAGGAAAATATATATATGACTATTACTAGCAAAATAAGATATGACTCAATTAATAATAAAACCGGATGATACTAGTCGGATATAGAATCAAAATGTAGTTAAAAATCCTAAAATCTTTGCATCATATATCTATAATTATATGAGTTAGTAAAACGATATTTCATAAAGGAATTCATATCTTCAAAAAAGTATATTACCTTAAAGTAAGTTGTGATATGATACAATTCTATTTTTATAGATATTTTATTTTTTAATTAAAAAAGAATGTATTTTATTAAAAATAAATAAACTTATTAGTGTAATTAGACTGATGTTGGTGTAAAAATACTGTTTAATTTGTTTTATCATTATGTAAATGAAAAACATAATCAAAAAATGGAGGCTAAAATATTAATTCGGGATAGATTTGCATTGTATATTTAATTTGATGTCTAGATTTCTTATTTTAGATTCGTCAACTAATTCGAAATAACATTATATGAAGTTTATTTATTTTGGTGGTAAAGTACAAAATGATAGGGTTGATCGATAAGAAGTATGGACGCAACGTAATTATTAATGTTCCCACACATAGCGTATGAGATAGTCATGCATACGGTGCATGCCTTTTTACGGTTAACGTATCAGCGTTGTTGGCTATATTTATGAAAAGTGAATAATTTGGGATACTCCACTTTTGAAATGGAGTACATACCTCTTAAAGGAAATGTTTTAATAATCGTACCGACCATAATATCGGGAAGTTTAGTTGTATGAAATTTGATGGTTCAACCATGGTTTCGTATAGTGTCAACTGGTTGTAATAATAAGGAAAATATATATATGACTATTACTAGCAAAATAAGATATGACTAAATTAATAATAAAACCGGATAATACTAGTCGGATATAGAATCAAAATGTAGTTAAAAATCCTAAAATCTTTGCATCATATATCTATAATTATATGCATTAAAAAAACGATATTTCATAAAGGAATTCATATCTTCAAAAAAGTATATAACCTGAAAGTATGTTGTGATATGATACAATTCTATTTTTATAGATATTTTATTTTTTAATTAAAAAAGAATGTATTTTATTAAAAATAAATAAACTTATTTGTGTAATTATACTGATGTTGGTGTAAAAATACTGTTTAATTTTTTTTATCATTATGTAAATGAAAAACATAATCACAAAATGGAGGCTAAAATATTAATTCGGGATAGATTTGCATTGTATATTTAATTTGATGTCTAGATTTCTTATTTTAGATTCGTCAACTAATTCGAAATAACATTATATGAAGTTTATTTATTTTGGTGGTAAAGTACAAAATGATAAGGTTGATCGATAAGAAGTATGGACGCAACGTAATTATTAATGTTCCCACACATAGCGTATGAGATAGTCATGCATACGTAGTTGCATGCCCTTTTACGGTTAACGTATCAGCGTAGTTGGCTATATTTTTGAAAAGTGAATAATTTGGGATACTCCACTTTTGAAATGGAGTACATACCTCTTAAAGGAAATGTTTTAATAATCGTACCGACCATAATATCGGGAAGTTTAGTTGTATGAAATTTGATGGTTCAACCATGGTTTCGTATAGTGTCAACTGGCCGTAATAATAAGGAAAATATATATATGACTATTACTAGCAAAATAAGATATGACTCAATTAATAATAAAACCGGATGATACTAGTCGGATATAGAATCAAAATGTAGTTAAAAATCCTAAAATCTTTGCATCATATATCTATAATTATATGAGTTAGTAAAACGATATTTCATAAAGGAATTCATATCTTCAAAAAAGTATATTACCTTAAAGTAAGTTGTGATATGATACAATTCTATTTTTATAGATATTTTATTTTTTAATTAAAAAAGAATGTATTTTATTAAAAATAAATAAACTTATTAGTGTAATTAGACTGATGTTGGTGTAAAAATACTGTTTAATTTGTTTTATCATTATGTAAATGAAAAACATAATCAAAAAATGGAGGCTAAAATATTAATTCGGGATAGATTTGCATTGTATATTTAATTTGATGTCTAGATTTCTTATTTTAGATTCGTCAACTAATTCGAAATAACATTATATGAAGTTTATTTATTTTGGTGGTAAAGTACAAAATGATAGGGTTGACCAATAAGAAGTATGGACGCAACGTAATTATTAATGTTCCCACACATAGCGTATGAGATAGTCATGCATACGGTCGCATGCCCTTTTACGGTTAACGTATCAGCGTTGTTGGCTATATTTATGAAAAGTGAATAATTTGGGATACTCCACTTTTGAAATGGAGTACATACCTCTTAAAGGAAATGTTTTAATAATCGTACCGACCATAATATCGGGAAGTTTAGTTGTATGAAATTTGATGGTTCAACCATGGTTTCGTACAGTGTCAACTGGCTGTAATAATAAGGAAAATATATATATGACTATTACTAGCAAAATAAGATATGACTCAATTAATAATAAAACCGGATAATACTAGTCGGATATAGAATCAAAATGTAGTTAAAAATCCTAAAATCTTTGCATCATATATCTATAATTATATGAGTTAGTAAAACGATATTTCATAAAGGAATTCATATCTTCAAAAAAGTATATTACCTTGAAAGTAAGTTGTGATATGATACAATTCTATTTTTATAGATATTTTATTTTTTAATTAAAAAAGAATGTATTTTATTAAAAATAAATAAACTTATTAGTGTAATTATACTGATGTTGGTGTAAAAATACTGTTTAATTTGTTTTATCATTATGTAAATGAAAAACATAATCAAAAAATGGAGGCTAAAATATTAATTCGGGATAGATTTGCATTGTATATTTAATTTGATGTCTAGATTTCTTATTTTAGATTCGTCAACTAATTCGAAATAACATTATATGAAGTTTATTTATTTTGGTGGTAAAGTACAAAATGATAAGGTTGATCGATAAGAAGTATGGACGCAACGTAATTATTAATGTTCCCACACATAGCGTATGAGATAGTCATGCATACAATTGCATGCCCTTTTACGGTTAACGTATCAGCGTAGTTGGCTATATTTTTGAAAAGTGAATAATTTGGGATACTCCACTTTTGAAATGGAGTACATACCTCTTAAAGGAAATGTTTTAATAATCGTACCGACCATAATATCGGGAAGTTTAGTTGTATGAAATTTGATGGTTCAACCATGGTTTCGTATAGTGTCAACCGGCCGTAATAATAAGGAAAATATATATATGACTATTACTAGCAAAATAAGATATGACTCAATTAATAATAAAACCGGATGATACTAGTCGGATATAGAATCAAAATGTAGTTAAAAATCCTAAAATCTTTGCATCATATATCTATAATTATATGAGTTAGTAAAACGATATTTCATAAAGGAATTCATATCTTCAAAAAAGTATATTACCTTAAAGTAAGTTGTGATATGATACAATTCTATTTTTATAGATATTTTATTTTTTAATTAAAAAAGAATGTATTTTATTAAAAATAAATAAACTTATTAGTGTAATTAGACTGATGTTGGTGTAAAAATACTGTTTAATTTGTTTTATCATTATGTAAATGAAAAACATAATCAAAAAATGGAGGCTAAAATATTAATTCGGGATAGATTTGCATTGTATATTTAATTTGATGTCTAGATTTCTTATTTTAGATTCGTCAACTAATTCGAAATAACATTATATGAAGTTTATTTATTTTGGTGGTAAAGTACAAAATGATAGGGTTGATCGATAAGAAGTATGGACGCAACGTAATTATTAATGTTCCCACACATAGCGTATGAGATAGTCATGCATACAGCTGCATGCCCTTTTACGGTTAACGTATCAGCGTTGTTGGCTATATTTATGAAAAGTGAATAATTTGGGATACTCCACTTTTGAAATGGAGTACATACCTCTTAAAGGAAATGTTTTAATAATCGTACCGACCATAATATCGGGAAGTTTAGTTGTATGAAATTTGATGGTTCAACCATGGTTTCGTACAGTGTCAACTGGCTGTAATAATAAGGAAAATATATATATGACTATTACTAGCAAAATAAGATATGACTCAATTAATAATAAAACCGGATGATACTAGTCGGATATAGAATCAAAATGTAGTTAAAAATCCTAAAATCTTTGCATCATATATCTATAATTATATGAGTTAGTAAAACGATATTTCATAAAGGAATTCATATCTTCAAAAAAGTATATTACCTTAAAGTAAGTTGTGATATGATACAATTCTATTTTTATAGATATTTTATTTTTTAATTAAAAAAGAATGTATTTTATTAAAAATAAATAAACTTATTAGTGTAATTAGACTGATGTTGGTGTAAAAATACTGTTTAATTTGTTTTATCATTATGTAAATGAAAAACATAATCAAAAAATGGAGGCTAAAATATTAATTCAGGATAGATTTGCATTGTATATTTAATTTGATGTCTAGATTTCTTATTTTAGATTCGTCAACTAATTCGAAATAACATTATATGAAGTTTATTTATTTTGGTGGTAAAGTACAAAATGATAAGGTTGATCGATAAGAAGTATGGACGCAACGTAATTATTAATGTTCCCACACATAGCGTATGAGATAGTCATGCATACAGCTGCATGCCCTTTTACGGTTAACGTATCAGCGTAGTTGGCTATATTTTTGAAAAGTGAATAATTTGGGATACTCCACTTTTGAAATGGAGTACATACCTCTTAAAGGAAATGTTTTAATAATCGTACCGACCATAATATCGGGAAGTTTAGTTGTATGAAATTTGATGGTTTAACCATGGTTTCGTACAGTGTCAACTGGCTGTAATAATAAGGAAAATATATATATGACTATTACTAGCAAAATAAGATATGACTCAATTAATAATAAAACCGGATGATACTAGTCGGATATAGAATCAAAATGTAGTTAAAAATCCTAAAATCTTTGCATCATATATCTATAATTATATGAGTTAGTAAAACGATATTTCATAAAGGAATTCATATCTTCAAAAAAGTATATTACCTTAAAGTAAGTTGTGATATGATACAATTCTATTTTTATAGATATTTTATTTTTTAATTAAAAAAGAATGTATTTTATTAAAAATAAATAAACTTATTAGTGTAATTAGACTGATGTTGGTGTAAAAATACTGTTTAATTTGTTTTATCATTATGTAAATGAAAAACATAATCAAAAAATGGAGGCTAAAATATTAATTCGGGATAGATTTGCATTGTATATTTAATTTGATGTCTAGATTTCTTATTTTAGATTCGTCAACTAATTCGAAATAACATTATATGAAGTTTATTTATTTTGGTGGTAAAGTACAAAATGATAAGGTTGATCGATAAGAAGTATGGACGCAACGTAATTATTAATGTTCCCACACATAGCGTATGAGATAGTCATGCATACAGCTGCATGCCTTTTTACGGTTAACGTATCAGCGTTGTTGGCTATATTTATGAAAAGTGAATAATTTGGGATACTCCACTTTTGAAATGGAGTACATACCTCTTAAAGGAAATGTTTTAATAATCGTACCGACCATAATATCGGGAAGTTTAGTTGTATGAAATTTGATGGTTCAACCATGGTTTCGTATAGTGTCAACTGGCTGTAATAATAAGGAAAATATATATATGACTATTACTAGCAAAATAAGATATGACTCAATTAATAATAAAACCGGATGATACTAGTCGGATATAGAATCAAAATGTAGTTAAAAATCCTAAAATCTTTGCATCATATATCTATAATTATATGAGTTAGTAAAACGATATTTCATAAAGGAATTCATATCTTCAAAAAAGTATATTACCTTAAAGTAAGTTGTGATATGATACAATTCTATTTTTATAGATATTTTATTTTTTAATTAAAAAAGAATGTATTTTATTAAAAATAAATAAACTTATTAGTGTAATTAGACTGATGTTGGTGTAAAAATACTGTTTAATTTGTTTTATCATTATGTAAATGAAAAACATAATCAAAAAATGGAGGCTAAAATATTAATTCGGGATAGATTTGCATTGTATATTTAATTTGATGTCTAGATTTCTTATTTTAGATTCGTCAACTAATTCGAAATAACATTATATGAAGTTTATTTATTTTGGTGGTAAAGTACAAAATGATAAGGTTGATCGATAAGAAGTATGGACGCAACGTAATTATTAATGTTCCCACACATAGCGTATGAGATAGTCATGCATATACTGCATGCCCTTTTACGGTTAACGTATCAGCGTAGTTGGCTATATTTTTGAAAAGTGAATAATTTGGGATACTCCACTTTTGAAATGGAGTACATACCTCTTAAAGGAAATGTTTTAATAATCGTACCGACCATAATATCGGGAAGTTTAGTTGTATGAAATTTGATGGTTCAACCATGGTTTCGTATAGTGTCAACTGCTGTAATAATAAGGAAAATATATATATGACTATTACTAGCAAAATAAGATATGACTCAATTAATAATAAAACCGGATGATACTAGTCGGATATAGAATCAAAATGTAGTTAAAAATCCTAAAATCTTTGCATCATATATCTATAATTATATGAGTTAGTAAAACGATATTTCATAAAGGAATTCATATCTTCAAAAAAGTATATTACCTTAAAGTAAGTTGTGATATGATACAATTCTATTTTTATAGATATTTTATTTTTTAATTAAAAAAGAATGTATTTTATTAAAAATAAATAAACTTATTAGTGTAATTAGACTGATGTTGGTGTAAAAATACTGTTTAATTTGTTTTATCATTATGTAAATGAAAAACATAATCAAAAAATGGAGGCTAAAATATTAATTCGAGATAGATTTGCATTGTATATTTAATTTGATGTCTAGATTTCTTATTTTAGATTCGTCAACTAATTCGAAATAACATTATATGAAGTTTATTTATTTTGGTGGTAAAGTACAAAATGATAAGGTTGATCGATAAGAAGTATGGACGCAACGTAATTATTAATGTTCCCACACATAGCGTATGAGATAGTCATGCATACAATGCATGCCTTTTTACGGTTAACGTATCAGCGTTGTTGGCTATATTTATGAAAAGTGAATAATTTGGGATACTCCACTTTTGAAATGGAGTACATACCTCTTAAAGGAAATGTTTTAATAATCGTACCGACCATAATATCGGGAAGTTTAGTTGTATGAAATTTGATGGTTCAACCATGGTTTCGTACGGTGTCAACCGGCCGTAATAATAAGGAAAATATATATATGACTATTACTAGCAAAATAAGATATGACTCAATTAATAATAAAACCGGATAATACTAGTCGGATATAGAATCAAAATGTAGTTAAAAATACTATAATCATTGCATCATATATCTATAATTATATGCATTAGAAAAACGATATTTCATAAAGGAATTCATATCTTCAAAAAAGTATATAACCTGAAAGTATGTTGTGATATGATACAATTCTATTTTTATAGATATTTTATTTTTTAATTAAAAAAGAATGTATTTATTATAAATAAATAAACTTATTTGTGTAATTATACCGATGTTGGGTAAAAAATACTGTTTAATTTTTTTTTATCATTATGTAAATGAAAAACATAATCACAAAATGGAGGCTAACATATTAATTCAAGATAGATTTGCATTGTATATTTAATTTGATGTCTAGATTTCTTATTTTAGATTCGTCAACTAATTCGAAATAACATTATATGAAGTTTATTTATTTTGGTGGTAAAGTACAAAATGATAAGGTTGATCGATAAGAAGTATGGACGCAACGTAATTATTAATGTTCCCACACATAGCGTATGAGATAGTCATGCATACAACCGCATGCCCTTTTACGGTTAACGTATCAGCGTAGTTGGCTATATTTTTGAAAAGTGAATAATTTGGGATACTCCACTTTTGAAATGGAGTACATACCTCTTAAAGGAAATGTTTTAATAATCGTACCGACCATAATATCGGGAAGTTTAGTTGTATGAAATTTGATGGTTCAACCATGGTTTCGTATAGTGTCAACTCGGCCGTAATAATAAGGAAAATATATATATGACTATTACTAGCAAAATAAGATATGACTCAATTAATAATAAAACCGGATGATACTAGTCGGATATAGAATCAAAATGTAGTTAAAAATCCTAAAATCTTTGCATCATATATCTATAATTATATGAGTTAGTAAAACGATATTTCATAAAGGAATTCATATCTTCAAAAAAGTATATTACCTTAAAGTAAGTTGTGATATGATACAATTCTATTTTTATAGATATTTTATTTTTTAATTAAAAAAGAATGTATTTTATTAAAAATAAATAAACTTATTAGTGTAATTAGACCGATGTTGGTGTAAAAATACTCGTTTAATTTGTTTTATCATTATGTAAATGAAAAACATAATCAAAAAATGGAGGCTAAAATATTAATTCAAGATAGATTTGCATTGTATATTTAATTTGATGTCTAGATTTCTTATTTTAGATTCGTCAACTAATTCGAAATAACATTATATGAAGTTTATTTATTTTGGTGGTAAAGTACAAAATGATAAGGTTGATCGATAAGAAGTATGGACGCAACGTAATTATTAATGTTCCCACACATAGCGTATGAGATAGTCATGCATACAACCGCATGCCCTTTTACGGTTAACGTATCAGCGTAGTTGGCTATATTTATGAAAAGTGAATAATTTGGGATACTCCACTTTTGAAATGGAGTACATACCTCTTAAAGGAAATGTTTTAATAATCGTACCGACCATAATATCGGGAAGTTTAGTTGTATGAAATTTGATGGTTCAACCATGGTTTCGTATGGTGTCAATCGGCCGTAATAATAAGGAAAATATATATATGACTATTACTAGCAAAATAAGATATGACTCAATTAATAATAAAACCGGATAATACTAGTCGGATATAGAATCAAAATGTAGTTAAAAATACTATAATCATTGCATCATATATCTATAATTATATGCATTAGAAAAACGATATTTCATAAAGGAATTCATATCTTCAAAAAAGTATATAACCTGAAAGTATGTTGTGATATGATACAATTCTATTTTTATAGATATTTTATTTTTTAATTAAAAAAGAATGTATTTATTATAAATAAATAAACTTATTTGTGTAATTATACTGATGTTGGTGTAAAAAATACTGTTTAATTTTTTTTTATCATTATGTAAATGAAAAACATAATCACAAAATGGAGGCTAACATATTAATTCAAGATAGATTTGCATTGTATATTTAATTTGATGTCTAGATTTCTTATTTTAGATTCGTCAACTAATTCGAAATAACATTATATGAAGTTTATTTATTTTGGTGGTAAAGTACAAAATGATAAGGTTGATCGATAAGAAGTATGGACGCAACGTAATTATTAATGTTCCCACACATAGCGTATGAGATAGTCATGCATACAACTCGCATGCCCTTTTACGGTTAACGTATCAGCGTAGTTGGCTATATTTTTGAAAAGTGAATAATTTGGGATACTCCACTTTTGAAATGGAGTACATACCTCTTAAAGGAAATGTTTTAATAATCGTACCGACCATAATATCGGGAAGTTTAGTTGTATGAAATTTGATGGTTCAACCATGGTTTCGTATGGTGTCAATCGGCCGTAATAATAAGGAAAATATATATATGACTATTACTAGCAAAATAAGATATGACTCAATTAATAATAAAACCGGATGATACTAGTCGGATATAGAATCAAAATGTAGTTAAAAATCCTAAAATCTTTGCATCATATATCTATAATTATATGAGTTAGTAAAACGATATTTCATAAAGGAATTCATATCTTCAAAAAAGTATATTACCTTAAAGTAAGTTGTGATATGATACAATTCTATTTTTATAGATATTTTATTTTTTAATTAAAAAAGAATGTATTTTATTAAAAATAAATAAACTTATTAGTGTAATTAGACTGATGTTGGTGTAAAAATACTGTTTAATTTGTTTTATCATTATGTAAATGAAAAACATAATCAAAAAATGGAGGCTAAAATATTAATTCGGGATAGATTTGCATTGTATATTTAATTTGATGTCTAGATTTCTTATTTTAGATTCGTCAACTAATTCGAAATAACATTATATGAAGTTTATTTATTTTGGTGGTAAAGTACAAAATGATAGGGTTGATCGATAAGAAGTATGGACGCAACGTAATTATTAATGTTCCCACACATAGCGTATGAGATAGTCATGCATACAACCGCATGCCCTTTTACGGTTAACGTATCAGCGTTGTTGGCTATATTTATGAAAAGTGAATAATTTGGGATACTCCACTTTTGAAATGGAGTACATACCTCTTAAAGGAAATGTTTTAATAATCGTACCGACCATAATATCGGGAAGTTTAGTTGTATGAAATTTGATGGTTCAACCATGGTTTCGTACGGTGTCAACTGGCCGTAATAATAAGGAAAATATATATATGACTATTACTAGCAAAATAAGATATGACTCAATTAATAATAAAACCGGATGATACTAGTCGGATATAGAATCAAAATGTAGTTAAAAATCCTAAAATCTTTGCATCATATATCTATAATTATATGCATTAGAAAAACGATATTTCATAAAGGAATTCATATCTTCAAAAAAGTATATTACCTTAAAGTAAGCTGTGATATGATACAATTCTATTTTTATAGATATTTTATTTTTTAATTAAAAAAGAATGTATTTTATTAAAAATAAATAAACTTATTAGTGTAATTAGACTGATGTTGGTGTAAAAATACTATTTAATTTGTTTTATCATTATGTAAATGAAAAACATAATCACAAAATGGAGGCTAAAATATTAATTCGAGATAGATTTGCATTGTATATTTAAATTGATGTCTAGATTTCTTATTTTAGATTCGTCAACTAATTCGAAATAACATTATATGAAGTTTATTTATTTTGGTGGTAAAGTACAAAATGATAGGGTTGACCGATAAGAAGTATGGACGCAACGTAATTATTAATGTTCCCACACATAGCGTATGAGATAGTCATGCATACAGCTGCATGCCCTTTTACCGTTAACGTATCAGCGTTGTTGGCTATATTTATGAAAAGTGAATAATTTGGGATACTCCACTTTTGAAATGGAGTACATACCTCTTAAAGGAAATGTTGTAATATTCGTACCGACCATAATATCGGGAAGTTTAGTTGTATGAAATTTGATGGTTCAACCATGGTTTCGTATGTGTCAACTCGGCCGTAATAATAAGGAAAATATATATATGACTATTACTAGCAAAATAAGATATGACTCAATTAATAATAAAACCGGATAATACTAGTCGGATATAGAATCAAAATGTAGTTAAAAATACTATAATCATTGCATTATATATCTATAATTATATGCATTAAAAAAACGATATTTCATAAAGGAATTCATATCTTCAAAAAAGTATATAACCTGAAAGTATGTTGTGATATGATACAATTCTATTTTTATAGATATTTTATTTTTTAATTAAAAAAGAATGTATTTATTATAAATAAATAAAATTATTTGTGTAATTATACTGATGTTGGTGTAAAAAATACTCGTTTAATTTTTTTTATCATTATGTAAATGAAAAACATAATCACAAAATGGAGGCTAACATATTAATTCAGGATAGATTTGCATTGTATATTTAATTTGATGTGTAGATTTCTTATTTTAGATTCGTCAACTAATTCGAAATAACATTATATGAAGTTTATTTATTTTGGTGGTAAAGTACAAAATGATAGGGTTGATCGATAAGAAGTATGGACGCAACGTAATTATTAATGTTCCCACACATAGCGTATGAGATAGTCATGCATACATACCGCATGCCTTTTTACGGTTAACGTATCAGCGTTGTTGGCTATATTTATGAAAAGTGAATAATTTGGGATACTCCACTTTTGAAATGGAGTACATACCTCTTAAAGGAAATGTTTTAATAATCGTACCGACCATAATATCGGGAAGTTTAGTTGTATGAAATTTGATGGTTCAACCATGGTTTCGTACGCTGTCAACCGGCTGTAATAATAAGGAAAATATATATATGACTATTACTAGCAAAATAAGATATGACTCAATTAATAATAAAACCGGATGATACTAGTCGGATATAGAATCAAAATGTAGTTAAAAATCCTAAAATCTTTGCATCATATATCTATAATTATATGCATTAAAAAAACGATATTTCATAAAGGAATTCATATCTTCAAAAAAGTATATAACCTGAAAGTATGTTGTGATATGATACAATTCTATTTTTATAGATATTTTATTTTTTAATTAAAAAAGAATGTATTTATTATAAATAAATAAAATTATTTGTGTAATTATACCGATGTTGGTGTAAAAAATACTCGTTTAATTTTTTTTATCATTATGTAAATGAAAAACATAATCACAAAATGGAGGCTAACATATTAATTCGAGATAGATTTGCATTGTATATTTAATTTGATGTGTAGATTTCTTATTTTAGATTCGTCAACTAATTCGAAATAACATTATATGAAGTTTATTTATTTTGGTGGTAAAGTACAAAATGATAGGGTTGATGGATAAGAAGTATGGACGCAACGTAATTATTAATGTTCCCACACATAGCGTATGAGATAGTCATGCATACAGCTGCATGCCTTTTTACGGTTAACGTATCAGCGTTGTTGGCTATATTTATGAAAAGTGAATAATTTGGGATACTCCACTTTTGAAATGGAGTACATACCTCTTAAAGGAAATGTTTTAATAATCGTACCGACCATAATATCGGGAAGTTTAGTTGTATGAAATTTGATGGTTCAACCATGGTTTCGTACGTTGTCAACTGGCTGTAATAATAAGGAAAATATATATATGACTATTACTAGCAAAATAAGATATGACTCAATTAATAATAAAACCGGATGATACTAGTCGGATATAGAATCAAAATGTAGTTAAAAATCCTAAAATCTTTGCATCATATATCTATAATTATATGAGTTAGTAAAACGATATTTCATAAAGGAATTCATATCTTCAAAAAAGTATATTACCTTAAAGTAAGCTGTGATATGATACAATTCTATTTTTATAGATATTTTATTTTTTAATTAAAAAAGAATGTATTTTATTAAAAATAAATAAACTTATTAGTGTAATTAGACTGATGTTGGTGTAAAAATATTGTTTAATTTGTTTTATCATTATGTAAATGAAAAACATAATCAAAAAATGGAGGCTAAAATATTAATTCAGGATAGATTTGCATTGTATATTTAATTTGATGTCTAGATTTCTTATTTTAGATTCGTCAACTAATTCGAAATAACATTATATGAAGTTTATTTATTTTGGTGGTAAAGTACAAAATGATAGGGTTGACCGATAAGAAGTATGGACGCAACGTAATTATTAATGTTCCCACACATAGCGTATGAGATAGTCATGCATACAGCTGCATGCCCTTTTACCGTTAACGTATCAGCGTTGTTGGCTATATTTATGAAAAGTGAATAATTTGGGATACTCCACTTTTGAAATGGAGTACATACCTCTTCAAGGAAATGTTTTAATAATTGTACCAACCATAATATCGGGAAGTTTAGTTGTATGAAATTTGATGGTTCAACCATGGTTTCGTACAGTTTCAACTCGCTGTAATAATAAGGAAAATATATATATGACTATTACTAGCAAAATAAGATATGACTCAATTAATAATAAAACCGGATAATACTAGTCGGATATAGAATCAAAATGTAGTTAAAAATACTATAATCATTGCATTATATATCTATAATTATATGCATTAAAAAAACGATATTTCATAAAGGAATTCATATCTTCAAAAAAGTATATAACCTGAAAGTATGTTGTGATATGATACAATTCTATTTTTATAGATATTTTATTTTTTAATTAAAAAAGAATGTATTTATTATAAATAAATAAACTTATTTGTGTAATTATACTGATGTTGGTGTAAAAAATATTGTTTAATTTTTTTTATCATTATGTAAATGAAAAACATAATCACAAAATGGAGGCTAACATATTAATTCAGGATAGATTTGCATTGTATATTTAATTTGATGTGTAGATTTCTTATTTTAGATTCGTCAACTAATTCGAAATAACATTATATGAAGTTTATTTATTTTGGTGGTAAAGTACAAAATGATAGGGTTGACAGATAAGAAGTATGGACGCAACGTAATTATTAATGTTCCCACACATAGCGTATGAGATAGTCATGCATACAGCTGCATGCCCTTTTACGATTAACGTATCAGCGTAGTTTGGTATATTTTTGAAAAGTGAATAATTTGGGATACTCCACTTTTGAAATGGAGTACATACCTCTTAAAGGAAATGTTTTAATAATCGTACCAACCATAATATCGGGAAGTTTAGTTGTATGAAATTTGATGGTTCAACCATGGTTTCGTACGGTTTCAACTCGCCGTAATAATAAGGAAAATATATATATGACTATTACTAGCAAAATAAGATATGACTCAATTAATAATCAAACCGGACAATACTAGGTGTATATATAATAAAAAAGTAGTTAAAAATCCTATAATCTTTGCATTATATATCTATAATTATATGTGTTAGTAAAACGATATTTCATAAAGGAATTTATATCTTCAAAAAAGTATAAAACCTGAAAGTATGTTGTGATATGATACAATTCTATTTTTATAGATATTTTATTTTTAATTAAAAAAGAATGTATTTTATTAAAAATAAATAAACTTATTTGTGTAATTAGACTGATGTTGGTGTAAAAATACTGTTTAATTTGTTTTATCATTATGTAAATGAAAAACATAATCACAAAATGGAGGCTAACATATTAATTCAGGATAGATTTGCATTGTATATTTAATTTGGTGTCTAGATTTCTTATTTTAGATTCGTCAACTAATTCGAAATAACATTATATGAAGTTTATTTATTTTGGTGGTAAAGTACAAAATGATAAGGTTGATCGATAAGAAGTATGGACGCAATGTAATTATTAATGTTCCCACACATAGCGTATGAGATAGTCATGCATACAGCTGCATGCCCTTTTACGGTTAACGTATCAGCGTAGTTGGCTATATTTTTGAAAAGTGAATAATTTGGGATACTCCACTTTTGAAATGGAGTACATACCTCTTAAAGGAAATGTTTTAATAATCGTACCAACCATAATATCGGGAAGTTTAGTTGTATGAAATTTGATGGTTCAACCATGGTTTCGTACGGTTTCAACTCGTTGTAATAATAAGGAAAATATATATATGACTATTACTAGCAAAATAAGATATGACTCAATTAATAATCAAACCGGACAATACTAGGTGTATATATAATAAAAAAGTAGTTAAAAATCCTAAAATCTTTGCATCATATATCTATAATTATATGTGTTAGTAAAACGATATTTCATAAAGGAATTTATATCTTCAAAAAAAGTATAAAACCTGAAAGTATGTTGTGATATGATACAATTCTATTTTTATAGATAGTTTATTTTTTAATTAAAAAAGAATGTATTTATTATAAATAAATAAACTTATTTGTGTAATTATACTGATGTTGGTGTAAAAAATACTGTTTAATTTTTTTTTATCATTATGTAAATGAAAAACATAATCACAAAATGGAGGCTAACATATTAATTCAGGATAGATTTGCATTGTATATTTAATTTGATGTCTAGATTTCTTATTTTAGATTCGTCAACTAATTCGAAATAACATTATATGAAGTTTATTTATTTTGGTGGTAAAGTACAAAATGATAAGGTTGATCGATAAGAAGTATGGACGCAATGTAATTATTAATGTTCCCACACATAGCGTATGAGATAGTCATGCATACGGTCGCATGCCCTTTTACGGTTAACGTATCAGCGTAGTTGGCTATATTTTTGAAAAGTGAATAATTTGGGATACTCCACTTTTGAAATGGAGTACATACCTCTTAAAGGAAATGTTTTAATAATCGTACCAAACATAATATCGGGAAGTTTAGTTGTATGAAATTTGATGGTTCAACCATGGTTTCGTACGGTTTCAACTCGTTGTAATAATAAGGAAAATATATATATGACTATTACTAGCAAAATAAGATATGACTCAATTAATAATCAAACCGGACAATACTAGGTGTATATATAATAAAAAAGTAGTTAAAAATCCTAAAATCTTTGCATCATATATCTATAATTATATGTGTTAGTAAAACGATATTTCATAAAGGACTTTATATCTTCAAAAAAGTATAAAACCTGAAAGTATGTTGTGATATGATACAATTCTATTTTTATAGATAGTTTATTTTTTAATTAAAAAAGAATGTATTTATTATAAATAAATAAACTTATTTGTGTAATTATACTGATGTTGGTGTAAAAAATACTGTTTAATTTTTTTTATCATTATGTAAATGAAAAACATAATCACAAAATGGAGGCTAACATATTAATTCAGGATAGATTTGCATTGTATATTTAATTTGATGTCTAGATTTCTTATTTTAGATTCGTCAACTAATTCGAAATAACATTATATGAAGTTTATTTATTTTGGTGGTAAAGTACAAAATGATAAGGTTGATCGATAAGAAGTATGGACGCAATGTAATTATTAATGTTCCCACACATAGCGTATCGAGATAGTCATGCATACACTGCATGCCCTTTTACGGTTAACGTATCAGCGTAGTTGGCTATATTTATGAAAAGTGAATAATTTGGGATACTCCACTTTTGAAATGGAGTACATACCTCTTCAAGGAAATGTTTTAATAATTGTACCAACCATAATATCGGGAAGTTTAGTTGTATGAAATTTGATGGTTCAACCATGGTTTCGTACAGTTTCAACTCGCTGTAATAATAAGGAAAATATATATATGACTATTACTAGCAAAATAAGATATGACTCAATTAATAATCAAACCGGACAATACTAGTCGGATATAGAATCAAAATGTAGTTAAAAATACTATAATCATTGCATCATATATCTATAATTATATGCATTAGAAAAACGATATTTCATAAAGGAATTCATATCTTCAAAAAAGTATATAACCTGAAAGTATGTTGTGATATGATACAATTCTATTTTTATAGATATTTTATTTTTTAATTAAAAAAGAATGTATTTATTATAAATAAATAAACTTATTTGTGTAATTATACTGATGTTGGTGTAAAAAATACTGTTTAATTTTTTTTATCATTATGTAAATGAAAAACATAATCACAAAATGGAGGCTAACATATTAATTCAGGATAGATTTGCATTGTATATTTAATTTGATGTCTAGATTTCTTATTTTAGATTCGTCAACTAATTCGAAATAACATTATATGAAGTTTATTTATTTTGGTGGTAAAGTACAAAATGATAAGGTTGATCGATAAGAAGTATGGACGCAATGTAATTATTAATGTTCCCACACATAGCGTATCGAGATAGTCATGCATACAAACTGCATGCCCTTTTACGGTTAACGTATCAGCGTAGTTGGCTATATTTATGAAAAGTGAATAATTTGGGATACTCCACTTTTGAAATGGAGTACATACCTCTTCAAGGAAATGTTTTAATAATTGTACCAACCATAATATCGGGAAGTTTAGTTGTATGAAATTTGATGGTTCAACCATGGTTTCGTACAGTTTCAACTCGTTGTAATAATAAGGAAAATATATATATGACTATTACTAGCAAAATAAGATATGACTCAATTAATAATCAAACCGGACAATACTAATCGGATATAGAATCAAAATGTAGTTAAAAATACTATAATCATTGCATCATATATCTATAATTATATGCATTAGAAAAACGATATTTCATAAAGGAATTCATTTCTTCAAAAAAGTATATAACCTGAAAGTATGTTGTGATATGATACAATTCTATTTTTATAGATATTTTATTTTTTAATTAAAAAAGAATGTATTTATTATAAATAAATAAACTTATTTGTGTAATTATACTGATGTTGGTGTAAAAAATACTGTTTAATTTTTTTTTATCATTATGTAAATGAAAAACATAATCACAAAATGGAGGCTAACATATTAATTCAGGATAGATTTGCATTGCATATTTAACTTGATGTCTAGATTTCTTATTTTAGATTCGTCAACTAATTCGAAATAACATTATATGAAGTTTATTTATTTTGGTGGTAAAGTACAAAATGATAAGGTTGACCGATAAGAAGTATGGACGCAACGTAATTATTAATGTTCCCACACATAGCGTATGAGATAGTCATGCATATAGCTGCATGCCCTTTTACGGTTAACGTATCAGCGTAGTTGGCTATATTTATGAAAAGTGAATAATTTGGGATACTCCACTTTTGAAATGGAGTACATACCTCTTAAAGTAAATGTTTTAATAATCGTACCGACCATAATATCGGGAAGTTTAGTTGTATGAAATTTGATGGTTCAACCATGGTTTCGTACAGTGTCAACTGGCTGTAATAATAAGGAAAATATATATATGACTATTACTAGCAAAATAAGATATGACTCAATTAATAATCAAACCGGACAATACTAGGTGTATATATAATAAAAAGTAGTTAAAAATCCTAAAATCTTTGCATCATATATCTATAATTATATGTGTTAGTAAAACGATATTTCATAAAGGAATTCATATCTTCAAAAAAGTATATAACTTGAAAGTAAGTTGTGATATGATACAATTCTATTTTTATAGATATTTTATTTTTTAATTAAAAAAGAATGTATTTTATAAAAAATAAATAAACTTATTTGTGTAATTAGACTGATGTTGGTGTAAAAAATACTGTTTAATTTGTTTTATCATTATGTAAATGAAAAACATAATCCCAAACTGGAGGCTAAAATATTAATTCAGGATAGATTTGCATTGTATATTTAATTTGATGTCTAGATTTCTTATTTTAGATTCGTCAACTAATTCGAAATAACATTATATGAAGTTTATTTATTTTGGTGGTAATGTACAAAATGATAGGGTTGACCGATAAGCAGTATGGACGCAACGTAATTATTAATGTTCCCACACATAGCGTATGAGATAGTCATGCATACAGCTGTATGCCCTTTTACGGTTAACGTATCAGCGTAGTTGGCTATATTTATGAAAAGTGAATAATTTGGGATACTCCACTTTTGAAATGGAGTACATACCTCTTAAAGGAAATGTTTTAATAATCGTACCGACCGTAATATCGGGAAGTTTAGTTGTATGAAATTTGATGGTTCAACCATGGTTTCGTACGGTGTCAATCGATTTGTAATAATAAGGAAAATATATATATGACTATTACTAGCAAAATAAGATATGACTCAATTAATAATAAAACCGGATAATACTAGTCGAATATATAGAATCAAAATGTAGTTAAAAATACTATAATCATTGCATCATATATCTATAATTATTGCATTAGAAAAACGATATTTCATAAAGGAATTCATATCTTCAAAAAAGTATATAACCTGAAAGTATGTTGTGATATGATACAATTCTATTTTTATAGATATTTTATTTTTTAATCAAAAAAGAATGTATTTATTATAAATAAATAAACTTATTTGCGTAATTATACTGATGTTGGTGTAAAAAATACTGTTTAATTTTTTTTTATCATTATGTAAATGAAAAACATAATCACAAAATGGAGGCTAACATATTAATTCAGGATAGATTTGCATTGTATATTTAATTTGATGTCTAGATTTCTTATTTTAGATTCGTCAACTAATTCGAAATAACATTATATGAAGTTTATTTATTTTGGTGGTAAAGTACAAAACGATAAGGTTGATCGATAAGAAGTATGGACGCAACGTAATTATTAATGTTCCCACACATAGCGTATGAGATAGTCATGCATACAGCTGCATGCCCTTTTACGGTTAACGTATCAGCGTAGTTGGCTATATTTATGAAAAGTGAATAATTTGGGATACTCCACTTTTGAAATGGAGTACATACCTCTTAAAGGAAATGTTTTAATAATCGTACCGACCGTAATATCGGGAAGTTTAGTTGTATGAAATTTGATGGTTCAACCATGGTTTCGTACAGTGTCAACTGACTGTAATAATAAGGAAAATATATATATGACTATTACTAGCAAAATAAGATATGACTCAATTAATAATAAAACCGGATAATACTAGTCGAATATATAGAATCAAAATGTAGTTAAAAATACTATAATCATTGCATCATATATCTATAATTATTGCATTAGAAAAACGATATTTCATAAAGGAATTCATATCTTCAAAAAAGTATATAACTCGAAAGTATGTTGTGATATGATACAATTCTATTTTTATAGATATTTTATTTTTTAATCAAAAAAGAATGTATTTATTATAAATAAATAAACTTATTTGCGTAATTATACTGATGTTGGTGTAAAAAATACTGTTTAATTTTTTTTTATCATTATGTAAATGAAAAACATAATCACAAAATGGAGGCTAACATATTAATTCAGGATAGATTTGCATTGTATATTTAATTTGATGTCTAGATTTCTTATTTTAGATTCGTCAACTAATTCGAAATAACATTATATGAAGTTTATTTATTTTGGTGGTAAAGTACAAAACGATAAGGTTGATCGATAAGAAGTATGGACGCAACGTAATTATTAATGTTCCCACACATAGCGTATGAGATAGTCATGCATACAGTGCATGCCCTTTTACGGTTAACGTATCGGCGTAGTTGGCTATATTTATGAAAAGTGAATAATTTGGGATACTCCACTTTTGAAATGGAATACATACCTCTTAAAGGAAATGTTTTAATAATCGTACCAACCATAATATCGGGAAGTTTAGTTGTATGAAATTTGATGGTTCAACCATGGTTTCGTACAGTTTCAACTCGCTGTAATAATAAGGAAAAGATATATATGACTATTACGAGCAAAATAAGATATGACACAATTAATAATCAAACTTGATAATATTAGTCGTATATAGAATTAAAATGTAGTTATAAATCCTAAAATCTAGACTTCATATATCTATAATTATATGCGTTAGTAAAACTATATTTCATATGGGAATTCATATCTTCAAAAAAGTATATAACCTAAAAGTAAGTTGTAATATGATACAATTCTATTTTTAATTAAAAAAGAATGTATTTATTACAAATAAATAACTTATTTGTGTAATTAGACTAATGTTAGTGTAGATAATACTGTTTAATTTTTTTTATAATTATGTAATTGAAAAAATATAATCACAATATGGAGGCTAACAAAGTAATTCGGGATAGGTTTGCATTGTATATTTAATTTGATGTCTATATTTCTTCTTTTAGATTCGTCAACTAAATCGAAATAAAATTTTATGAAGTTCATTTATTTTGGTGGTAATTTACAAAATGATAAGGTTGACCGATAAGAAGTATGGACGCACCGTAATTATTAATGTTCCCGCACATAGCGTATGAGATAGTCATGTATACAACTGCGTGCCCTTTTACGGTTAACGTATCAGCGTAGTTGGCTATATTTATGAAAAGTGAATAATTTGGGATTCTCTACTTTTGAAATGGAGTACATACCTCTTAAAAGAAATATTTTAATAATCGTACTGACCACAATATCGAAAAGTTTAGTGGTATGAAATTTGATGGTTCAACCGTGGTTTCGTACCGTTTCAAGTATTTTTCATAGTAAAGAAAAATCATGTCACAACTAAATTTTATTTTATATACTTTTTTTGAAGATCTGATATCACAACGTTAACCGTAAAAGGGCATGCAGAGCAATATGCATGACTGTCATGTGTAGCAACATTATTAATTACCGTGCGTCCATATTTTTTATCGGCCATTCTTATCATTTTGTACTTTACGACGTAAACATATGAAGTTACTATAATTTTAGTTCGATTTACTTGACGAATCTAAAAGAACAAATCTTGATATAAAATAAAATACACAATGTAAGCCTATCCTCAATAAATATGTTAGCCTATGATTATATTTTTTCAATTACATAATTATATAAATATTTTTAACAGTATCATCTACACTAACATCAGTCTAATTATACAAATAACTGTATTTATTTTTAACAGACAAAGTGTTTTTTCAATTAAAAAATAAAATATCTATAAAATAGAATCGGATCATATCACAACTAAATTTTATTTTTTATACTTTTTTTGTTGATATGATTTCTTATATGAAATATATTTCTACTTACACATATAATTATAGATATATGAAGTCTACATGTTAGGATTTTTAACTATTTTTTAATTCTATATTCGACTAGTATTATTCAGTTTGATTATTAATTCATACGTATGTTATTTTGCTAATAATTGCTATATATTTATTTTTCTTTATTACCAAAAATAGTTGAAATGGCATAAAACCACAGTTGAACCATCAAATTTCATACCAATAAACTTCTTGGTATTGTGGCAGATATGGTTCTGAAAACAATGATTTAAAGAGGTATGTACTCCATTTCAAAAGTGGAGAATCCCGAATTATTCACTTTTCATAAATATAGCCAACTACGGTGAGACGTTAACCGTAAAAGGACATGTAGAGTAGTATGCATGACTGTCATGTGTGGCAACATTATTAATTACCGTGCGTCCATATTTTTTATCGTTCATCCTTATCATTGTGTACTTTACCACCTAAACATATGAAGTTACTATCATTTTAGTTCGATTTACTTGACGAATCTAAAAGAACAAATCTAGACATGAAATAAATTATACAATGCAAGCCTATCCTTAATTAATATGTTAGCCTCTATATTATGATTATATTTTTTCAGTTACATAATTAAAAATTACCATCTATTTCTTATGGTTTGTACTACATGTTTATTAGTATAATTGACTCACATACCATTATAAACTCCAAGTTTATGGATCGTGATAGATTTGTAGTTTGGCATAACCGTTTAGGCCATCCCGGGACAATTATGATGCGTAAAATACTTGAGAATTCCCTAGGACACTCATTGATGAGTAAGCGAATTCCCCAATCGAATGATTTGGCTTGTATTACATGTTCTCAAGGAAAATTGATTATCCGACCATCATCGATAAAAGTGAGAAATGAATCACTCACATTTTTGGAACGCATTGAAGGCGATATTTGTGGACCAATTCATCCATCATGCGGACCATTTAGATATTTTATGGCTTTAATTGATGCATCAACTAAGTGGTCCCATGTATCGTTATTATCCACTCGTAATTTGGCATTTGCGCGATTACTTGCTCAATTGATCAGATTACGAGCACAGTTTCCGGATTATCCGATAAAAACGATACGCCTTGACAATGTTGGTGAATTTACTTCACAACATTTTAATGATTATTGCATGTCTGTCGGAATTGATGTTGAACATCCTGTAGCACATGTTCATACACAATATGATTTAGTAGAATCTCTAATCAAACGCTTACAGTTAATAGCAAGACCATTGTTAATGAAGGCAAAGCTTCCCACTTCATGTTGGGGGCATGCTGTCTTACATGCAGCATCATTAATTCGCATCAGGCCAACAAGTTATCACGAGTATTCCCCCTTACAAATGGTTTTTGGTCAGGAACCGAATATATCCCATCTAAGAATATTCGGATGTGATGTTTACATCCCTATTACACCACCACAACGCACTAAGATGGGACCTCAAAGGAGGTTGGGAATTTATGTTGGGTATAATTCTCCCTCGATTATAAAATATTTAGAACCATGACAGGAGATCTATTCACAGCTCGTTTTGCTGATTGTCACTTTGATGAATCAGTTTTCCCAACATTAGGGGGAGAAAATAATAAGCTTGACAAAGAGATCAGTTGGAATGAATTAGCATTATCTCATTATGATCCTCGTACTAGACAATGTGAAGTAGAAATTCAAAAGATAATTCATTTACAACGTTTAGCGAATCAATTGCCATACGCTTTTACTGACCCACATCGAGTAACCAAATCTCATGTTCCAGCAAAGAATGCTCCATCAAGAGTAGATGTCCGTATTGGACATCATGAAAATACAAATGAGTCTAAAGCACGTCTGAAGCATGGTAGACCTTTCGGTTCCAAAGATAAAAATCCTTGAAAAAGAAAAGGAGCTGTAAATCAAGATGGTCCAATTGAGGATAAGCTACCAAACATCGCTGATATATCAGCTCAAGAACAGCATCAGGTACCTGAACATATTGAAAATAATGAGATCTCAATCAACTATGTCTTGGATGATAAACAATGGAATCACAATATAGTTAACGTCGATGAAGTTTTTGCTTATAATTCAACGCTGAATGTTATTGATGAAAATGAGGATCATGACCCAAAATCCACGAATGCATGCAAAAAACGAAAGGATTGGCCAAAATGGAATGACGCAGTTAAGGCAGAATTACATTCTCTCAAAAAATGAAAAGTTTTGGGACCTGTGGTCCTTACACCTGATGGTGTCAACCCCGTCCGGTACAAATGGGTTTTTGTAAGAAAACGTAATGAAAATGGTGAAATTACAAGGTACAAGGCACGCCTTGTTGCCCAAGGATTTTCACAAAGACCCGGAATTGATAATGAGGAGACATATTCTCCTGTGGTGGATGCAACTACTTTTCGCTATTTGATCAGTCTAGCGATTCGAGAAGGATTAGATTTGCGTCTCATGGATGTCGTAACTGCCTATTTATATGGATCACTTGATAATGACATCTATATGAAACTTCCTGAAGGATTTCATCTGCCTGAAGCTTACAAATCAAGTTCTCGAGAACGTTATTTGATCAAATTGAATAAATCCTTATATGGATTGAAACAATCTGGCAGAATGTGGTATAACCGCCTTAGTGAATATTTGATCAAAGAAGGATATGAAAATGATCCGATATGTCCATGTGTTTTCCTAAAAGATTAGGAACCGAGTTCGTCATCATTTCGGCTTATGTTGATGACATAAATATCATTGGGACTCCCAATGAGCTTACAAAAGCAATCACCTGCTTGAAAAAGGAATTTGAGATGAAAGATTTGGGGCGGACAAAATATTGTCTTGGTTTGCAGGTTAAGCACCTACTAAACGGTATTCTTGTGAATCAAGAAGGATACACTACTAAAGTGTTGAAACAATTTTACATGGATAAATCACATCCATTGAGTACCCCGATGGCTGTCAGATCACTAGATGTGAAAAAAGATCCCTTCAGACCTCGGGAAAATGATGAAGAACTACTTGGTCCTGAAGTACCTTATCTTAGTGCAATCGGTGCACTAATATACCTTGTCGGTCATACAAGACCTGACATATCATTTGCCATTAATTTATTAGCAAGATATAGTTCTTCTCCCACACGAAGACATTGGAATTGTGTCAAACATATACTTCGCTATTTGCAAGGAACACAAGATATGGGATTATTCTTCTCGAATGAATCAAAAGCAGATTTGGTAGGATATGCAGATGCTGGATACCTATCTGACCCTCATACTGGCCGATCACAAACTGGTTATTTATTCACATGTGGTGACACAGCAATTTCTTGGCGCTCTGTGAAACAAACACTTACCGCCACATCATCTAACCATGCTGAGATTTTAGCAATACACGAGGCTAGTCGTGAATGTGTTTGGTTGAGATATATAATTCAACATATTCGAAGTTCGTGTGGATTAACTTCTACAAAGATGGCCCCAACACCCTTGCATGAAGATAATGATGCATGCATCGTACAATTGAAAGAGGGATTCATCAAAGGAGATAGAACAAAACATATCTCTCCTAAATTGGACTTCAAAAGAATGGGGACATCACTGTCAAACAAGTACGTTCAAGTGATAACTTGGTTGATTTATTCACTAAGGCACTTCCGACATCAACATTTGAGGGACTAGTTCGGAAAATTGGAGTTCGACGATTGAGGGACTTCAATTGATATCATCATTATGGGGAGTTGATACGCACTGCAATCTTTTTCCCTTAACCATGGTTTTTCCCACTGGGTTTTCCTGGTAAGGTTTTTAATGAGGCAGTATCAAACGCGTATTCAAAGAATGATGTATAGCGTTAACCAATGGACATTCAAGGGGGAGCATTATGAAGATAATTATAGTGAATGCCCAATTGTGTAACTCCTCATTCTATGGTTAATGTATTTTATTCCCCTCCTTTATGTATATGATTTAATGTATTTCATTCCCCTCTTTTATGTGTAATAATATTAGAGAGTGTAGGTTATGATTCCATGAGCCTATAAATAGAGCTCTCATTTGTAGCATTACATACACCTCAATAAAAAAGTACTTCTCCTCCCATATTCTTGTTCTCTTCTTTGTTCTTAGTTTTATAACACTATATTTATTTTTCTTTTTTATGAAAAATACTTGAAATGGCCTAAAACCACGGTTAAACCATCAAACTTCACACCAATAAACTTTCTGGTTTTGTGGCTGATATGGTTCTGAAAATAATAATTTAAAGAGGTATGTGCTCTATTTCAAAAGTGGAGAATCCCGAATTATTCACTTTTCATAAATATAGCCAACTACGGTGAGACGTTAACCGTAAAAGGGCATGCAGAGCAGTAAACATGACTGTCATGTGTGGCAACATTATTAATTACCGTGCGTACATATTTCTTATCGGTCAACCTTATCATTGTGTACTTTACCACCTAAACATATGAAGTTACTATCATTTTAGTTTGATTTACTTAACGAATCTAAAAGAACAAATCTAGACATCAAATAAAATATACAATGCAAGCCTATCCTCAATAAATATGTTAGCCTCCATATTATGATTATATTTTTTCAGTTACATAATTATATAAATATTTTGAACAGTATCATCTACACTAACATCAGTCTAATTACACAAATAAGTGTATTTATTTTTAACAGAGAAAGTGTTTTTTCAATTAAAAAAAAAATATCTATAAAAATAGAATTGGATCATATCACAACTAAATTTTATTTTCTATACTTTTTTTGATGATATGATTTCTTATATGAAATATATTTCTACTTACACATATAATTATAGATATATGAAGTCTACATGTTAGGATTTTTAACTATTTTTAATTCTATATTCGACCAGTATTACCCAGTTTGATTATTAATTCATCTGTATGTTATTTTGCTATTAATTGCTATATATTTATTTTTCTTTATTACCAAAAATAGTTGAAATGACATAAAACCACAGTTCAACCATCAAATTTCATACCAATAAAATTTTTGGTATTGTGGCAGATATGGTTCTGAAAACAATGATTTAAAGAGGTATGTACTCCATTTCAAAAGTGGAGAATCCCGAATTATTCACTTTTCATAAATATAGCCTATTACGGTGAGATGTTAACCGTAAAATGCATGCAGAGCAGTACGCATCACTGTCACGTGTAGCAACATTATTAATTATCGCGCGCCCATATTTTTTATCGGTCAACCTTATCATTGTGTACTTTACCACCTAAACATATGAAGTTAGTATCATTTTAGTTCGATTTACTTGGCAAATCTAAAAGAACAAATCTAGACATGAAATAAACTATACAATGCAAGCCTATCCTCAATAAATATGTTAGCCTCCATATTATGATTATATTTTTTCAGTTACATAATTATATAAATATTTTGAACAGTATCATCTACACTAACATCAGTCTAATTACACAAATAAATGTATTTATTTTTAACAGACAAAGTGTTTTTTCAATTAAAAAATAAAATATCTATAAAATAGAATCGGATCATATCACAACTAAATTTTATTTTTTATACTTTTTTTGATGATATGATTTCTTATATGAAATATATTTCTACTTACACATATAATTATAGATATATGAAGTCTACATGTTAGGATTTTTAACTATTTTTTAATTCTATATTCGACTAGTATTATTCAGTTTGATTATTAATTCATCCGTATGTTATTTTGCTAATAATTGCTATATATTTATTTTTCTTTATTACCAAAAATAGTTGAAATGGCATAAAACCACAGTTGAACCATCAAATTTCATACCAATAAACTTCTTGGTATTGTGGCAGATATGGCTCTGAAAACAATGATTTAAAGAGGTATGTACTCCATTTCAAAAGTGGAGAATCCCGAATTATTCACTTTTCATAAATATAGCCAACTACGGTGAGACGTTAACCGTAAAAGGACATGCAGAGCAGTACGCATGATTTTCATGTGTGGAAACATTATTAAATACCGTGCGTCCATATTTTTTATCTGTCAACCTTATCATTGTGTACTTTACCACCTAAACATATGAAATTAGTATCGTTTTAGTTCGATTTACTTGGCGGATCTAGAAGAACAATTCTAGACATCAAATAAAATATACAATGGAAGCCTATCCACAATTAATATGTTAGCGTCCATATTATGATTATATTTTTAAGTTACATAATTATATAAATTTTTTTAACAGTATCATCTACACTAACATCAGTCTAATTATACAAATAAGTGTATTTATTTTTAACATATACATTGTTTTTTAAATTAAAAAATAATATAACTATGAAAAATAGAATTGGATCATATCAAAACTAAATTTTATGTTATATACATTTTTTTAAGATATGATGTCTTAGATTTAATATAGTTCTACTTACACATAAAATTATAGATATATGAAGTCTAGATGTTAGGATTTTTAACTATTTTTTAATTCTATATACAACCAGTATTATCTAGTTTGATTATTAATTCATCTGTGTGTTATTTTGCTATTAATTGCTATATTTATTTTTCTTTATTATGAAAAATACTTGAAATGGCATAAAATCACGGTTGAACCATCAAATTTCACACCAATAAACTTTCTGTTATTGTGGCAGATATGGTTCTGAAAATAATAATTTAAAGAGGTATGTACTCCATTTCAAAAGTGGAGAATCCCGAATCATTCACTTTTCATAAATATAGCCAACTACGGTGAGACGTTAACCGTAAAAGGACATGCAGAGCAGTACGCATGATTGTCATGTGTGGAAACATTATTAAATACCGTGCGTCCATATTTTTTATCTGTCAACCTTATCATTGTGTACTTTACCACCTAAACATATGATATTAGTATCGTTTTAGTTCGATTTACTTGGCGGATCTAAAAGAACAATTCTAGACATCAAATAAAATATACAATGGAAGCCTATCCTCAATTAATATGTTAGCGTCCATATTATGATTATATTTTTTAAGTTACATAATTATATAAATTTTTTTAACAATATCATCTACACTAACATTAGTCTAATTATACAAATAAGTGTATTTATTTTTAACATATACATTGTTTTTTAAATTAAAAAATAATATAACTATGAAAAATAGAATTGGATCATATCAAAACTAAATTTTATGTTATATACATTTTTTGAAGATATGATGTCTTAGATGAAATATAGTTCTACTTACACATAAAATTATAGTTATATGAAGTCTAGATGTTAGGATTTTAACTATTTTTTAAGTCTATATACAACCAGTATTATCTAGTTTGATTATTAATTCATCCGTGTGTTATTTTGCTATTAATTGCTATATTTATTTTTCTTTATTATGAAAAATACTTGAAATGGCATAAAATCACGGTTGAACCATCAAATTTCACACCAATAAACTTTCTGGTATTGTGGCAGATATGGTTCTGAAAATAATAATTTAAAGAGGTATGTACTCCATTTCAAAAGTGGAGAATCCCGAATTATTCACTTTTCATAAATATAGCCTATTACGGTGAGATGTTAACCGTAAAATGCATGCAGAGCAGTACGCATCACTGTCACGTGTAGCAACATTATTAATTACTGCGCGCCCATATTTTTTATCGGTCAACCTTATCATTGTGTACTTTACCACCTAAACATATGAAGTTAGTATCATTTTAGTTCGATTTACTTGGCAAATCTAAAAGAACAAATCTAGACATGAAATAAACTATACAATGCAAGCCTATCCTTAATTAATATGTTAGCCTCCATATTATGATTATATTTTTTCAGTTACATAATTATATAAATATTTTGAACAGTATCATCTACACTAACATCAGTCTAATAACACAAATAAGTGTATTTATTTTTAACAGAGAAAGTGTTTTTTCAATTAAAAAATAAAATGTCTATAAAAATAGAAATGGATCATATCACAACTAAATTTTATTTTCTATACTTTTTTTGATGATATGATTTCTTATATGAAATATATTTCTACTTACACATATAATTATAGATATATGAAGTCTAGATGTTAGGATTTTTAACTATTTTTTAATTCTATATACGACCAGTATTACTCAGTTTGATTATTAATTCATCCGTATGTTATTTTTCTATTAATTGCTATATATATTTTTCTTTATTATAAAAAATACTTCAAATGGCATAAAACCACAGTTGAACTATCAAATTTCACACCAATAAAATTTATGGTATTGTGGCAGATATTGTTCTGTAAACAATGATTTAAAGAGGTATATACTCTATTTCAAAAGTGGAGAATCCTGAATTATTAACTTTTCATAAATATAGCCAACTACGGTGAGACGTTAACCGTAAAAGGGCATGTAGAACAGTATGCATGACTGTCATGTGTGGCAACATTATTAATTACCGTGGGTCCATATTTTTTATCGGTCAACCTTATCATTGTGTACTTTACCACCTAAACATATGAAGTTACTATCATTTTAGTTCGATTTACTTGACGAATCTAAAAGAACAAATCTAGACATCAAATAAAATATACAATGCAAGCCTATCCTTAAAAAATATGTTAGCCTCCACATTATGATTATATTTTTTCAGTTACATAAATGTATAAATATTTTAACAGTATCATCTACACTAACATCAGTCTAATTACACAAATAAGTGTATTTATTTTTAAGAGAGTTATTTTTTTTTCAATTAAAAAATAAAATATCTATAAAAATAGAATTGGATCATATCAAAACTAAATTTTATGTTATATACTTTTTTTGATGATATAATTTCATATATGAAATATAGTTCTACGTACACATATAATTATAGATATCTCAAATCTACATGTTAGGATTTTTTACTATTTTTTAATTCTACATACGACCAGTATTATGCAGTTTGAGTATTAATTCATCCGTATGTTATTTTGCTATTAATTGCTATATATATATATATATATATATATATTTCTTTATTATAAAAAATAGTTGAAATGGCATAAAATCACGATTGAACCATCAAATTTCACATCAATAAACTTTTCGGTATTGTGGCAAATTTGGTTCGAAAACAATGATTTAAAGAGGTATGTACTCCATTTCACATGTGGAGAATCCCGAATTATTCACTTTTCATAAATATAGCCAACTACGGTGAGACGTTAACCGTAAAAGGGCATGCGAGAGCAAGTATGCATGACTCGTCATGTAAGGCAACATTATTAATTACCGTGCATCCATATTTTTTATCGGTCAACCTTATCATTGTGTACTTTACCACTAAACATATGAACTTAGTATCATTTTAGTTCGATTTATTTGACGAATCTAAAAGAACAAATCTAGACTTCAAATGAAACATACAATGCAAACCTATCCTCAGTTAATATGTTAGCCTCCATATTATGATTATATTTTTTCAGTTATATAATTATATAAATTTTTTTAACTGTATCATCTACACTAACAATACACTAATTACACAAATAAGTGTATTTATTTTTAACAAATACATTGTTTTTTCATTTAAAAAATAAAATAATTATGAAAAATAGAATTGGATCATATCAAAACTAAATTTTATGTTATATACTTTTTTGAAGATATTATGTCTTAGATGAAATACAGTTCTACTTTGGTATAAAATTATAGATATATGAAGTCTAGATGTTTGGATTTTTTACTATTTTTTAATTCTATATACGACCAGTATTATTCAGTTTGATTATTAATTCATCCGTATGTTATTTTTCTATTAATTGCTATATATATTTTTCTTTATTATAAAAAATACTTCAAATGGCATAAAACCACAGTTGAACTATCAAATTTCACACCAATAAAATTTATGGTATTGTGGCAGATATTGTTCTGTAAACAATGATTTAAAGAGGTATATACTCTATTTCAAAAGTGGAGAATCCTGAATTATTAACTTTTCATAAATATAGCCAACTACGGTGAGACGTTAACCGTAAAAGGGCATGTAGAACAGTATGCATGACTGTCATGTGTGGCAACATTATTAATTACCGTGGGTCCATATGTTTTATCGGTCAACCTTATCATTGTGTACTTTACCACCTAAACATATGAAGTTACTATCATTTTAGTTCGATTTACTTGACGAATCTAAAAGAACAAATCTAGACATCAAATAAAATATACAATGCAAGCCTATCCTTAAAAAATATGTTAGCCTCCACATTATGATTATATTTTTTCAGTTACATAAATGTATAAATATTTTAACACTATCATCTACACTAACATTAGTCTAATTACACAAATAAGTGTATTTATTTTTAAGAGAGTTATTTTTTTTTCAATTAAAAAATAAAATATCTATAAAAATACAATTGGATCATATCACAGCTAAATTTTATTTTATATACTTTTTTTGATGATATAATTTCTTATATGAAATATAGTTCTACTTACACATATAATTATAGATATCTCAAATCTACATGTTAGGATTTTTTACTATTTTTTAATTCTACATACGACCAGTATTATGCAGTTTGAGTATTAATTCATCCGTATGTTATTTTGCTATTAATTGCTATATATATATATATATATATATATTTCTTTATTATAAAAAATAGTTGAAATGGCATAAAATCACGATTGAACCATCAAATTTCACATCAATAAACTTTCTGGTATTGTGGCAAATTTGGTTCTGAAAACAATGATTTAAAGAGGTATGTACTCCATTTCACATGTGGAGAATCCCGAATTATTCACTTTTCATAAATATAGCCAACTACGGTGAGACGTTAACTGTAAAAGGACATGCAGAGCAGTATGCATGACTGTCATGTAAGGCAACATTATTAATTACCGTGCGTCCATATTTTTTATCGGTCAACCTTATCATTGTGTACTTTACCACTAAACATATGAACTTAGTATCATTTTAGTTCGATTTATTTGACGAATCTAAAAGAACAAATCTAGACTTCAAATGAAACATACAATGCAAACCTATCCTCAGTTAATATGTTAGCCTCCATATTATGATTATATTTTTTCAGTTATATAATTATATAAATTTTTTTAACTGTATCATCTACACTAACAATACACTAATTACACAAATAAGTGTATTTATTTTTAACAAATACATTGTTTTTTCAATTAAAAAAATAAAATAACTATGAAAAATAGAATTGGATCATATCAAAACTAAATTTTATGTTGTATACTTTTTTGAAGATATTATGTCTTAGATGAAATATAGTTCTACTTACGTATAAAATTATATATATATGAAGTCTAGATGTTTGGATTTTTAACTATTTTTTAATACTATATACAACCAGTATTATCCAGTTTGATTATTAATTCATCCGTATGATATTTTGCTATTAATTGCTATATTGATATTTCTTTATTATGAAAAATACTTGAAATGGCATAAAACCACGTTTGAACCATCAAATTTCACACCAATAAACTTTCTGGTATTGTGGCAGATATGGTTCTGAAAATAATAATTTAAAGAGTTATGTACTCTATTTCAAAAGTGGAGAATCCCGAATTATTCACTTTTCATAAATATAGCCAACTACGGTGAGTCGTTAACCGTAAAAAGGCATGTATAGCAGTATGCATGACTGTCATGTGTGGCAACAATATTAATTACCGTGCGTCCATATTTTTTATCGGTCAACCTTATCCTTATGTACTTTACCACCTAAACATATGAAGTTAGTATCATTTTAGTTCGATTTACTTGACGAATCTAAAAGAACAAATCTAGACATCAAATAAAATATAATATGCAAGCCTATCTTCAATTAATATGTTAGCCTCCATATTATGATTATATTTTTTCAGTTACATAATTATATAGTTTTTTTTAACAAGTATCATCTACACTAACAATACACTAATTACACAAAAAAGTGTATTTATTTTTAACAAATACATTGTTCTTTCAATTAAAAAATAAAATAACTATGAAAAATAGAATTGGATCATATCAAAACTAAATTTTATATTATATACTTTTTTTGAAGATATGATGTCTTAGATGAAATATAGTTCTTCTTACACATAATTATAGATATATGAAGTCTACATGTTAGGATTTTTAATTATTTTTTAATTCTATATACGACCAGTATTATCCAGTTTGATTATTAATTCATCTGTACGTTATTTTGCTATTAATTGTTATATATATATTTTCATAATAGTTTAAATGGCATAAAATCACGGTTAAACCATCAAATTTCACACCAATAAACTTTCTAGTATTGTGGCTGATATGGTTCTAAAAACGTTGCTTTAAATAGGTATGTACTCCATTTCAAAAGTGGAGAATCCCAGATTATTCACTTTTCATAATTATAGCTAACTACGGTGAGATGTTAAAAGTAAAAGGGCATGCAGAGCCGTATGTATGACTGTTATGTGTGGCAACATTATTTATTACCGTGCGTCTATATTTTTTAACTGTCAACCTTATCATTGTATACTTTACCACCTAAACATATGAAGTTACTATCATTTTAGTTCAATTTGCTTGACGAATCTAAAAGAACAAATCTAGACATCGAATAAAATATACAATGAAATCCTATCCTCGATTAATATGTTAGCCTCCATATTGTGATTATATTTTTTCAGTTACATAATTATATAAATTTTTTTTAACAGTATCATCTACACTAACATTAGTCTAATTACACAAATAAGTGTATTTATTTTTAAGAGAGTTATTTTTTTTTCAATTAAAAAATAAAATATCTATAAAAATACAATTGGATCATATCACAACTAAATTTTATTTTATATACTTTTTTTGATGATATAATTTCTTATATGAAATATAGTTCTACTTACACATATAATTATAGATATCTCAAATCTACATGTTAGGATTTTTTACTATTTTTTAATTCTATATACGACTAGTATTATGCAGTTTGAGTATTAATTCATCTGTATGTTATTTTGCTATTAATTGCTATATATATATATATATATATATATATATTTCTTTATTATAAAAAATAGTTGAAATGGCATAAAATCACGATTGAACCATCAAATTTCACATCAATAAACTTTCTGGTATTGTGGCAAATTTGGTTCTGAAAACAATGATTTAAAGAGGTATGTACTCCATTTCACATGTGGAGAATCCCGAATTATTCACTTTTCATAAATATAGCCAACTACGGTGAGACGTTAACTGTAAAAGGGCATGCAGAGCAGTATGCATGACTGTCATGTAAGGCAACATTATTAATTACCGTGCGTCCATATTTTTTATCGGTCAACCTTATCATTGTGTACTTTACCACTAAACATATGAACTTAGTATCATTTTAGTTCGATTTATTTGACGAATCTAAAAGAACAAATCTAGACTTCAAATGAAACATACAATGCAAACCTATCCTCAGTTAATATGTTAGCCTCCATATTATGATTATATTTTTTCAGTTATATAATTATATAAATTTTTTTAACTCGTATCATCTACACTAACAATACACTAATTACACAAATAAGTGTATTTATTTTTAACAAATACATTGTTTTTTCAATTAAAAAAATAAAATAACTATGAAAAATAGAATTGGATCATATCAAAACTAAATTTTATGTTGTATACTTTTTTGAAGATATTATGTCTTAGATGAAATATAGTTCTACTTACGTATAAAATTATAGATATATGAAGTCTAGATGTTTGGATTTTTAACTATTTTTTAATACTATATACAACCAGTATTATCCAGTTTGATTATTAATTCATCCGTATGTTATTTTGCTATTAATTGCTATATTTATATTTCTTTATTATGAAAAATACTTGAAATGGCATAAAACCACGTTTGAACCATCAAATTTCACACCAATAAACTTTACGGTATTGTGGCAGATATGGTTCGAAAATAATAATTTAAAGAGTTATGTACTCTATTTCAAAAGTGGAGAATCCCGAATTATTCACTTTTCATAAATATAGCCAACTACGGTGAGTCGTTAACCGTAAAAAGGCATGTATAGCAGTATGCATGACTGTCATGTGTGGCAACAATATTAATTACCGTGCGTCCATAATTTTATCGGTCAACCTTATCCTTATGTACTTTACCACCTAAACATATGAAGTTAGTATCATTTTAGTTCGATTTACTTGACGAATCTAAAAGAACAAATCTAGACATCAAATAAAATATAATATGCAAGCCTATCTTCAATTAATATGTTAGCCTCCATATTATGATTATATTTTTTCAGTTGCATAATTATATAGTTTTTTTAACAGTATCATCTACACTAACAATACACTAATTACACAAAAAAGTGTATTTATTTTTAACAAATACATTGTTCTTTCAATTAAAAAATAAAATAACTATGAAAAATAGAATTGGATCATATCAAAACTAAATTTTATATTATATACTTTTTTTGAAGATATGATGTCTTAGATGAAATATAGTTCTTCTTACACATAATTATAGATATATGAAGTCTACATGTTAGGATTTTTAATTATTTTTTAATTCTATATACGACCAGTATTATCCAGTTTGATTCTTAATTCATCTGTACGTTATTTTGCTATTAATTGTTATATATATATTTTCATAATAGTTTAAATGGCATAAAATCACGGTTAAACCATCAAATTTCACATCAATAAACTTTCTGGTATTGTGGCAAATTTGGTTCTGAAAACAATGATTTAAAGAGGTATGTACTCCATTTCACATGTGGAGAATCCCGAATTATTCACTTTTCATAAATATAGCCAACTACGGTGAGACGTTAACTGTAAAAGGGCATGCAGAGTAGTATGCATGACTGTCATGTAAGGCAACATTATTAATTACCGTGCGTCCATATTTTTTATCGGTCAACCTTATCATTGTGTACTTTACCACTAAACATATGAACTTAGTATCATTTTAGTTCGATTTATTTGACGAATCTAAAAGAACAAATCTAGACTTCAAATGAAACATACAATGCAAACCTATCCTCAGTTAATATGTTAGCCTCCATATTATGATTATATTTTTTCAGTTATATAATTATATAAATTTTTTTAACTCGTATCATCTACACTAACAATACACTAATTACACAAATAAGTGTATTTATTTTTAACAAATACATTGTTTTTTCAATTAAAAAAATAAAATAACTATGAAAAATAGAATTGGATCATATCAAAACTAAATTTTATGTTGTATACTTTTTTGAAGATATTATGTCTTAGATGAAATATAGTTCTACTTACGTATAAAATTATAGATATATGAAGTCTAGATGTTTGGATTTTTAACTATTTTTTAATACTATATACAACCAGTATTATCCAGTTTGATTATTAATTCATCCGTATGTTATTTTGCTATTAATTGCTATATTTATATTTCTTTATTATGAAAAATACTTGAAATGGCATAAAACCACGTTTGAACCATCAAATTTCACACCAATAAACTTTACGGTATTGTGGGGATATGGTTCGAAAATAATAATTTAAAGAGTTATGTACTCTATTTCAAAAGTGGAGAATCCCGAATTATTCACTTTTCATAAATATAGCCAACTACGGTGAGTCGTTAACCGTAAAAAGGCATGTATAGCAGATATGCATGATCGTCATGTGTGGCAACAATATTAATTACCGTGCGTCCATAATTTTATCGGTCAACCTTATCCTTATGTACTTTACCACCTAAACATATGAAGTTAGTATCATTTTAGTTCGATTTACTTGACGAATCTAAAAGAACAAATCTAGACATCAAATAAAATATAATATGCAAGCCTATCTTCAATTAATATGCTAGCCTCCATATTATGATTATATTTTTTCAGTTACATAATTATATAGTTTTTTTTAACAGTATCATCTACACTAACAATACACTAATTACACAAAAAAGTGTATTTATTTTTAACAAATACATTGTTCTTTCAATTAAAAAATAAAATAACTATGAAAAATAGAATTGGATCATATCAAAACTAAATTTTATATTATATACTTTTTTTGAAGATATGATGTCTTAGATGAAATATAGTTCTTCTTACACATAATTATAGATATATGAAATCTACATGTTAGGATTTTTAATTATTTTTTAATTCTATATACGACCGTATTATCCAGTTTGATTATTAATTCATCCGTACGTTATTTTGCTATTAATTGTTATATATATATTTTCATAATAGTTTAAATGGCATAAAATCACGGTTAAACCATCAAATTTCACATCAATAAACTTTTCGGTATTGTGGCAAATTTGGTTCTGAAAACAATGATTTAAAGAGGTATGTACTCCATTTCACATGTGGAGAATCCCGAATTATTCACTTTTCATAAATATAGCCAACTACGGTGAGACGTTAATCGTAAAAGGGCATGCGAGAGCGGTATGCATGACCTGTCATGTAAGGCAACATTATTAATTACCGTGTGTCCATATTTTTTATCGGTCAACCTTATCATTGTGTACTTTACCACTAAACATATGAACTTAGTATCATTTTAGTTCGATTTATTTGACGAATCTAAAAGAACAAATCTAGACTTCAAATGAAACATACAATGCAAACCTATCCTCAGTTAATATGTTAGCCTCCATATTATGATTATATTTTTTCAGTTATATAATTATATAAATTTTTTTAACTGTATCATCTACACTAACAATACACTAATTACACAAATAAGTGTATTTATTTTTAACAAATACATTGTTTTTTCAATTAAAAAAATAAAATAACTATGAAAAATAGAATTGGATCATATCAAAACTAAATTTTATGTTGTATACTTTTTTGAAGATATTATGTCTTAGATGAAATATAGTTCTACTTACGTATAAAATTATAGATATATGAAGTCTAGATGTTTGGATTTTTAACTATTTTTTAATACTATATACAACCAGTATTATCCAGTTTGATTATTAATTCATCCGTATGTTATTTTGCTATTAATTGCTATATTTATATTTCTTTATTATGAAAATACTTGAAATGGCATAAAACCACGTTTGAACCATCAAATTTCACACCAATAAACTTTCTGGTATTGTAAGCAGATATGGTTCGAAAATAATAATTTAAAGAGTTATGTACTCTATTTCAAAAGTGGAGAATCCCGAATTATTCACTTTTCATAAATATAGCCAACTACGGTGAGTCGTTAACCGTAAAAAGGCATGTATAGCAGTATGCATGACTGTCATGTGTGGCAACAATATTAATTACCGTGCGTCCATAATTTTATCGGTCAACCTTATCCTTATGTACTTTACCACCTAAACATATGAAGTTAGTATCATTTTAGTTCGATTTACTTGACGAATCTAAAAGAACAAATCTAGACATCAAATAAAATATAATATGCAAGCCTATCTTCAATTAATATGTTAGCCTCCATATTATGATTATATTTTTTCAGTTGCATAATTATATAGTTTTTTTAACAGTATCATCTACACTAACAATACACTAATTACACAAAAAAGTGTATTTATTTTTAACAAATACATTGTTCTTTCAATTAAAAAATAAAATAACTATGAAAAATAGAATTGGATCATATCAAAACTAAATTTTATATTATATACTTTTTTTGAAGATATGATGTCTTAGATGAAATATAGTTCTTCTTACACATAATTATAGATATATGAAATCTACATGTTAGGATTTTTAATTATTTTTTAATTCTATATACGACCGGTATTATCCAGTTTGATTATTAATTCATCTGTACGTTATTTTGCTATTAATTGTTATATATATATTTTCATAATAGTTTAAATGGCATAAAATCACGGTTAAACCATCAAATTTCACATCAATAAACTTTCTGGTATTGTGGCAAATTTGGTTCTGAAAACAATGATTTAAAGAGGTATGTACTCCATTTCACATGTGGAGAATCCCGAATTATTCACTTTTCATAAATATAGCCAACTACGGTGAGACGTTAACTGTAAAAGGGCATGCAAAGCGATATGCATGACTCGTCATGTAAGGCAACATTATTAATTACCGTGCGTCCATATTTTTTATCGGTCAACCTTATCATTGTGTACTTTACCACTAAACATATGAACTTAGTATCATTTTAGTTCGATTTATTTGACGAATCTAAAAGAACAAATCTAGACTTCAAATGAAACATACAATGCAAACCTATCCTCAGTTAATATGTTAGCCTCCATATTATGATTATATTTTTTCAGTTATATAATTATATAAATTTTTTTAACTGTATCATCTACACTAACAATACACTAATTACACAAATAAGTGTATTTATTTTTAACAAATACATTGTTTTTTCAATTAAAAAAATAAAATAACTATGAAAAATAGAATTGGATCATATCAAAACTAAATTTTATGTTATATACTTTTTTGAAGATATTATGTCTTAGATGAAATATAGTTCTACTTACGTATAAAATTATAGATATATGAAGTCTAGATGTTTGGATTTTTAACTATTTTTTAATACTATATACAACCAGTATTATCCAGTTTGATTATTAATTCATCCGTATGTTATTTTGCTATTAATTGCTATATTTATATTTCTTTATTATGAAAAATACTTGAAATGGCATAAAACCACGTTTGAACCATCAAATTTCACACCAATAAACTTTCTGGTATTGTGGCAGATATGGTTCTGAAAATAATAATTTAAAGAGTTATGTACTCTATTTCAAAAGTGGAGAATCCCGAATTATTCACTTTTCATAAATATAGCCAACTACGGTGAGTCGTTAACCGTAAAAAGGCATGTATAGCAGTATGCATGACTGTCATGTGTGGCAACAATATTAATTACCGTGCGTCCATAATTTTATCGGTCAACCTTATCCTTATGTACTTTACCACCTAAACATATGAAGTTAGTATCATTTTAGTTCGATTTACTTGACGAATCTAAAAGAACAAATCTAGACATCAAATAAAATATAATATGCAAGCCTATCTTCAATTAATATGCTAGCCTCCATATTATGATTATATTTTTTCAGTTACATAATTATATAGTTTTTTTTAACAGTATCATCTACACTAACAATACACTAATTACACAAAAAAGTGTATTTATTTTTAACAAATACATTGTTCTTTCAATTAAAAAATAAAATAACTATGAAAAATAGAATTGGATCATATCAAAACTAAATTTTATATTATATACTTTTTTTGAAGATATGATGTCTTAGATGAAATATAGTTCTTCTTACACATAATTATAGATATATGAAATCTACATGTTAGGATTTTTAATTATTTTTTAATTCTATATACGACCAGTATTATCCAGTTTGATTATTAATTCATCTGTACGTTATTTTGCTATTAATTGTTATATATATATTTTCATAATAGTTTAAATGGCATAAAATCACGGTTAAACCATCAAATTTCACATCAATAAACTTTCTGGTATTGTGGCAAATTTGGTTCTGAAAACAATGATTTAAAGAGGTATGTACTCCATTTCACATGTGGAGAATCCCGAATTATTCACTTTTCATAAATATAGCCAACTACGGTGAGACGTTAATCGTAAAAGGGCATGCGAGAAAGTATGCATGACTGTCATGTAAGGCAACATTATTAATTACCGTGTGTCCATTTTTTTATCGGTCAACCTTATCATTGTGTACTTTACCACTAAACATATGAACTTAGTATCATTTTAGTTCGATTTATTTGACGAATCTAAAAGAACAAATCTAGACTTCAAATGAAACATACAATGCAAACCTATCCTCAGTTAATATGTTAGCCTCCATATTATGATTATATTTTTTCAGTTATATAATTATATAAATTTTTTTAACTGTATCATCTACACTAACAATACACTAATTACACAAATAAGTGTATTTATTTTTAACAAATACATTGTTTTTTCAATTAAAAAAATAAAATAACTATGAAAAATAGAATTGGATCATATCAAAACTAAATTTTATGTTGTATACTTTTTTGAAGATATTATGTCTTAGATGAAATATAGTTCTACTTACGTATAAAATTATAGATATATGAAGTCTAGATGTTTGGATTTTTAACTATTTTTTAATACTATATACAACCAAGTATTATCCAGTTTGATTATTAATTCATCCGTATGTTATTTTGCTATTAATTGCTATATTTATATTTCTTTATTATGAAAATACTTGAAATGGCATAAAACCACGTTTGAACCATCAAATTTCACACCAATAAACTTTCTGGTATTGTGGCAGATATGGTTCTGAAAATAATAATTTAAAGAGTTATGTACTCTATTTCAAAAGTGGAGAATCCCGAATTATTCACTTTTCATAAATATAGCCAACTACGGTGAGTCGTTAACCGTAAAAAGGCATGTATAGCAAAGTATGCATGACTGTCATGTGTGGCAACAATATTAATTACCGTGCGTCCATAATTTTATCGGTCAACCTTATCCTTATGTACTTTACCACCTAAACATATGAAGTTAGTATCATTTTAGTTCGATTTACTTGACGAATCTAAAAGAACAAATCTAGACATCAAATAAAATATAATATGCAAGCCTATCTTCAATTAATATGTTAGCCTCCATATTATGATTATATTTTTTCAGTTGCATAATTATATAGTTTTTTTAACAGTATCATCTACACTAACAATACACTAATTACACAAAAAAGTGTATTTATTTTTAACAAATACATTGTTCTTTCAATTAAAAAATAAAATAACTATGAAAAATAGAATTGGATCATATCAAAACTAAATTTTATATTATATACTTTTTTTGAAGATATGATGTCTTAGATGAAATATAGTTCTTCTTACACATAATTATAGATATATGAAATCTACATGTTAGGATTTTTAATTATTTTTTAATTCTATATACGACAAGTATTATCCAGGTTTGATTATTAATTCATCCGTACGTTATTTTGCTATTAATTGTTATATATATATTTTCATAATAGTTTAAATGGCATAAAATCACGGTTAAACCATCAAATTTCACATCAATAAACTTTTCGGTATTGTGGCAAATTTGGTTCTGAAAACAATGATTTAAAGAGGTATGTACTCCATTTCACATGTGGAGAATCCCGAATTATTCACTTTTCATAAATATAGCCAACTACGGTGAGACGTTAACTGTAAAAGGGCATGCAGAGCAGTATGCATGACTGTCATGTAAGGCAACATTATTAATTACCGTGCGTCCATATTTTTTATCGGTCAACCTTATCATTGTGTACTTTACCACTAAACATATGAACTTAGTATCATTTTAGTTCGATTTATTTGACGAATCTAAAAGAACAAATCTAGACTTCAAATGAAACATACAATGCAAACCTATCCTCAGTTAATATGTTAGCCTCCATATTATGATTATATTTTTTCAGTTATATAATTATATAAATTTTTTTAACTGTATCATCTACACTAACAATACACTAATTACACAAATAAGTGTATTTATTTTTAACAAATACATTGTTTTTTCAATTAAAAAAATAAAATAACTATGAAAAATAGAATTGGATCATATCAAAACTAAATTTTATGTTATATACTTTTTTGAAGATATTATGTCTTAGATGAAATATAGTTCTACTTACGTATAAAATTATAGATATATGAAGTCTAGATGTTTGGATTTTTAACTATTTTTTAATACTATATACAACCAAGCATTATCCAGTTTGATTATTAATTCATCCGTATGTTATTTTGCTATTAATTGCTATATTTATATTTCTTTATTATGAAAAAGACTTGAAATGGCATAAAACCACGTTTGAACCATCAAATTTCACACCAATAAACTTTCTGGTATTGTGGCATATATGGTTTGAAAATAATAATTTAAAGAGTTATGTACTCTATTTCAAAAGTGGAGAATTCCGAATTATTCACTTTTCATAAATATAGCCAACTACGGTGAGTCGTTAACCGTAAAAAGGCATGTATAGCAAAGATATGCATGACCGTCATGTGTGGCAACAATATTAATTACCGTGCGTCCATATTTTTTATCGGTCAACCTTATCCTTATGTACTTTACCACCTAAACATATGAAGTTAGTATCATTTTAGTTCGATTTACTTGACGAATCTAAAAGAACAAATCTAGACATCAAATAAAATATAATATGCAAGCCTATCTTCAATTAATATGTTAGCCTCCATATTATGATTATATTTTTTCAGTTACATAATTATATAGTTTTTTTTAACAAGTATCATCTACACTAACAATACACTAATTACACAAAAAAGTGTATTTATTTTTAACAAATACATTGTTCTTTCAATTAAAAAATAAAATAACTATGAAAAATAGAATTGGATCATATCAAAACTAAATTTTATATTATATACTTTTTTTGAAGATATGATGTCTTAGATGAAATATAGTTCTTCTTACACATAATTATAGATATATGAAGTCTACATGTTAGGATTTTTAATTATTTTTTAATTCTATATACGACCAGTATTATCCAGTTTGATTATTAATTCATCTGTACGTTATTTTGCTATTAATTGTTATATATATATTTTCATAATAGTTTAAATGGCATAAAATCACGGTTAAACCATCAAATTTCACACCAATAAACTTTCTAGTATTGTGGCTGATATGGTTCTAAAAACTTTGCTTTAAATAGGTATGTACTCCATTTCAAAAGTGGAGAATCCCAGATTATTCACTTTTCATAAATATAGCTAACTACGGTGAGATGTTAAAAGTAAAAGGGCATGCAGAGCCGTATGTATGACTGTTATGTGTGGCAACATTATTTATTACCGTGCGTGTATATTTTTTAACTGTCAACCTTATCATTGTATACTTTACCACCTAAACATATGAAGTTACTATCATTTTAGTTCAATTTGCTTGACGAATCTAAAAGAACAAATCTAGACATCGAATAAAATATACAATGAAATCCTATCCTCGATTAATATGTTAGCCTCCATATTGTGATTATATTTTTTCAGTTACATAATTATATAAATTTTTTTTAACAGTATCATCTAAACTAACAACAGTCTAATTACACAAATAAGTGTATTTATTTTTAATAAAGACATTATTTTTTCAATTAAGAAATAAAATATCTATAAAAAATAGAATTGAATCATATCACAACTAAATTTTTTTTATATACTTTTTTTGAATCTAGTTAATTCCCATCAATTTTCACCTTCTCCATGTCCTCCAATTCTTTGAAATGTGCATTCTAATATGACTCTTTGCAGGAATAGACACAATTCCAAAACAAAATCCTTGCAGTGTTCCAGGTATGCTTTGCCTTCCAGTTGATGAAGACATGACGAGCACACTTTCTATACTTAGAGAATGGCATCAGCAAGTTCAAGGCTGCAACCAGTCCCTGTTAGACATGAGGCACAACAAGTCAAAAAGGAAGCAAAATATACTTTGTCCATGACATTTATAATAAGAAAATTCCATACATTATGTTGGTAAGATATCACACTCCACCCACGACCATCTACTATTCCCAACTCTTTGCTCAATGCCGTTACAAACCAAGTCCAAGAGTTTATGTTCTCACTTTCAACAACTGTCCATGCAATGGGGAATACTTAGTTATTTTCGTCCTTCCTTATAGTTTCCAATAACATTCGCTTTACTTCCGCCTTGAGAAAGCATCCATCCAAACCAAACACCTTCCTGCAACCTTCTACAAACCCTTCTTCAAGCCGGAAAGCCAAACATATATTCATCTAAAGTACACCGCTTCCCCAGTCAGGTGGGGCTCCATTTTTAGCATGAAACACCCTATAGGATCTTCCTTCTTAATTTCAATCACATAGCTCCTAAGTCTCTTGTACTCATCTTTCAGGTTGTCGCTTATCATGTCTTTTGCCTTTTTGTTAGCCTTGTATCACTTCATTTTGCTCAATATTGTAACTCAACCACTCTTCTGTTATAATTTGACTTATTTTCGAGTCTTTGTTGATCCGAAAACTCTAACAAATCCCTTGATATCCAAGAAGTGGTTGCCTGGTTATTCATAATGGTTTTGGGGAAGCTATGAGCTTCTCCAAACCTCCTCACCATAAAATATTTATTTCCTCTGGACCAAGCCGCGTATATTGACCACATACAATTTGGATGACAACACACGATTTTGGTGCGGTGAACCCCTATCCTAAGACAATGTAGATTCGACCCTGCATAAATTGCATGCTTGATTACTACTTGTTTGAACTGTCTAGGTGAATGAACTTCATATCTAAACTGTAATTGAGGTATCTATGACCACATCCAGAATCATATATGGGTTCTCCATAGTAAGTGTCTTCCATTCCATATTCGTTAGATATGTCACGACGTATATGGTTTGAATCTTTAGATCCCCTGCAGCTTCTCAGCCCCACTCTCACCATTAGTTACATCACTGTCATCCTTAACCACATGCAACCCCTCAGCTCAACTCTTCCCATGATCCATATACCATATCCCATCTACTGCACTATACTTGGCATGTCGAATCCCAAGATATTGGAGCTCAAATAAACCCATTAAATTGGTAAGAAGGAATAAGGTCTTTGAAGTCCAACCAACATAAGTGGGTTCTGGACCACTAAAATACATAACACCACCACTAAACAAGCGGATTTCAATGGTGGCAGCCATGCTGCAAAGGAGACCAAGAAAGCACATCAATTCATTTGATCAACCAAGTTCATCTATGAACGAAGTAAAAAAGGTACAATTATGTAGGATCACCAAGTTTAAGCAGATATTGTCAAAAATAATAAATCGAGCAACCCTATACAAGTAAAAAGAAATAATCGTAACCACACAAACAAAATCATAAATCGTATCGACACAAACAAAACCCTAATTAATAACTCACACATGCAAGCTACCAACCACAAACTGCCAATTCTACCGTGAATGTCAAAATATGTCACAACACCGCCCTTTCCACTGTCACTGTTTTACTAAAGCTGCTAAAAAGTATTCGATTAGGATAGTTACTTCACCTTATGGTCCCAAGAAGATTGAAACCCGATATATTTATTCACCCCACCGCACAAAACTCCTTCTGGCACTCCCTTCTAACAACGCCGCTAGAAACCCTCTTTCTACAGAATCCTCAATGCCAACAAAAAACATGACTCCTCTTTCTCCACAATGCAAAAGAATAATGGACATAAACAACAAACACTCATCCTTAAAAACCCTAAATTACAAGAGATGTTGGTTGTAATTGCGTCACCAGATACAACCTTGGTGTTACAACGGAAATCGTAATGAATCGAGCTATGGGAAGTCGGTTTGAAGTTTGAGTGAGAGAAGAGGAATGTAAAGTAACGATCGAGTTTGCAGTATGGGATAAGGAAACCAATGTTTAACCACATCTTTCTTATCTTCTTGTTTTTTAACTTGTCAGTCCATGTGGCAATTACTTAATGACTGGATTGTCCACATGGGTCATATTTTCTGACTGGACACCTTTCAAACCGCACACAACACGTTCACTACCGTCAAAACTAACTAACGACATAGACGGAGAATGGGATGGAGGACGTAGATTCTGGTTTTAAAATAATTCATACTAGATTTGTTAAAGTTTAAAAAGTTTCAGCTAAATTTGGGTATTTGGATAACACAAGCTGAAGAGTCGGTACCAAGAAGCAGTTCACAAAATAAGAGCAACACAATTTGACAGCGTATTACAAAATCTAAACCTCCATTGATAAAAAAACCAGCATGCAATTAATACTTTTGCATCAATTAAAACTATGTAGTCAACAAAACAGATACTTACTCGCTTATAGAGACTGTAATCGTCAAAACTATCTTCAAACTGCGAACGAACACATCGAAGGACTAAGATATTGAGGGACTGACCGCAATGTGAGACAATTGACTGTGAGAATGAAGTTCTCACCTATAGTGGGGTGAATGCCTTCTTGGTGTCAGAGTTAATTTGAGAGAAAATGTTGCTTCATGGCAAGTCCAAGGGACGAAGGAAAGCGACAATGCAATGGAGAATCATCAGGCCTGATAGACGAAAGATGGAAAGGAAGATTAGGGATTTTAGGAAGTAGGCTCCGGAGGAGTAACTTCCTTCTCCGAAGGTCGAGATAGGCGGAGGTAGACATAGGATGTTTTGGCCAAGGCTACATAATCCGCGAGAGTAAGATCGAAAAAACATAAGGGGAACTATTTTTTTGGTTTTAGAGGATTGGTGATTTATCACTAGTCGATCTTGATTCGATTCGATTAATAGAAATATTGAAATAAAATAGTTTAATGAACAGTTTGGAGTGACAAAATTAATCGTAATGTAGTTGGATACAATATATAAGATAAGGATTAAAAAGGGTGCTCTTTTCGATACACCCGGTATATTGGTGCACCCTTCTATGTGCGGTGTGCGGTACATGACACACTCCAGAAGGAATACTAAACATCTCTATGTGGGGTGTGCGGTACATGGCACACTCCAGAATGAATACTGAAGGAATTATGTACTTAATTATATTCGCTCCTTAAATTTTACTAGAAACAAACTTTAGTCCTTAAGTTTATACATTTTACCTTAATCACTCAATAACTACAAATACACATTATTTATACTGTCTTTGGACAGAAACTGATGGACTTCAACCAAAAAGATCAGTCAAGCCGAAACTAATTAATAAAATTCCAAACTTATTATCAATCAACCGATCCACATTGATGAATTTCCAACATATCAACCCATCAAAATCGATGAATTTCCAACCGATCAAAGTTTCCAACATAGTGCCCGACTGACTATATTCATATCAAGATGAAATCCAGATCAGCAGCTTACCAACATAACTATCATGATTGATTAATGGTTTCCACTTGGAGCACAAGGACAACTGGAACGACTATATATGAGTTCCGAATATTAGAGGTAGAAGCAAACCGTGAAACCGAAAGTAAATCGCTAACGAATGTCTTTGAAGTCAATCGCTAAATCATCCGATCAAAAGGATCGATCGTGTCCCAGAAACATGTTAGATGACAATTTTGAATTTGATAGATCTAACAAATTCCTAAGAGGCAACTTAGTGACATCAACCAACTGTATACAATCAGTCTGCCAAGTTCTTGAAACCTGATGGATCGATCAGGCCACGAGATTCCGATTAGCAGATTACTTAAATAGCCCTCATGATTTGAGGTATTCAAGGTGGAGTAGAAGGGCAAACTAGACAACTGATTCAGCAATTGATAAGGCATAAGTCAGCTAGACAATATTCATATCAACAAGCATCTTATTCCAAATACGAGCTGGAAATGTATATGATGGGACATTCAAATCAGCAGAGCTTACCATCATGACTGGTGTTTTTTCCATGGAGTGACTAATATGACCACCTCAACACACATGTTCACAATGTGTGTTTGTAACTGTGTTAGCCATTCCAATGTTCCCCTCCAGGACTCCAGCTTAGGGACATGATAGATCTCAGAATGAACAAATCAAAATCCCACCATAGTCATTTTCATTTTGGATCAAACCTGAGGAGAAGCGAAACCAAAGACAATTAAAGGATTATCATCTTTTTGCAAGGGTAAAGCAACTTGATGAGGGCAAAATTACTCGAAAATTTGGCCATTGTACACAATCACAAGTGGCTTTTAAAAAAATCACTTTTAAAAGAAGATCAGTCAAAACGATGCTTTCTATGCTATTTCAGAGATGAAAATAATCCATCGGGAAAAGAACATCAAGCTAGATACTTCAGAATTCTGAACCAGCATAAAAACTTGTATCCTCCCACCAACCAATTGTGCACTATGCTCGGATAATTCTTAAAATAAATTCCAAGTTGAGCATCCAGCCAGCTGTGTATTTTTTTGAAGTTTCAAACATTCTACCCATATGGATGAAATTGATAAGACATAAGGCAACTCATATCAACTAGGATCTTGTTCCGCTTACAGCCTAGAAACATGTATGTGTCCATGATTTTAAACACTTATGGATGCGACAATGCAAGGTGGAGCTGAAAGGGGGATCATCATATCGAAGGGACAACAAGACGTCCAGATCAGCAACTTATTAGCATAACCCTCATGGTTTGATGTATTTTTTGAGGTGGAGCAGAAGGGCAACTGGAATGACTGTATGATTATCCTCACATGCCAACGATGTATTTGCAACAAGCGTAAGCCATTCCAAAGTTCCCCTCTATGACTCCATTTTAGAAATTTCACTTGACATGACCACTCAGATCAGCAATTTTTGTAAAGTGACCCACATGGTTGATGTATTTCTGTGAGGGGGGAGCAGAAGGGCCACTGGAATGATTATATGAGTTTCTTCACAAACATGCTAAACTTCTTATTGTTCCCTTCTATACCACATTTTAATATATTTTATACTTAAAATTAAGATTTTTGAGGTTGTAGATTTGCGTTTAGACTCAAGGGTATAATGTTAAGGGTTAGAGTTTACTTTATAAGTTTTAAGATCCATTGTGATACAATTCAGAGTTTGAGTTTATGATGCTTTGTTCGAATTAGGATTTTTTGTTTAAAATGTTAGGATCATTCTTTAGTATTTAAGGATTACAAATAAGAAGTTTAGAATTTATTTATTTTTTAGAAATATGATATTTTTAGTACGTAGGGTACCGGTACCCCTAAGTAGACCCCTAAGTAGACGAAGTGTTCACCGTAAATATGATCAGCAAAGAAAAAGAAGAACGACCAAACTGAAATCCTACCTTTTTTGCAAGGGTAAAGTAACTTCATTGACCAATTCACACCATACGTGAACCAACCAACTAACCAAAGCAATCAGCATCAAGAGAGTTACAGGTAGAGTATCATCTGCATAGAATACTTTCATTGTTAAGTTCCTGCAGAGGAAATGCAATAACTAAGCGAAACTTACTCCCCATCATTTCATGTCAGCAATATAAATCATGGAAGTACCACGCTACATACCTCTAATTGATTTCAAATCCTCCCGAGTCAGATGATTGTCTACGAAAACTTTACAGAGTCTGTAGAATTATGTGACGTAGGAGAGGAATAAGGTAGTTAGTTAGCTGGTAGTCAGTCAGGTGTTAGCTGTAGTATCTAGCCTAATCTCAGCCTATAATAGTAGTAAGTAGTATCCTAGATTAATGGGATTATGATGTGGTAGGTAGAACCTATGTAATTACCTAATTTATGACCATTCCTACTGCATAAGTAGGCAGTATTCTAATGAATAAATCATCATTCACTCAATAATTTTATATGGTATCAGAGCCCTGATCCATTTCCACCTACTCTTCCTCTCAAAAATCCCGACCACTCATCTCTGTCACCATGCCTGAAGAAGTTCCAGCCATGGACAATTCTGAAGCAATCTCAGGTTCTGCCACAACCCAGAGAAGCAGCTCACAGTCGCAATCTTCTGCCATTTCAGACTCCGTCGTTGGCTGTATCACCAATCACAGACTCAACGGCGATAACTACCTACAATGGTCATCCTCTGGTCTCAAGTTCATTTCAGGAAAGGGCAAGAAAAGATACCTCACTGGAAAGACAGTTCAGCCAGTGGAAGAGGATCCAGCCTTCATCACATGGGATATTGAGGACAACATGGTCCAATCATGGCTGCTCAATTCCATGAATACCTCAATCGGAGAAAGGTTTCTCCTTCATAAAACTGCTTATGAGATTTGGGAAAGTGTTCACCATACATACTCGAAGCAGGAGAACAATGCAGAGCTGTTTGACCTGGAAATCCGCCTGCACAATCTAAATCAGGGAGAGAAGACTGTCACACAGTACTATGATGAGTTAAGTAAGTACTGGTTACAACAAGACATGTATGACGTGCATATTTGGACCTGCAACCAGGACTCAGAACTCTATCCACAGATCCTGACAACAAAAAGGACTATCTGATTCCTCCTGGGCCTCAATCAAGAGCTTGATGAAGTAAGAGGAAGAATCATGGGACGAACTCCTTTACCTATAGCCAAGGATGCTTTTGCTGAAGTCTGCTGAGAAGAAAGTCGTCGAAGGATCATGATCACCGACACTAAACCAACTACTGAGGGATCTGCACTTGCCAGTCAGTACAACGGCAGCTCTGAAGGGCGAGGCTACACCAAGTCTGGAAAACCAAGACCTTATTGCACTCACTGCAACAAGACAGGTCACACCAAAGAGACGTGCTGGAAGCTGCACGGAAAGCCTGCTGACTGGAAACCTAAAGCAGAAAGGGAGGCTCAGGCTCACGCTGCTGCCACTGAACAAGCCAGCACTGTAGCCCAGCTAACTAGGGAACAGTTAGAAATCCTTTAGCAAATGATGTCTCACTACACATATATGGTATCGATTAGGTCATCCAAGTTTTAGCTATCTTGCAAAACTTTTTCCGAAACTATTCATCAATAAAAATTCTAAGTCCTTTCATTGTGATATTTGTCAACTCGCCAATCACACTAGGACAGTCTACCATAGTATCCCTTACAAACCATCACATCCTTTCTCCATAATTCATAGTGATATTTGGGGGCCGTGTTCAGTGAATACTATCAATGGTTTTTGCTGGTTCATCACGTTTATCGATGACCACACACGTCTTACATGGACCTACCTAATGAAATCCAAAACTGAAACTACAGAAATCTTCAAGAACTTTCATAAAAACATCACAAACCAGTTTCAAACACCTATCCGTGTACTTCACAGAGACAATGTTAGGGATTATTTCAACACTACCCTAGGAATTTTCCTTACCAATCAAGGCATTACCCATAGCAACTCCTGTCCTTATACTCCTCAACAAAATGAAGTTGTTAAACGTAAAAACAGGCATCTCCTAGAAGTAGCCAGGGCATCTATGTTTGCTGCAAAATCTCCAAAAACACTATGGGAAGATGCAGTCCTAACAACCACCTACCTAATCCATCGTCTCCCTAGCAGAATCCTGAACTTTCAAACCCCTCGGGCCGTCCTTCTAAACAAATTCCCTCATAATCACGCTCTTTCCTCTGATCTGCCTCTTAGAGTCTTTGGTTGCACCGCTTTTGTGCACCCCCGTTCATCCTCTCTCTCTAAACTTGATCCTAGAGCAATTAGGTGTCTTCCTCGGGTATTCACCCCATCACAGTGGATACAAGTGCTATTCACCGTCTACTAAAAAAACCTATCACTCAAAGGACGTTACCTTTTTTGAACACCAATCATTTTATTCCCAATATCAGCCTCAAGGGGAGAATCTCAGAGAAGAAGAGTCCTCCATTGGGAATATCATCACCCTCGGATCCAGTCAAACTCTAGTGCCTCTTCCTGCCAATTCTGAAGCTGAAAACACTAACACTAATACTCACAAAGAACCAAATCTGTTGGTTTATCAGTGTGGAATTACAACATACAGTTATTTAGTATTAGGCGTAGGATTAGCAAAATAATATCTAGCCTAATTACCCTAATTAGTAGTAGAATAATATAGTATGTTGGTAGGTAGGATAATCCCTAATTTGTAGGGATTACCAAGAGACGATTCTGCTCCTTTAGAAGCAGTGTCTGTGTATATATGTATGGCAGTAGGAACGATAATAACATAACACAGAATACCTAAATATTCTGTTTCTATATGGTATCAGAGCTTAGATTCAGACCTTGAATCCAGCTCCATCTTTCGTTCTTCTTCTTCTCTCTCTCTCATTCTCATCTGATGGCGAACACGAACGATGAAGTTCAAGCCCCATCCTCGCCGTCTGTGACTTCAGGAGATCCCTCCCAGAAGCACTCAAATCCAGCTGCCTCATCAGATACAGTCCTGGGCTGTATCACCAATCACCGCCTCAACGGAGATAACTATCTCCAGTGGTCCTCGTCAGTCCTGAAGTTTATCTCAGGCAAGGGAAAGAGAGGCTACTTGACTGGAAAATCCAAGAGGCCAGCAGAGGAAGATCCAGAATTCGCAAACTGAGATATTGAGGACAACATGGTCCAGTCCTGGCTCCTGAATTCCATGACCACCTCAATTGGAGAGAAGTTTCTCCTCCACCAGACTGCTCAAGAGATATGGGAAGGAGCACAACATACGTACTCTCACCAGGCCAACAATGCGGAGGCATTTGAAGTGGAGATGCGCCTTCATGATCTCAAGCAAGGAGATCAATCCGTCACCCAGAACTATGACGAGTTGTGCAAGTACTGGCTGCAGCAGGACCTCTATGACGTGCATCTATGGAAATGTACAGAGGATGCGGAGCTCTACAGGAGAATCCTCCAAGCAAAACGGACCATCCATTTCTTGCTTGGACTCAATCAAGCCCAGGACGAGGTCAAGGGCAGAATTATTGCTCGCCTGCCCCTTCCTTTAGTCAGGGAAGCCTTTGCTGAGATTAAATGGGAAGAAAGCATAAGGAAGCTGATGATCCCTGACTCTAAGAGTGCTCAAGCTGAAGGTTCTTCCCTCGCCACTCACTACTCCAGCAACCCACAAGGATATGGGTATACAAAGTCAGGCAAGGCACGACCTCAGTGCACTCACTGCAGCAAGCTAGGTCACACAAAGGAGACCTGCTGGAAGTTACACGGAAAACCTGCAGACGGGAAACCAAAGGCAGAAAGGGAGGCCCGTGCTCAGGCTGCTCCAACTGAGCAGGCCCACCAATTTGCAGGGATCACCAGGGAGCAGCTCGAGATCCTCCAGCAGATGATGTCCCAGTACACTGCTAAGAAGGCTTCTGCAAGCTCATCTGAAGCCCATCACAATTTGTTTGCTCGTCAAGGTACTAAACCCATTGCTCTCATAGCTTTAAATCAGTTCAAGCAGAACTGGGTATTGGACATATGACAGGCTCCAGACAACTCCTACATAACATTCAGAAGCACAGAGGAAACGCATGAGTGCGTATTGCTGATGGAACCATTGCTCCTATTGAAGGAATTGGAACAGCATACCTAACTCCTACTCAAACCGTGTATCCTGTGCTTTATGTGCCAAAATTAAATTGCAACTTAATTTCCGTTAGTCAAATCACCAAAGACTTGAATTGTCGACTAACGTGTGATCCTGCTCACTGTACATTACAGGAGGCGGGATCTCAGAGGATGATTGGCAGGTTTGAGCTGTGTGATGGGCTATACCTACTAAAGACAATAAACAGACAAAGACCAGAAGGAGAGGTTTCCAAGTCAGTTTCTTTGAGTTCTACATCGAGTCAGTTAGAATGTCCAGTAATGATGTGGCATTATCGCCTAGGTCATTCTAGTTTTTCCTACCTTAAAAAGTTGTTTCCGAACCTTTTCATCAATAAAAACCCTAATATGTTTTCCTGTGATATATGTCAACTTGCTAAACAAACACAAGCAGTTTATCGTAGCATACCATACAAACCATCATATCCTTTTTCAATTATTCATAGCGACATCTGGGGTCCATGCGCTGTTAAAACAGTCAGTGGCTTTAGGTGGTTCATCACATTCATTGATGATCACACCCGCTTAACATGGACCTATCTCATGAAATCAAAAACGGAAACAAAATAGATTTTCCAGACGTTTCAAAACCAAATAAAAACTTAGTTTCAAACACCTATTCGAGTCTTGCATACAGATAATGCTAAGGACTATTTCAATCAGTCCTTAGACTCTTTCCTCGTGGCTAATGGAATTGCTCATAGCAGTTCGTGCCCTTACACTCCTCAGCAAAACGGAATTGCTGAACGCAAAACCGTCACTTGCTAGAGGTTGCAAGGGCATCCTGTTTGCTGCAAATGCCCCAAAATTCCTATGGGGTGATGCTGTCCTAACAGCCACATATCTCATCAATCGCCTCCCAAGTCGTACCCTAGGTTTTAAAACTCCTCGTAGTATTCTGCTTAACATATTTCCGCATAGCCATGCTCTCTCATCAGACCTTCCCCTTAGAGTCTTTGGCTGCACAATTTTTGTGCATTTAGACTCATCCCTTCGTTCCAAGTTAGACCCTAGGGCCGAAAAATGTGTTTTCCTAGGGTACTCTCCCCATCATAGTGGGTATAAATGTTATTCTCCCTCAACTCGCAAAGTTTACCACTCAAAAAATGTCACGTTCTTTGAACATCGTGCCTTCTACTCCCACTGTCAGCCTCAGGGGGAGACTTCTGGTTCTACAAGTATCGAGTCTTCCATTGACAGTATTATTACTCTAGAATCTCAGGGTAATACTCTAGAGCCCCCTAAGGTCCTTCCTGAATCTATACCAGATCAAAACCAAAGCCACAACCCTCCTCTTCTGGTCTATCAGCGCAGGAAGAAGGTAGCAGACATCACACATGCCCATCCTGACCTGGAATCTACCAAGGTCTTAGCCTCCCACGAAAGTGAGTCAGAGCACATGGAGGAAAGGGCTGAATCTAGTGATATGTGTGAAGGGGGTGAGCAAACTGAGGAAACTCAAGATGATGGTAAAAGGGAAGCTCAGGAGGATGCCACAACGTACCTTCCAATCGCTCACAAGAAAGGAACCAGAGCATGCACAAACCACCCCATTGAGAGGTGGGTTTCCTATGGAAACTTAAGCAAAAAATACAGAGCATTTGTGGGAGTCCTTGATAAAACACGGATCCCTAGCTCCATAGAAGAAGCCATGAGTATACCTCATTGGAGGACAGCCGTGTTAGAAGAAATCAAGGCACTGCTGGAAAATCAGACATGGGACACCGTACGACTACCAGTTGGAAAGTCCACAGTTAACTGTAAATGGATATTCACTGTGAAGTATACGTTTGAAGGAAAGATTGAAAGGTATAAGGCCCGACTCGTAGCTAGGGGATTCACTCAGTGTGCAAGCTTAAGAAGGCATTATATGGCCTAAAGCAGTCACCACGGGCCTGGTTTGATAGATTTTCTCAGTCTGTGCAGGGATATGGGTATTATCAGTGCCAGACTGATCATACCATGTTTGTGAAGCAGAATTAGGAAGGGAAAAGGTCAATCCTCATTGTATATGTCGATGATATTATCATCACAGGGGATGATGAACAGGAGATTAGAAATCTCAAGAAGAGATTGGCACTGGAATTTGAGATAAAAGACCTAGGTACCTTGAGGTATTTCCTAGGCATTGAAGTGGCACGATCACGAAATGGACTGAGCTTATCCCAACGCAAATATATCCTAGATCTGTTGAATGAACGGGAATGCTTGGGAGTAAACCAGCAAGTACACCAATGGAGCATAATATGAAGTTCATCCATGACGGGGAAGCAGCTCCAGTAGAAAGGGGGAGTTGTCAGAAACTGGTAGGGAAATTGATATATTTGGCTCACACCCGTCCAGACATCTCATTTCCAGTGAGCATTGTGAGCCAGCATATGCATAATCCAAATGAAGAGCATATGGAGTCAGTGACAAGGATTCTAAGATACTTAAAGGGCACACCAGGTGTTGGATTACTATTCCAGAAACACACTGGGCGCAGGATTTCCATCTACACAGATGCTAGTTGGGCTGGAGACCTCACTGATCGACGGTCAACTTCGACTACTTACTGCACCTACGGTTGGGGAAATTTGGTGACCTGGCGGAGCAAGAAACAGGCCGTTGTTTCAAGGAGCAATGCGGAGGCAGAATACAGGGCTCTTGCAGATTGTATGTGTGAAGGGATTTGGCTAAGGCGTATCCTAAAGGAGCTCAGGGTGGAGAATGAGAGCCCTGTTAGGGTGCTGTGTGATAGTCAAGCAGCCCTAAGCATTGTAAAAAATCCAGTTCACCATGACCGTACTAAACATGTTGAACTGGATCGCCATTTCATTTCTGAGAAGGTGATTAACAAGGAGTTCGAGATGGAGTATGTCCCTTCTAAGTTACAAATTGCAGGTATTCTTACAAAGGCATTACCTAGAGATGATTTCTGCAATTTACAAGGCAAGCTTGGCCTTTACAGCATCTACAACCAAGCTTGAGGGGGAGTGTGGAATTACAGCATACAGTTATGTAGTATTAGGCGTAGGATTAGCAGAATCATATCTAGCCTAATTACCCTAATTAGTAGCAAAATAATATAGTATGTTGGTAGGTAGGGTAATCCCTAATTTATAGGGATTACCAAAAGACGATTCTGCTCCTTTAGAAGCAGTGTCTGTGTATATATGTATGGCAATAGGAACGATAATAACATAACACAGAATACCTGAATATTCTGTTTCTATAATCAACGTCGGAAGAAGACTCCAGTCACCTCACACACTCAAACTAGCCAAGAAGCCAATGAGGAACCTGCCTCCGAAGACTACCAAGAGAATCCTGACATATCCACTGAGCAGGATACGGAAGTCCAAGGTACAGATCAAATGGACCTTCCGATTGCAAAAAGGAAGGACAGCAGAGCTTGCACAAACCACCCAATTGCGAGGTGGGTCTCATATGGAAATCTCAGTGAGAAATACAAGGCGTTTGTGAGCAATGTTGACACAATTATGATTCCAAAAACAGTGGAAGAGGCTATGAAAAGCCCGCCCTGGAGAAAGGTAGTCATAGAAGAAATCAGTGCACTACAGAAAAATAAGACCTGGATTTTTGCAACCCTACCATCAGGGAAGACCACTGTTGATTGCAAGTGGATTTTTACTGTCAAGTACACGTCTGAAGGGAAAATAGAGAGATATAAGGCAAGGCTGGTGGCTAGGGGATTCACTCAATCGTTTGGAGTAGGCTACGAGGAGACCTTTGCTCCCGTAGCAAAATTGAATACAGTACGGGTTCTACTCGGCCTTGCTGTTAATCTGAATTGGTCACTAGGATATCAAAAATGCATTTTTAAATGGGGACCTAAAGGAGGAGGTCTACATGAATGTACCAAGAGGGGTCACTGCTGAACCAGGAAAGGTGTGCCTACTTAAGAAGGCATTATATGGTCTCAAACAGTCCCTTAAAGCATGGTTTGAGAGATTTTCTCAGGCTGTAAGAAAATCTGGGTATTATCAGTGTCAAACTGATCATACTATGTTTATAAAGCACAATCAGTCAGGCGATGATGATATTCTCATGAAATCATGCTATTCTCATAGTATATGTAGATGATATAATCATCACAGGCGATGATGAGCTGGAGATAAAGGATCTTAAACGAAGGCTGTCTCTGGAGTTTGAAATGAAGGATCTCGAAAATTTGAGGTATTTCCTTGGTATTGAAGTAGCTAGGTCGAGTCAAGGCCTGGTCTTATCTCAAAGGAAATATGTACTGGATTTGTTAGAGGAGACAGGGATGAGTGGCTGCAAACCTGCAAGCACACCTATGGAGCCAAATTTGAAGTTTGATCAAGATCCAGAAGTAGCTCCTATAGAGAGGGGGAGCTATCAAAGATTAGTAGGAAAACTGATATATTTGGCTCACACTCGACCTGACATTTCATTTCCTGTCAGCATTGTGAGCCAATATATGCATAGTCCAAATGCAGAACATATGGAGGTTCTGATGCGAATCCTTAGGTACCTAAAGGGTACACCTGGAATTGGATTGTACTTCCAGAAACATTCAGAACGAGCTATATTTCTGTATACAGATGCAAGTTGGGCGGGGGAATTAACAAATCGTCGCTCCACTTCAGGGTACTGCACCTATGTATGGGGAAATCTTGTTACATGGCGCAGTAAGAAACAATCAGTGGTCTCTCGGAGCAGTGCAGAAGCAGAATACAGGGCATTGGCAGAAGGGATATATGAAGGAGTTTGGTTGAAAAGAATCCTTCAAGAATTGAGGATGGACACCCAAGGTTCGGTCAAGTTATTATGTGCCAATCAAGCAGCACTAAGTATTGTAAGAAATCCAGTCCATCATGATCGAACCAAACACGTTGAACTGGATAGACAATTTATTTCTGAGAAGGTGACCAGCAATGAGTTCGAGATGTCATATGTTCCTTCCAGACTACAAACGGCCGACATTCTGACAAAAGGCCTCGCACGAGACATGTTTAAGAAGCTTCGGTGCAAGCTTGGCCTTAAAAATATTTACAGCCAAGCTTGAGGGGGAGTGTAGAATTATGTGACGTAGGAGAGGAATAAGGTAGTTAGTTAGCTGATAGTCAGTCAGTTGTTAGCTGTAGTATCTAGCCTAATCTCAGCCTATAATAGTAGTAAGTAGTATCCTAGATTAATGGGATTATGATGTGGTAGGTAGAGCCTATGTAATTACCTAATTTAAGACCATTCCTACTGCATAAATAGGCAGTATTCTAATGAATAAATCATCATTCACTCAATAATTCTATAGAGTCAGCTTTTCGAGGAGGTCGTAGAGATTGTCTAAGCTGAGGACAATGTTAAGAAATAAGCATATATTGCAATGAGCCTAACATAGCCATATACAGGATATATGAGTGTGTTTAGTAGTAAGAATGTCTTAATTAAAAAAAAGTAATAACAATGTTTTCTTGTATATTTCTAGGTTAGACAGTTAGGGATTGTACACATAGCCTACTACTCCCTATTAATATTATGTCTAACACGACAGATTTCTACAGATCAGGAATGACCATACTACTTACGATATAATAACATACAGCTGACTCTAAGGCTAATCATAGGCAGAAAAATAATCTACTTATTAATTAGCAGCTATTGACTAACGAACTGATTCTAACATTAGTAATAAAAATTCAGAAGATATAACAATATACAAGTAACAACTAACCTCCCAATCATGTAGTCATTCCCCGGGTAAATCAAGCTCTGCAACATAAGTCATGGAAGTACCAGGTTCCTGCATGTTAGGGAAAATCCATCCAGCGGGAGATATGGAAAAGTATTCCACGCTAAGAAAATAATGACGTTGTTCCAATAGGCTTCAAAACGCAATAGCATCTTGATCCCCACACCACCTCACCTGAAACACCATCAACAACACGACACCAGCGCCCAAGTAAACAAGAACTTATTCACAATATAAAACTATAGCATACAAGCACGAAAAACAGAAACAGTAAGGCAACAGTTCGCAATAGAAAGAAACCAGAAACATTATTAGGATCGTAAATTGTGATATCATTTGCATGAAAACCTGAATCGGCAGAGCAGAGCAAAGCAGTCAGCAACTTATCAGCAGCAGTTGTAACACACGGGAGAAGAATCTAGATACAGCAAAGTTCTTCTGATGTCACAATGATAGCAGTTATAAGTTGATCTTGAAGAAAAAGATGCAGTACAGTTAAAAAAGGACATTGAACTTTTCAATTCTTAGAAAATAAAAGAACCAGAAATGCTGAAACTGCGTACTTCTAATCACTTCAAAATCCTTCAAGCCAATGGATTGCCGATGAGAACTTTACAGAGTCAGCTCTTTCAGGTGCAGGCTGTAGAGATTGCCTAAGCTGTTTACAATGTTACAAGGACTTTCAGCATTCTTGAATTCCCACATGCTATTAGCAAAATAAGCATATATTGCAATGAGCCTAACATGCCATAACCATAAACAGGATATATGAGTGTTTAGTAATAAGAATGTTTTCATTGTATATTTCTAAGTTAGAAGGTTAGGGATTATATAAATAGCCTACTGCTCCCATTAGGGAGCTAATGTCTCACGCCAGATCCCTATATATCATATCAGGGATTACAATACCACCTACTCTATCTAATATTATACAACTGACTCTAAGGTTAATTATAGGCAGAAAATCATTACGGCAGTTAGTAAGTACATAAGATGCAAGCAATCAGTATTAACAAAAAAAAACCAATTAGCTGATCAGTAATAAAAATTCAGAAAAGTTATGAGATTGCTCCAAGAAAGTAACAAACTAACCTCTCACGTAGTCATTCCCTGGGTAAACCAAGCTGTGCAGTTCTCTGTCCAAGCAGGGACAAGTAGAACATAAATCGTATCGATATCTCAACTGCAAGGCTTTTACCTGTAAGACTTTCGACCCACACACAACTTCATAATTGTTTTCCCAGTGGATAGATACCCGTTCACTATCAAGTTAAGCATCAAACCAAGGATTCCCTTTGAAGTTTCAAACATACAAATTGATGAAATTGAGCTAAATTACTGACTCGGCAGCCCAACCATTACCCGATAATATTCATACCAGCATACATCTTAACACAACTGTTCCGAAGCTTACTGACTAATATCCTTCAACGAGCTTTCAAGTATCTCAAAACTTGATACGAACCAGAGTGAATGAAAAGACATGAAACAACCAATCATGATGTGGTCACCCATCCAAGTCATATGGCAAATCGATCCAGCACCAGTTACGAAGATTAGAGGTAGAAGCAAACCACAAAACCGAAATCCAATCAGAACCCTGTTCCAACTTCCACGAACCAATGGATCGTACACAATAACAGCTCCTGCTACCCTTCCAACAACGATTGAATGAAAAGTGAGAACACTGTAACGAAAATGAAAGATCAGCAAACGAATGTCTTTGAAGTTGCTTCACATCCAATCAAAAATATCCATCACGCCCACGAATTGAACCACTATATAGTAAAAACCAATTAGGGTTCGGACAACCTTTCAAGAGGACGACCACCAATTGCAATCAGAATCAGAAGTGAAAACACTATTCCGAGAGGCAGCAGAAAAATGAAGATCGCCAAAAGAACACTTAGAATTTGTCTCCATGTTGTAAGAAACCATCTGACGGGCGATCAAGTAGGGACATGGCAAGAGTACACAGCAAACGAATGTTTTTGAAGTTGCTTCCCCTCCAATAAAAAAGATCCATCACGCCCATGAATTGAACACTATATAGTAAAAACCAATTTGGGTTCGGACAACCTTTTAAGAGGACAACCACCAATTGCAATCGGAATCAGAAGTGAAAATACTGTTCTGAGAGGCAGCAGAAAAATGAAGATCGCCAAAGAACACTTGAATTTGTCTCCATGTTGTAAGAAACCATCTGCGGGCGATCAAGTCTGGGACATGGCAAGAGTACACACCCACCATAAGATCAAAGGGAAAAACATATTTGATTTCCAGGAAAGAGAGTACTTTTATCCTTATTACCTTCCAGCAGAAGGGCTCCCCAAAATAGTACCCCATAAAACACCCGGAGAGTAGCTGACAAACTGCGATGTAACAATCCTGCTCAACGAACAGAAACATGTTAGATGAAAACAAACATGTTGGAATTACCGAGTTCTATAATTCCTCAAGGATATTTCAATTCTCTATAATCTTGATTTCAAATCAGCATAAATCAGAACCGAAGCGTAACCCTTCCAGCAGATTTTTGCATTCCCACATGTCAATACGTGATGAGCCAAACATGCCATAACCACTTGGACTAATATAGTTATAACAGCAGTTAGTCGGTACTCTAACATTCCGATCACCTTGTTTTTCCCAGGTAAACCAAGGTCGGCAAATCATATAAATATCCCAACGGCAAGGTAGAAAAGGGAAGTGCATTTAGGATTTGGCTACTAACCCTTTTGACCGACAGAAAACTTGGAATTGAACGGTTGTTTTTCCCTGGTAAACCAAGCTCTGCAAATCATATAAATATCCCAATGGCAAGGTAGAAACGGGAAGTGCATTTAGGATTTGGCTACTAACCCTTTCGACCGACAGAAAACTTGGAATTGAACGGTTATCTATCCATGTAAGCATTTAACCAAGGTGTCAAACATGCTGCCCAGAAAGATGAACTTGATGAGACATAAGGCAACTAAAATACCGACTCGGCATCCCAACCGTTACGCGACAATATTCATATCAGCATGCATCTTGTTCTAGTAACGACTCGTTTGAATCATTCAGTCCCCCTCCAAGACTTAGGCCATTCAGATAAGAAAGATATCTCTGTGCAGTAGGACATAGGGCGAGCAAATAGTTTATCTATAAAATCATCATATAAAAGGCACGAAAGGTCATTTGGATCAGCAGCTTGCCAACATAAACAACATGAATAAATATATGAGCAAATCAAAAGCTTGCCTACGATGGAATGACGTAACGATTATAAACCAAAGGAATCAGTTCTTTGTTCAGTAGTTAGTTTCCCACAAATACTGCAGATTAGCCAGCCACACACATTGCTACTAGTCAAAAACACTCATCAAGTAAGACACAGAAGGTATGAAATCCAAATCTATTCCATCTTTTCAGAAAATGAACCATTATACACTGAATCTAAACCACTTGATGAGGACAAAAATTACTCAAAATTCTGGCCACTTCTTTTAAAAAGCTACTTCAAAACAAGATCAGTCAAAACAATACTTTTATGCTATTTCAGAGATGAAAATGATCCATAAGAGAATTATTTAAAACATCAAGCTCAATGCTTAAAAATTCTGAAGCAGCATAAAAAATGTGCCCTCCCACCAACCAATTGTTCACTGTGCTCGGACAGTTCTTAAAATCATCATATTGAAGGCTGTACCAGCAGCTTACTAGCATAACCCATATGGTTGATGTATTTCCTTTAGATGGAGCAAAAGGGCAACTGGAATGACTATATGAGTATCCTTATAGACATTTCGATGATGTATTTGCAACTAATGTCAGCCATTCCATTGTTTCCGTCTAGGACTCCATTTTAGGACTCACTTTAGAAGCTTTCTAAAATAACCCTCATGGTTGATATATGTCTTCGAGGTGGAGCAGAAGGGCAACTGGTATGAGTATCCTTCACAGACAAGCCAACAATGTATTTTTCGAAGTGTCAGTTCTAGGACTCCATTTTAGGACCTTCACTTTACAGGATAAAGCAACAAGAATCTGTAAATATGATCACTCCCAACAGCAAAAAAGGTTCGAGTTGGATACAAGGGACACCAATTTTTCAATAGCAAAAGCATGCAAGACAGGCCTTATATAAGGGTTCCATAGCATTCCCGTGAATCAAAGATAAGAATAACAATAGATGATTGATACAAACCAGAGAAATGATTGAAATTTTCAGAAAACAAGATATAGAAGAAACATTCAACTTTCCACATGAGGCAATAAATAATTCACGGGAAACCAGATTTAGGACTTTGAATAGGTCCCCATCTAGGACCCTATAGACAAAGTGCTCGTCCAAAGGGCAGAAGGGCAACCGAAAGACTGTTTCATAACAAATTTCTTGCCAACCAGCTGACTGACCTCGTATATATACCCATCTAGAACCCTGTGGACAAAAGGGTCGTCCAAATGGAAGAAGGGCAACTGAAAGCTTGTTCTCATAGTACATTTCAGGTAAACCACAAGCTTATGATTTCCATTTCACCAACCATCAGATTTCAGAATTAACTGAGGCACAAAAAACCATACAGGGAAGGGACTCCGTCTAAGATTAATGAAAACTTATAAAAAAAGTAGGGGCTACCCATCTCATAATCTTGAAATATGGTTGAACACCATCCTAGCCATCTTATGTTACCAACGTCCACTGCATCATCAGAATTTGATATTCATATACCGAAATGGGACAGATGGATCACTAATCAAATAAAAACCAGTAATGACAATCAATCTGTGGTTTTGACCTTTTGATACATCGGGAACAAGATGAGTTTTGAAATATGTCGCGAGTACTTTCTAAAAGAACCCAGAAACAAGGCCTCGTCAACATATTTCCCAACTTCATGTAAGTATTTAATTTTCAGAAAAAAATTATGAGTGGAGAGAAGGACATACAATACAATTAATCACCTTAAACTCGTAAAATTTCATGATCCGACGAAACTAGGAGATGGCAGAGGATTGAAATCTCCTTTTCAGATGGCAATTTTTGAAACCCTAATTTTACATAAGGTAAAGACAAGCATTTTAAAGAACCCACAAACCAAGGGACTCAATTGAGAAAGCAAACTATCGATGGAAAAGAAAGGAGATGAATTACCGTTAATCAAATAATAATGACCAAGTTTCATGATCATGCAGGAACGAAAGAGGGCAGAAGATTGAATCCTCGTTTCGTTTACGAATCGGAACTCATGAAACCCTAGATTCATATAAACAGAACCGAGAAGCATTGGAAAGATAATAAAATAACATAGCTCCAACTTCCCTGAATGAAGTAATTATAGAATAGTCTGCACGGACTTGATAATCAGAAACCCACATTACCGCATAACGTTTACAAGAAGGTAAATTGCCATTCACAGAGTTTCATGTTCCCACCAAAATCAAGGGGAAGAACCTCCGATGAAAGTCATCATTTACTCAAAATCACAATTTCAATTGAGACAACTGTCGATAAAGAAGAAGCGAGATGAGATGAATTACCATTCACAAAGTTTCATGATCCCGCTGGGATGAGAGAGGCGCAAAAGATTGAATCCCCATCAACACGAACTGAAACTAATGAAACCCTTGCCTAGATTCATAATTTCATACAAACAGAGCGAGAGCGAGAGCGAGAGCGAGATTAAAAAATGAACTCACGCGTTTGATGCTCTCTGTTATCGTTAGAATTCACGTATTCCCTGTTATTGTTAAAATCCACGTGCTTTGTTCTTCCGTCGTGTTGTCATGTGTTATTACCGACAATTTTTTTTAAAATGTCATAATTATTATAAATTTGTGTAATTGTCAAACACACAAACTTTAAATATTATTCTTTAACATATCACCTACGATCACTCGTCGATTATCATTATTTCGAGTTCCCAACGATCATCGTCGATCTCAAAAAAATCGAACACCTGTCATTAAAAAAATATAAAAACGACCACCTAATTATCGTCGACAAACGAGTGGCGATCCCGTTGCCGGCGAGACCCGTACAGGTTGTCGATCCATCGAAGCTAGGCAGAGGTGATCGAGGATGATTTTCACACCTTTGATTTTCAAAAAAAATTGAATTGATGTCTTCGATTTTGGTGTTTTTCGTTTGTAAATTTTTATAATAAAAAAAATAATAATGTAATTTTATATATTTTAGGACGGAAAGATAGATAGCAATTCAAAAGTCAAAACACCGTCTGATGTTTTAGCGGGCCACAGTCCCATATAATGCAATTCTTCTTCCTAACTAACGGAGATGGGCCATTCTCAATCATTAAGTCCAGCAAGGGCTCTTTTGGTTTTACACAAGTCCATTGATGCGTAGCAAATTTTTTTCGCCTTCAATTGACCACAAAATTTTTTTTAGTTCGACGGGCTAGAATGTAGGTCGCAGAGGTTTGTCGGATTAATGAAGTGTCTTTCTCTTGTTGAGTAGGATCATAGTTGATAAAGTCTGGTTATTTGAAAATAGACATGTCTGGTGATTTTTATCATAAGAAAATTAATAAGTTTTAGGCGCTTTTATAATGACTTATTTTAACTTAAAATATGATGATTTTGCATATTAGGTAAGGAATAATAACCGACGTAAGGCTTACATAACGGCCTTTACTCTTATGTAACATACTTAATTTTGTATGTAATGTATGGCAACATTACTGTTACATAACAATTATATTTTACGTAACGAACTCAAAATCACCATTAGTAGTTGTTTCTTGTCATAAAAAACCGTAAAATAGATCAAGCTTATTAAAATTCTGGGGTTCACTAACTAACCTTGTGACCAGTGATACATAACCCGCATGCGATCGGTGAAAAATAAGTGGTGTCTATTCTTAGAATTATCGCATAGTTAGTGACATTTTGGAAAAATAATTTCAAAAATAAATGTATTTTATATATAGAGTATAACTAAATTCAACCCTGATATATACCTCTGGATCAACAACACACAACTAAACTAACTGAGATATTTCATTTAGACAGATTTATACATATCTAATATATATTATGAAATATTTATTTATTGAAGAAAGGATACCACTTAGGTCCTTGGACCCGCGCTTGGGTTGAACAGGGCACCTCTCAATTAAGAACACAATAAGATAGAAGAAAGTAAACATTACATAAGTATTCGTATGTTTGAATTATAACTAAATTTTTAATACGATATCTTTAAATCATCAACTAATGCCATATATAAATGTTATATTCGACGACGGCGATTGCAGCAACGGGGTCAAAGAAATAAGTATTCAAAAGAGCATAACCCTTAGCCATCCGAAATACTCCCGTGCCGCCAACCACCGGCATCTCCCTCACTTTCATCGTAACTTCATTCCTTCCCAAAATGGTGACGCTACTGCCGTTAAACTTCTCGTCAACGAACACAAAGTTCATCGCCATCAGAAGGTCGAACGCGTCTCGGCCCGTAGAAGCGTAAAAGCCTTGGGTTCGGCCCATCAAAGTGGATCGGCTGGGGCCCACAGTCAGCGGGTTGTCTATGATGCTTATGGACCCAAACGCGAAAGGGTCGCCGGCCGGCGAAGGAGGGACGGAGACCACCGCCATCGCGTTGGGTGACGTGGCGTTTGCGTCGTTCTGCCAGTATGCGCGAATGTGGGTTAGCTTCATCATCTCGTTGGGTGACGTGGCGCTGACATGGTTGATTGTCCTCGTGGTTAAGGTGATGATGATTAGGAAAAGAATGTCGGCGGTGAGAGATGGGTTGTAAGAAGCCATATACGTGATTCGTGGTTTATATATCTGAGGGGTTGAGATGAAAATGTACGGAAACTTGTGTATGTTTATATAGGGTAGAGGAGAGTCGGTGACTAAACACGAACTCAAATATCCATTGAGTCGAATTTGAATTAAAATATTTTTATATTGAGAAAATAGTTGAGTTTTATCTTTTAAGCATGTTAAGTTAATTTGTATGGTGAAAACATTCGTTTGTACTTGTTTTAGTTGAAACGGATTTAAACGTGCTAATGGAGAATTTTGTTTTATGATTTGAATTAAATTTTATGATTAGTCTTATTAACAAATAAATAAAGGGAGTATAACTTTTAATTTTAGTAGTTGAATTATGAAACATCAAAATTTTATATATACTTTAGTATTGACGATCAGAAAATAAGAGATGTGATTTTTCCTGACTATCTCTAAATAGAATACGACCAAACATTGATCATTGACAAAATTCAAAAGTACATTGAGCCTGACTTGGAAAAATAATAAATATATATACGATTTTAATGCTAAAAATGAGTCACCCTATCTCTGCTCATAGGTGAGTCAGTCGTCATAATTTAAAATCTACCGTAATGTAATAAAAGAATTTAATTTCACAAAGACATTTATAATATTTTTAACATTATTAAATGCCTCGCAAAATTATGATTAAACTAATTTTCGTACTCCTCACTTCTTCTTACTCTTCGTCAAAATGTCTTCAAGCAAGTCCAACGAGAATGTTATGAACAAGTTTCGCCGCCCCAATGAGTCAAAGGATTTGTTCACCTACTTCGGAGAAGAAGTGAAGTGCGATTGCAGATTTCATGTAGCGAGACTAATAACGCTGAAGTTTGAGAAATACTTCAATTGTCCTTTCTATAAGTGTAGGTTCGAGAAGAAATTGGAGGTGTTGTTGGCTGAGAACTCGGTGAGGCACGAGATGAGAGCTACAATGGAGGCGAAACTTGATGAGAAGGATGTTGAGATTGAAGCTGTTCGTGCTGAGCTGGCACATGATCGTTCTGAATGGCAATATGAGAGGATAGACATCATACAGTCAAAGGATAGATATATCGAGACTCTCATTTATATCAATTATATTTAAATAATAAAAGAATTTACATAATATTGAAGTTTTAAACCTCACAATAAACTAGAAGTGTGGGAGCCAAGCTCGAGTACTTGCTCAACCCACCACTTTCAATTATAAGCTCTTAAATACGGGTATATATTTTGTGTTCTACGAATCCAGCTGAGTGCATTCTGCAAATCCCACTTGGTTCTATATTAGTTTGATTTAGTTGTCGATTCAATTATCGTCACAATCATAATATTTAATCACAAATAATTCAAATCATGAACAAATCAATCAATCATATATATTAAGTATTTTCGCATTTAAAATTCTCCCACATCCGCATATTTTAAAAATATAGCCTCTTTCGTGATTTTCTCTTTTTCAAACCTTTAAAATATTTATTTTATTTATTCTTTTTATTTTAAATTTTTTTGAATTTTCTCACTCACTCACATTTTTCTATTCTCTTTTAATTAGTTTTCCTTCATAAGATTTTTATAGTTTACTCAAAATATATTATTACCTTTACAAATGTTGTTCGTTATAATTTTTCGAGTAGAATGACATCAATCTTGATATATTTCATATTTAATCTTGCCTACAAATTTTTGTTTTCTCATGTAAGCACTACATGATGGTTTACGAATCAGGATAAATCGAACTACAAATGTTGACCAGTCAAGGACGTGTCACGGTCGTGATTGGTAACCTGTCACGGCCGTGACGCCTAGTATGGGCAGCAACATTAATTCTGCCCCAGACGCGTTTCAGAGGGGGAAAACAGAAAATGACGAACTAAAACACAAAATTGACGAAGGGGAAAGTGCTTGAGAGTCTAGGAACACCATGAGAATGAAGATTTGAAGCCGAATAGTCGAGGAATCGAAGCCCAATGGAGGCTCAACCTTCTATTTCGATGGATTGGCGGTTTGAAACTTTCTCTACATCTTCCATGGAGAAATAGGTTTTCTTCTTGTTTGGGTTTTGTGAATTCTTTTGGATTTATGGGATTGTTCTTGTGTGTAGTGATAGGATTGTGGATTCATGTTGATTGATAATGTGTTACGTTATCTCGTGATAGGATTGTGAACCCTCATCCCAATATTAAATCATATCAGGATTAGCTATATTCATCTCATGTACTACGCTTAGAAGCCTCCCTCGACTGCCTAAGATAGATCTTCGCGAAACTCGTTCGACGACTCACAACTTAGAAAATTCCGGATAGGGAATTATATGATTTAATGTATTATTATTACTCAACTTGCGTGTTTTCTCTTGGCTCTATTTTTTATCATTATTAAACATGAGCATGCATCATATCACACATTTTTTAAAAATAAATCAAAGTTTGTTGCGCGTGGCTAATCCTTGAATTTACATGTCCTTTGTAATTAGACGAATGTGTTTGGTTAACTTGAGCCCTTCTGGGAGCTCCTCCCAATGCTCCTTCAAAGGGAGATCGTGGAATGGATGCTCCCCCAAAGAAACGCATTCATGGTTGAGGCCTTGAGGATGATTGCACAACTTAGAAGTGGGCGAATGGGCACACCGATCCGATATCTTAATTGACATCCATGTTATATGGGCATGAACTTCTTTCTTCATCCCGCCACAATCGCTATTCTCACTGTGACATTCATGGTAAGGAACGGGACCATAAGGGTAATATTTCACATGACAAAATTGACAACTTGTGTCGATAAATGGGAGGCCGATTCCAAGACTGTCACCCGTTTGGGTAACTGACTTGGTAGCTTCTTAACCATAAGCGAGTGGAATTCATTCCTACAGCAAGACATGTTCACCTCTCACATAAAAATAGGTTACCAATTACTAGGAGGATGAGCTGGTTGTGATGAAGAGAAGTGATGTTCTCTTTGAGAGTTCTTGGCCGACCAACCATGCTATTCAGTCTGAGGACGATCCCGTTTGTTGGGTGAAAATAAAATGACTGTTAATGGTGTTGAACAATATATAACATGACCCAATCTCGACCGTCCTACAGTCAGCCGACAACTACTATTGTGATGGTAGAATCAAGAAAGATACTAGGATTCTCTCGAACATATAGATCGAGACCACTTTCTACCTTGAGATAGAATATTATCAGGCAACCTTCAGGGATGTCAACTTCAGGAAGAGTTTTGGGATATCATTGTATGAAACTAGTTCGTACGTCAGGAACGGAAAAAAATAGTGACTAAAAATCGGGGTAGTATAGCCAAAGTTTTTTCTAATTTTGTATATATCATGAAAGAACTTTGTTATCGAAATTAAAATAATGGCTGATATAGAAATTATCGATTACCAAACCGAAACCTTAAACCCCCTGTTAAACCCTTTCTTCCAATTCCCTTCAAGATATGAGTCTCTCTCGATTCCTCCTCAGACTCGCTTCCACCGTCTCTCCGTTCTCCGCCGGTGGCCGTTTCGGTTCACACTTCCATTCAAATGTTCCTTACAGCTCCACCGCATCAACGGTAGCTAGGCCCTCTTCGAACCGGAACTTCACCAAATCCAACCAACGAATCCGAAAATGAGCTCTACCGGCAAATTTCGCCGGTCGGGGATCCCAAGGTCTCCATTGTTCCGATTCTCGATCGATGGATTGAAGAAGGAAAGTCGTCGAGAAGCACCAGCTCGTTTCCTATATCAAAGAGCTCCACTACTTCGGTCGTCACTATCACGCCCTTGAGGTACGTAAATGCTTTACTTAGCATCAACCCTACAGAATCGATTTTCCCCTGATTAGGATTTCGGAAGAAACAGAGATTTCCTGATTATCCTCTTTGTTATATGCTTGGTATTAGTTTGGCAGTAACAAGGATTGATAGATCATAGATAGACTTTTCCGTTTGTAATTGCTAGTGGAGAAATGGAAATGCCAATCAATGCTCTTGAAGCTTTCTTAGTTAGATTAGATTCAGTTCATCTTGCTGTGAAATCATATCAAATTGTTTCATAGTCTATAATCATTGATTGGTTGATTGGCCTCTTTATTGCATGCTGCGTATTAGTTTGTTAGTATCGAGGATTGATAGATAGACTCTGCCGTTTGTAGGAGAAATGGAAATGCCAATGCACTAGAAGCTTTCTTAGTGGATTGGATTCACGATTCATCTTGCTGTGAAATCATATCAAATCGTTTCATAGTTTATTATTAATCTTACCGGCTCTAGATTTCTCGTGTAATCTGCAGATCTCCAAGTGGATGACAGACAAAAGGTACTTCGAACTAACTTCATGAGATGCTGCAATAAGGCTGGACTTGATAGCTAAGGTTCAAGGGCTAAAACCAGCAGCCAACTACTTCGTAACTCTCCCTCAGCAGCTTAAAGGGGTCAATACTTACGGCTCACTTCTCAACTGCTACTGTCGCGTCCAGTCTGTGGAGAAGGCAGAGGTAGTAATTGCAAGAGATGAGGGACTTAGGGATCAACAAGAAGAGCCTCCATTGCAATACTTTGCTCACTCTTTACCATCGAATCGGGGACACAAAGAAGTTCGACGATCTTATCAAGGAAATGGACAACTGCGACATTCCATATGATGTCGCAACATATAACATACTGGTTTCTGCATTTGGATCCGCTTCTGATGTTAAAGGGATGGAAAGAACTCTGATAAAGATGGAATCCGACCCGGATGTCACCTCGGACTGGGCCATATACAACACTGCCGCAACAAATTATAGAAAGGCCGAACTTTTCGACAAGGGTGTGAAAATGCTGAAGAAAGCAGAGGGACTTATCAGAAAGAAGAAAGATATCAAAGCATACTATTACCTCCTCATAAGCTAAGCAGCCATGGGGAAGAAAGATGAAGTCTTTGCAGTTTGGGAACGTCTCAAGAAGAGCAGGAAGAAGGTTCTCAACAAAGGGTACATGGACTTGATATCTTCCCTCACGAAGCTGGGCGATTTTGAGGCTGCTGAGAAGATACTCGACAAGTGGGAGTCTCGGAAGAGCCCTGGTTACGATGCCCGCATCCCTCACGTCCTCGTCAGCGCCTACATGAAAGTTGGCCGTTTGGAAGAAGCCGGGGCCGTCGTGGAGAGGACGAGATCGAAAGGCGTCCAGCCACACGCGAACTCGTGGCTTTCGTTGGCGGTAGGGTATCTCGAGCATCGTAAGGATGTGTTGAAGGCGGTGGAGGCGATGAAGAGAGGCGTAACGGTGTCGGAGTCAGGTTGGAAACCCGACCCGAGAGGGTTGGCCGAGTGTCCGCGCAGCGCTCGAAAGATGCCGGGGGAGATTGTTTGGAGGAAGCGCGAGAGCTTGTGCAATTGCCGATGGAGCGAATGTTGCTCCTTTAGCTGTTGGAAAGAAATGGTTGGTGGATGGTTCATCTGATCGGGTTGAAGAATCGGCTGAGTGAAGATGGATTATTCTAAAGGGAATTTGTGTGACTTTCTCTGTGCAATGAGAAACTATACAATTAATTAGTCTAATGTACCTCTAATTTTATTCATCTCTGATTTGGAAAATTTTGAATATGTTTGTTCTTTACTTGATTGGCTTTGATTAACCAAAATTGCATGATTGAAACCGAAACGGAATTCTTTGATTAACTGGAATTGCATAATAGGAGTTGAAACTGAGTTATTCTTCTTATATGATCCATGACAATTGGAGTTGAAACTGAGTTAATTCTTAAGTTCGATAGTGGTTTCTGGCTATTTAATTCGAGTCGAAATTTAATTAATGATGTTTAAAAGTATGGATAAGTAGTGATGAAAATATCTATTTAGTGTTGTTTTAACTATTAAGCGTAGCATTATAAATTTAATCCAATCATTGAAAAAAGTGTCAAATAATCATGAGTAAAAATGAAATTCAAGCGTGTCAACTAATCATACGTTAAATTCGAATTCAAGACGTTTGAAGGTAAAATCTTAAAAACGTTAATTAAAAACGTATCAACTAATCATACGTTGAACTCAAATTCAAGATGGTTTGATGGTAAAATCTTAAATTTTAACATTTTTTTGGCTAACAACTACATTAATTTATATACTATAGTACTTAAATAACAGTAACTATTTGGTAATACTCAGTAACTATTTGGTTTCCTTTTTTAAACATACCTCTCTGGGCCATATATTCATAAAAAGAAGATTCTAGTGACCATATGGTAATTAGACAAGGTTAACAACCCAGATTCCTCTTCGCGCTTCACAGTTCGCCGCCGAAAACCAGAGGAGAAGGAGAAAAAAATGGAAGAGCAATAAACTTTAAGACATGAGAGCACTGCCGCTGCCGCCGGCGAAGAAGACGAAGCGCCGACGCTGAGCTCACACGCCCTCGCAGCTCTTCAGGAGTTTCTGGCGGAGCAGAACCGCTCCGAAGAAGCAGAGGAAACAAACGGGGAGACCTCCGTAGAGCTGGTCTCAGAAGATTGGAGGCTGAGCCAGTTCTGGTACGACTAGTCAACTGCCGAAACTGTAGCCAATGAAGTCATTTCGCTGTGCGGCGATTCTGGGCCGGTAGCTTGCATCGCTTGCCCTACTCTCTACGCTTATATCAAGGTAAAATCTAAGAAGCTAGGGATTGAAAGAGCTTAGAGAAAGGGGAAAATTGATTGTTTGAAATTGAATGTTGTTTTTTCAGAAAATTGATCCGAATCTGAGGGTTCAATTGCTGGAGTACGATGAGCGGTTTGGGAGGTACGGAGGAGATTTCACGTTTTACGATTACAACAAGCCGGAGGAGCTTCCGGCGGAGTTGAAGCAGTGTTTCAGTGTTGTGGTTGCTGATCCTCCTTATTTGGTGAGTATGTTCAATAATCGGATGGCTCAGCATATAATGGTTGCTTAAGTTAGGTTTAGTTTCCTCATATTTCTTGAATTGGTGGATTTCATTTTGATTTCCGAGCTCCAATATGTAGAACTTTCATGGCGTTTTAGCATTTGTAATCATCAGCTTCACAGTACAAAAGCAATCCCATTCTTTATAGATCTTCATTTGGGACTGCAAAAATGAGATTGCATCTAGACAAAAACTGGCTGAAATTTTCTATCTTTATCAGCTGATATGTTGGATCCAAGCGCTTTGAGTTTGTAGCTAACCATTGATTATACTAGTTCGGTATATGTAGAGTTCGAGCTGGACTCGTAATAAGGTTCATTCACTATATTTAGGGTCTGAGACTCCGACATTGGTCGGTTTCGAGGCTCAGTCGTAAGCACTAATGCAGTATAACATGTTTGAATTGCATCTACTATCAGTGACGTTTTTGTGTTGCCTGATGTCTTAGTGTGGTGATTATTGATCGAAAAAGGATCACACTTGAGTTGGCCATCTGATGAGATATATGTCTGTTTGTGGATGGCAGAGCAAGGAGTGTTTAGAAAAGGTTGCAGAGACGGTTCTTTTTCTTGCAAAGCCTGGTCCTAGCAACTCATACGTGCTTCTGCTCACAGGTAACTCTCCTAATCTGGGTTTTTTCTCTCACCGTTCTTCCAATCTTAATACCATCATTCTGAGATGAAAAGGCTGATGATTTTCTGCAGACTTATGTAATATATTCCTTAGCTCGGGTCTTCTTGCACGTCTCTAACATGAAATGGTAGGTTTTTTACAGTATGACTAAAAACTGGTTTTGTGCAGGAGAAGTGCAGAAGGACAGGGCTGCTGAACTGTTGGGACTGCTTCCGTGCGGGTTCCGACCTCAGCATTCGAGCAAACTCGGGAACGAGTTTCGGTTGTTCACCAACTATAACCCTGGGACGAGATTAGGAGGATGGGAACTCTAAAACTGGACGATGATGCCCCTTATTTCCTCCATCCATTGCATTTTTTGTCACTTGTATCTTTGTGTGCTTTGGAACTGAAATTTTGATCATCGTTCTTATTTATGTATTGAAGCTGTGAGCGAGCTTCTAGACCAGTCTTTCAAATGACTCCATACTCTGATGTTGTTCCAGTGTTGTTGTTCCGACGTTCACTTTCCATATGCAAACTTTGAGATGGGGTTGTTCACGAGCCAAACTGAATTTCACTATGCTCAAACTTGGCTTGTTACTAAGTATTTAGGTGAGCTGAGTTAGAAAAATTTCAGTTTATGTCGAGTTATGACAAAATCGACTTCAATTCGAACTTTGCTCATCCTCATAATGAGTTTGATTTAAGTCGATTTTGAAGCGTATACACTAAAATCATGAATCCGTTTCAAATCACGATAACCCGGGTCCGTGACAAGCACAAGCAAGTTCTTCTACATCGATCATTTACTGCAAAAGGCAGGTTTCAATAAAAGGCATTTTATATTCATGCGTGTTCTTGAGTGCCGGCACCAACTTCATTACGTATTGGCATATTCGGTATATATCCACTAGCATCAACTATATTACGTAATATTTGGAGTGAATTAAAATGCTAGCTTCTAAAACAATGTGTATGGAGTTAAATATACTTCTTTCCTTTAGTAGGTTATATTACTTGTCATGAAATCACTAAAACATATAATATTATACTAGAATTTTACCCGGTTTGGCCACATATAATTTGTATCTTTTTAAAATATAATTATAATATTCAATCTTAATAAATATAGAGAACATAAGTATTTATAATCAATCACCTAATTTAATTTTACAATATATACAATAATGTATTTTAACTTACTTAGTTTTAGTGGGGCAAACCATATTATAATTAAAGTTGATGTGCCACTTTTGATTTTTTAAATATTTATAATATATGATAAACTATTATATATAAATTTTGATAAATTTTATTTCATACGCTTAGTATTGTTAACATGATGTATTTTTATTGTTCGTAAATGGATCTCGATGAGCTATAATTTTCGATAGGACATTCCTATCATTAAAAATAGAAATAGTAAGTTTATGAAAATATTGAATCTTTAGTTGATATATATCTAGTATCATAATGTTAAGCGTTCAATTATTTAGCACTTGGACCCTGTATATATATATATATATATATATATATATATATATATATATATAACACATAGACCTGTTAAGCATATATATGCAACACATACACTCAATAAGCATATATATGTAAAAAAATAAAGGTGATTGGATATAGTTGATAGTAAATCACGTACATATTATTGATTGTTGGTTTTGATATGAGATGGTTTTTTTAAATATAAAATATATCAAGATTGATATCATTCTACTCGAAAAGTTATAACGAACAACATTTGTGAAGGTAATAATATATTTTGAGTAAGCTATAAAAATCTTATGAAGGAAAACTAATTAAAAGAGAATAGAAAGATGTGAGTGTGAGAAAGAATTTAAAAAATTAAAATAAAAGAATAAATAAAATAAATATTTAAAGGTCATTGGTTGGAAAAGAGAAAATCACAAAAAATACTCCACTTTTAAAATATGTTATGTGGAAGAATTCTAAATCTGAAAATACTTAATATATAGTATAGGATTGATTTGTATCTTAAGAATGTTCGCAACTATCAAATGGAAGAAAGTGAAATATATTTTGTTAATGATTTGAATTATTTGTGATTAAATATTATGATTGTGACGATAATTAAATCGACAACTAAATCAAATTAATATAGAACCGAGTGGGATTTGCAGAATGCACTCAGCTGGATTCGTAGAACACAAAATATATACCCGGATTTAAGGGCTTATAATTGAAAGTGGTGGGGTGAGCGAGCACTCGAGCTTGGCTCCCACACTTCTAGTTTAGTGTGAGGTTTAAAACTTCAATATTATGTAAATTCTTTCATATTTAAATATAATTGATATATTTTATATATGTAATCTTGTTCATTTCAAAGTCTAACAATTCAACCCAACACATTAAACTTCTCGTGATCCGCCGCTACTCAGTAGGATGGACTCAATCCTATGTCGTGAAGATTTACGAAAGGGTACTGATCCCGAAAATAACTGCGAAGTTATCTCGACAACACAAGTGTCGTACGTGGGATTCCTCTCGTTATATTTTTACTCAAACTTGTCAACACGGTCTAGACTCAACGAGTTGATTTTGGTTTCTAGTTATTCTAATAACTCAATTAAGACTAACAATTTAGGTTTGAACGAAGGAGAAGATAAGTTCTTGGAAGGGATGATTCATCAAGCTCAACTTCCTAATAGTAGTCGATCGAGCAAATGTTGGACTTGGATTGAACAATACAAATCCGCTTATCACTAGTATGAATTCGTGACACGATCATGCACGCGGATTACCACTACTAGTTTCCCAATAAAGATTGGAATAACCTCAATTAGGCTAACCGGTAATGAATACCGAGAAGTTCTACAACTTTAAAATTTAAAGGAAATCACAAGTAATTAGAAGTAGTGTTAATTTGTTCCATCAACACCTACACTACTGATAACTACACCCAACTTGGTCCATTAGGTGTAAATCAGAGCGGCTACCAATTATTTGATGATAATTGTTAAAACTAAAAGAAGCACAAAAGATAGAATCGAGCTATCGACTTACCCCATCGTTAACTTTCTTCTATCTTAAATTGTTAATCATATAAATTTCAGAATCGATCAAACAAAAAATTTCATAGATTTGACCTAATTCAAATCGTAATACCCGGAGTAGGTCAGGCATTACCCACGCAAAACATATTGAATTAAGTTAATACGAATATTTCGAGTCCAAAATGCCATTGGGACTAAGCAATAATAGTAAATGGCATGGGAATAAACGACGTGTATGCTGATGATGATGAATGATGGATATCAATTTGCAAGTGGAAGTTCATTTTATAATACATTACTCTAACAACGACCTCACTTGGTCCCCTGGTTCGAGAGTCAATAGAATTTTAAGTAAAATTTTCGAAATTTTTAAAGCTTATGTCGAGTGTTTATGTGAGTTAACTTTTAATTAAATTTTAAATACTGATCATGGGACAAGGTATCGGACCATATTGATTTTATTGGTTTAACAATGACATTATATTTTTTTGTAAATTATATAGGGGTCGTTTGATATGTTATATCTCAAATATCAATATATTGATATTCGTTGAAGTGAAACAGAATTTCGTATTTGGTACGTAATATTTAATAGATTGTGTTCAATTTTATAATTGCCCTAATTAATTAATACTTTATTCACTGTCTTCTTTTCTTTCTCCAACGTTTTCAATTTCTTATTTTTAAAACTCAAATCTCTACAATTACAAATTTTATAACAATCTATTTTAAATAATGTTGTTGATTAAAATGTTTTAATTTTTTTGTTATTGTGGTTGTGGGTCAAAGTGATGTTCTTATTTAAATGGTAGAGAGGGGTAGCCACGATTGAATTCAATAATGGTAAGACAATTTAAAAAAAAAGTAAGAAATGGAATTGTGAAGTAGGAGAGAGAAATAGTAAGAGGAAAAAGATGAAGAAATCGTCGATATTCATCTTCGCTGTCGATATTGAAACCCATGGAAGAGAGGGAGGAGGAGCAAGCGTTGGATTTTAATCGACGACGACAAGGTTGAGGTTGAAACTGCCGGCGACGGCCAAAGAAGGAAATCTGTAATTTATTGGTAGTGGATTTTAGTGGATATGGAGAAAATTTTACCTTTCAATGGAGGAGGCAAATGTGAGAAGAAGGAAGAAGAGAGAGAAAAAGAGATAGGAAAATTGGAGAAGAAGGTTGGAAATGAATAAACAAATATAAAGTAGGCTTAATGGAAGGGTATATTCATCTATTTGGAATTATATTCAATATCACTCGTTTTATGTGAATATTGAATATTGTAATTTTGTGATATTAAATATCACCGAATATTTAACTATTCGAGTTCGAAACAAGAAAAGTATTTCGAATATCACCGAATAGTAGCTATTGGGTGATATTGAATTCATATTACACGATCCATAAAGATATCCTAGTGGAAAATATTATTATTGTCGAAGTTTGTAATATGATGTATGCTCATTATAAAAAGTTACAGTGTGACTAGTGGTATTTGTAAATGGAAGTGTGTGTGACTATATATCGTCTGGTAATATTTTAGTGTTGTTGATCAGCCAATTCAAGACCTATCAATTTGGTGTTTGATTTAAAAAATATTTGTTATAATTTGACTTTATTTTAAATAAATTAAATTTTAATGAGGATATGTTGGACTTGATAAAGTTGCGATCTAGGTGAAGTTTGAGATCGAAAGCCTAATCAAATATTAACTCTAATATAAATCTCATTAATGGACTTTATAAAGTCAATATCTTTTCGGTAGACATAATTAGTTTATAGTAATTTAATAGTTACACGCAAGTAATGAACCATAATGGTATTTTGTATGTTCTCATTATTACAAATTAGGACCTTTAATACCAAAAAAAAACAAACTAGAACACATCATATTTTCTTCTTCCCAACCCCTATGACTCCATATTATAATACCAAATAAGAATATTTATATTTTTTCGATTCAATTTTTATCTCACCTAATATTATGACATCTCGAATAATTAATTATTCAAAATATTATGTAGTAAACAAAGCCAAAGACTTAAAGTTGTGTGTACCTCCTAATATATTTACATGTACCTCCTAATATACCTACATGCTCTCCAACTTATACATGCTTTCCAGCTATATGAATCCAGTAATCCACTAAGCTCAAGAAGCCCTAATTATCCAGAGAAATTTCAGGATAAGCACTATGAAATCCTAATGGCCAATTCCTAACACAGGTCAAATGGATGAGACTTCATATCAAAGTGCACAGAAATTTGATTAAAGGACTAGACTGCTATATCGCAGAGGTCATGTTGGGGAATGGGGAATGTACCTAGACAGACATGTGTTTTTTATTGTTTACATACTTAATAAAATTGAGATTAAAGTTTATGTAGTTTGAAATTGTGTATCTCTAATGAAAGAGTATAAACGGTTTAATAATATATTGACTCGAACGTCAATGTTCAATCTTGAAGGTCTTTCAAATCGGTGATCGACTAAACTAAGTCGTGTCCTGGATTTTAATAAAGTCGTGTACGAATACACTTTTCGTAAAGAATATTCCTACCCTTTTCCAAAAACCAGGGTCACAAGGAATACCTTTAAAATCAATGTTTAATGAAATTGAAAAACTTCGAAAACTTAAAGATGAAATATTTTGTGTGTTTGTACGAGATTACAGAGCAATCATAACTACATCATCATTATCGAAAATCATTACATTTACCAAAAAAATAAATCTTTCTTTAAAACACTCAAAATGGAACCTTAATTTTCTCTAATACTCTTTAATTTTCGTTGTGTCCCAAATAAAATAAATTTCACTCCATTTATACTAGGGGAATAGTGGTCACGGTGGGAAAAACTTAAAGATATGGCGTTTCAATAAAATTGATATGGAGGTTGATAGTGCTTGTATGGCCCTTTAAAAAACACTTTAGGATGAGGAGCTTCTTTGGATCCATAAAGTAAGAAGAAAAGCTGTCTTTGAAGAAAATTGAAATATGAAATTTTACCATAATTCTACAATTTGACACAGAGAGTTTAATAGAATCATTAGACTGCTAGACGATAATGGCGATTGGGTTGAAAATATTGCCATTTTGATGTAGATGGCGGCTAATTCTTTTCAAGATCCGTATGTGGCACAAGACCCTATCTTGACTACTGAAGTTTCAGACTCTATGTCATCCTTGTCCGACTATCAAGTGTTGGCAACATCGATGGCTTTTCGGAACTAGGAGGTGAAGAACTCTATTTTGAAAATGGGATGTTTGAAAGCGCCGGACCGTGATGGTTTCACCTGATGTTTATCAGAAGCGTTGGGGCATTGTTGAGGCTGAGCTGGTGACTTTTGTTAAAGATGTGTTTATAAACCCTGGACGAATTAAGGAAGTAAATGAAATCTTAAATCAAACTTAGTATATCTTACTTAATAAATATTTAAATATATGAGTATCCAATAAGATTGAACCCAATAACTTTGGATACCCTGTTGTAATAACAGGGATATGTGTTGTCATATAACAATATTAATCTAAATCATTCATTTATTTAATTAATTATAATTTATATTTAACGGTTTAGATTAGTTGAACTTTTAGGTCATTTTAACGTTTTTATTTTACTACTTAAATTTAGTACTAAAAATATTTTTATTACTAATAGTGCAATTATTTTTATCCCCCAATTTTTGAAGTACCACATCTGGAGAAAATAATAGTATTTATGTATACCTGTAATTGATGACGGGTACCGATATTAATAAAAGTCGGTACCTCCAACGAATCTAAGGTACTAAATCGCAATTACTCAGAACCTGCAATTATTAACAAGTACCGAACATGAATCAAAGTAGGTACTTACTTTCGATCCGAGATATTAAGTCTTTTAATGATTGTAAGATCCGTGATTTTCGAAAAATTCGATTAAGGTGTCTTTGGTGCTATCGATATCAAGAAGAGAAAGCCGATCATGGTGAGTATAGGGCAGCAATAATCAATTTCTTCGGATTCAATCTAAGATGCTCAATTCAAACCTTTCCACAGTAGCGTGCGAGAGACAAAGAAACCTTTAGTTCACTAACGCCTTGATTTGATGGAGGAGCTTTAGATCTACAATAATTCAATTTCCGATGATTGAAAGAGAAAAAAAGTTTGTTCGGAGAATCTTAAACAAAGTCATAGGTGATTGAGAGATTTAATCAAAGAGCAAAAAAAGTGACAGACTTGTGTTTTTTAGCGCTAGCCAAGTGGAAGAAAAAGAAGGCTAGATGATGACCGCGGTTGTGTTTTTTGAAAGATGAGTGGATAGGGGATAGAAAATCTTAATTAGATAATAATTTTATATATTTATTTTTTTGATTTTGATCTTTAAATTTTGATATTTAATTTAAAAATAAATAATAGTGCTATCATGTAATAATAAAAAGGTTTGTTATCATAATAGGTTTTCTGTAATAACTCATTAAATATTTAAAGGTGATGTACACATAAGTTTTGATTTGTTCTCAAAAGTTACTTAATATTATTTTCGCCATATATTACAATCCTTCTCATGAGCGCACACAAAACTAAAGTTTAAGTTTTTGGAAGCGACTACACTTCATGCTCATATAAGTTGATCCTTTATTCATGTATCGACATTTGTACACTTTCTCAAAGATTTAATTAAGAATTTTATTTAAACTTCAACCTCTTCCTCCATGTATAAAAATGAGCACCCTCCTTCGGGATGAAATTTATTGTGTGCTCCAATTTTTAAAAATGGGCCTTTCACATTGAATTCAGCCTCTAAAGTTGTATTAAAGGAAAATTATGTATCCCATGCATAGAAATTAAATATGACTTTAACCATCTTTTATCACTTGACTCGTACGAAGTTTCTAATAAATTACTGCGTCGAGAAATTTATTAATAGTGATAAACCCAAAATTACTCCATCTTCATGAGTATACCCATCCTTACATTTAAACCAACATCTCGATGTAATAACTCATTTAATCTTCACTACGAGTCTACCTACCCTTACGTTAAACCCAACATTTTGGTGTAATGACTCTAAAGTTTTCAACTAAGTTATTAAACCATACCCAAATTACAATAAACATTTAATAAATAAAGTTCACAAATATTTCATCTCCATGAATCAATGTACCCATACATCAATCAAACGTCTTGGTGTCATGACTCACTTTTATACTATATTATTAGACCATAACTAGAATATAAATGATATTTGGTAAAAATAAAACAACTCATAATCATTTGACCATGACTAACATACCTCAAAAGATCTAAAGTATGGCATCCATTAGGAAGCAACATCACCGCATCAATGGTAGAAAAACCCTCTACCTTGATAATCATTTAAAACAATGATGAACATAGATAAAATAATCACCTAAACATATTGTTATGTTTTGCTATCCAAATCTAGAATAAATTTGTTACAATAGCCAACACTATTAGTAGTGTACCTCATCATAAACCCATTAATTTAATTGTCAATATTGCTTATCAATGATAAAACTTAAATTTACTTAGTGTGTCATTAGCATTACTTGACTAATCTCAAAAGACTTAACTCTCATTGTTTTTCAACGATAGAGACTAAGTAAATTTATTATATCATAATCAAATTTCAACAATTTTAAAAAACAATGTCCAAATTACTTTATCAATGATAGGAACTAATATCTTCTAATATACCATAAACAATTACATATATTTATAATTTATTCTCTCCACCATACAACTTGTTTAATTATTTTCCCTATGATGAAACTAATATTACTAGTATCCTATTAATAATTAAACATTTATGTTCTCTATGATTCACCCATCATTTCCTCCATAAAATTATGAATATATTTCATTTCAAATCAAACATTTAAAACATCAACATTATTAATAAACTTTAACAATATACCCAACCTTTTATCCATCCATAGATATGAATCAGAGTCTTTAACTCTTCGTAAAAACAACTTCCCATACAAATGTTGGATTGCGCTTTCATTCAAAATTTAAATGAAAATTCTTTGCATGGATCAGTAAGTAATCTCGTCTTAATATGTAGATAATGATCACTTCCATGCATACATTAATACGCATTGCTTTTAGCAAACAAATAAATAATTTATTTTCAAGCAACATCAAACTATAAATATTTGATTATTCGAAAACCATATGCATCATGCATGCATCTCAACAGGAATTGAAACCCGTTCATACATCTACGAGAATGCATCAACATACACGGATACACCCACTCTCGTAACATACATGCAGTAACCGGCTTCCATGCATTTGTAATGCCACATATTAAGGATTGAGAAATACATATTGACATGCATGATCATCTCAATATAACCACGTTAATTTTGGAGGACGACCAAAATAACGCAACAGTTCAAGTAGTGTTCAACTGCATGCATCCGAATGAATTTGCCATTCATGCAACAGTCAACCGTATATCCAAACGTTAAGAATGCATTCATGCATTTAGAACAATCAACAAACATCTCATCTTTTGCAAATGTTAGAGATAACACAACGGATTAATATTCTTTATGACTGTCGGGGAATTTATCCAAAGGAACTTACGTTTTTTGACGGCCTACATACCCAATAAAATTGGGATGAAAGTCCGTAATTTGAGATTATGTACCTTAAATGAAAGAGCGCAAACGGCTTCGGAATGTGGTGACTCGAACGTCAATGTTCCGTCTCGAAGGTTGAAAACCTTCCAAATCCGTGATCGACGAAATCAAGTCGTGTCCTGGATTTTAGTAGAGTCGTGTACGAATACACTTTCCGTAAAGAATATTTCTACCCTTTTCCAAAGCTCAAGGTCAGGCAAAGGAAGTTCTTCGTAGGATAAAACTACTAACACCTTCAAAAATCAAAACTTAATTAAATTAAAAAACTTCGAGAACTTAAAGATGAGATATTCCATGTATACAAAAATTAACTAGAACAATAATAACTACACCGTAATTTACCAAGAATCATTACATCTATCAAAGAAATAAATCTTTCTTTGAAACATCTCAAAATACAACCTTTATTTTTTTCCTAATGCTATTTAATTTTCTGTGTCCCAAATAAGATGAAATCAACTCCATTTATACTAAGGAATAGTGGTCACGGTGAGAAAAACTGGAAAAGGATGTGGCGTTTTAATAAAATTGAATTGCGCCCTTGGAGTTTAACCAACTGCATTCCCCTCTCTCCTAATTGATATGGAGGTTGATAGTGCTCGTATGGCCCTTGAAAAAATACTTTAGGATGAGGGAGTTTCTTTGGATCCAAAAGAACCAAGAAGAAAAAGTTTTTCTTGAAGGAGATCGAAATACGAAATTTTTCATAATTATACAGATTCGACGCAGAGTTTAATAAAATCACTAGACCTGCTAGACGATCTATGTCATCCTTGTCCGACAACCAAGTGCTGGCAACATCCATGGCTCTTCGGGATGAGGAGGT